>QEPC01001533.1:11728819-11771299 GCA_003113815.1 Sphenodon punctatus
CCCCCCTCCCCCCCATTCTCCAGTCTTGCATACCCTCCCCCTCCTTTCATCTCAGGCCCCCAATCTCTCTCCCTAAGTCCCCCACGCATTTACTCACACCCCTTCCCCAGTCTCTCCCCAGGCTGGGGGCCTGGGATGGAAGGGGGGGGAGGGGATGTAATACTGGAGAATGGGGGCAGAGGGTGGGTGCACACATCCCCTCCCCCCCATTCCCACACACCCTCCCCCCCTTCCATCCCAGGCCCCCAGTCTCTCTCCATGAGCACACACCCCTGTGCTTACTCACCGAGCAGGGCAGGGCAGGCAGGCACCAGGCAGTTCAGCATCAGTGTAGGCGCTCAGCATCACAATGTGCTGCGGCGCGCATGCTCAACGGAGTCAGTTCAAGCATGCGCGCCGCAGCACATCTCGCCACCAAGTGCCTCTACTAAACTCCCAGGTGAGACTTTTCATTGAGCCCATAGGGCTCATAGCCCCATAGGGCTCAATGCAAAGCTGCCGCGAGTGGGAAATTTCATTTCCCAGCTCAGCCGCCCAGTGTGCATTCAGTCCAAGTTTGTCCCTTCTGGGACTCCAGAAAGAGCGCTCACTGACTGAGCACTTTGTCTCTGCCAGAAGCCTGAAACTGACATTGGAGCGCCGCGCTGCTCTGACTGCTTGGCAAGTCAAGCTGCAGCAGTCAGAGCAGCGCAGCGGTCTGATGTGAATTTCAGGCTGCCAGCAGAGACAGAGCGCTCAGTCAGTGGGTGCTCTGTCTGGAGTCCCGGGGGGATGGGGGAGAGAGGGGGCAGGGCACTGCCCCAGGTGCCCTCAGGCAAGGGCTACCACTGCTCTGCCCTGGTCCTGACTATGACTCCTCTCCTGACCATAGGTGACTCATGGGGAGGGCACAGAGGGGCACATGCTCCCCCAGATTTTCTGAAGTCCTACAGAACCCCTGCCCAGTCCCCACTCCTGTGTCCTCCCACTATTGTTAGTTACTGGTTGCCTTTCTATTATAGTGAGTTGCCTATGCTCCTGGCCCTGATCCTGCCTACATCTGAAAAAATGAAAGGGAGCCTGTACAACACCTTTCAAAGTCAGGTGACTAAATTTCGATAACTCTGTTTCATACCAAGAACAATGGCCCACACAGAGAGATTGGCTTCATCACACTGCAACTGTCTCTGACCCACAGTTTGCCCACTACTGTCTTTCAGCTGTTCAGTGAGCAACACGAAAATCCTGGACTTGTTCCCCTAACGGTAAAGTTCTTGCAAAGTTTGAAGTGGCTATATTTTGAGGTAGGACAAGTGATTCTGTCACAGCCATGGAAGGAACAGTAGTGTTGTGACATTTAGACAGCTGGTACGGAAATGACTCGTTTGACTATTTTCAAACTGGCATTTAGGGGGAAAAAAGCTATCTTTGGGTGCAGCCACACAAAATGCCTGCTGCACCTTGGGCAGCCTTACCCCATGATGCAGTGCACCATGTAGCCAGTGGCCAGCCACCAGATGTCCTCCAGGCTCCCCCGCTGGGAGGCAGACTGAGCAGCTGGCTGCTATGGCCTCTCAGAAAAAAAACAGAGGATGCAGTGTGTAGCAGTCTTACCCAAAATGGAGTAAGGCTGCCCAAGGTGCCATCTGCCCCACCGCGTGGCGAGATCTGACGTGGGGCTTTGAGTGATGGCTGCTTACTGCAGTCCCATGCAGCCACGTCATGGCTGGGGCTGGGATAGGGGTTGGGCTGGGAGATGGGGGCAGGGCCGGGCACCTGCTCATGTAGCCGGTACCATGGCTCACCATGGAATGTGGCAGGAGGTCCAACAGCATCCTGCCTACATGGCTTCCCCCAGGGGGCAACCACCTGCCCTGCTCTCTGCACTGCCCCTGCAATGTGGCAGCTGTGCTGGCCCACCACAGGGCTGCACAGGGACTGGGCCCTCCGCAGCTCGGGTGACTGCACTCTTTTGTTTTTTTGTGTTGTTTTTTTAAAAGAAGAAATCACATAGGATATATTTTACTGCAAGAGGGTGGCACTAATTGTCTGTACAAATAAGGGCAAGAGAAAGCATGCACGTACTGGAATTAATTTCCAGAAATTTCAGTATAAGGTACTGGCGTTCAGATTGTAGGCAGACTTCCTTCTTAAGCCTGTATGTATTGCCAAAATATATCCATTTGAAGGGATGTCTTTTTTTTCCTTTTTAAAAAAATGTTTATATTTTTAATTCTACTTTGTATGGTGAAAAAATTGGTTGTGTGTTTCTATTATTGGTTTAAAAATGCACCTCTGATAAGATTCTCTAAATTTGCTATCTTCTGTTTAATTTATAGAGTGAGAATTAATTCTGATTGAATACTCTGCCTCACTGAACAGCAGATAAGATAAATGAGGAATTATTGGCTAAGGAAGGGCTCACACAATGTGTTTTTAAACCTCCCGTGTCCCTGGGCACTTGATCCATTAATGGGTTTTGTAAAGCCGTTAGTCCCTGCTGTTCTAGTTACAGGATTTCACCTCACATTGCAGAGCACCTGCCTAAGGAGGAAGAAGTGAAGATGGTTAGTGGTGACCCAGTTTCCCTTCATGTGTGCCTAGGATGTATGACCTGGAGACCTCCTAGTAGGTGTTCCATAAGCCATGCCTCGCCTGACCTAGTGTCACTCCGGATGAAAAAGCGTCTCTGGGAGCCTGTGGGACAGGTGGAAGCCTGAAGAATGGCTGTGCTTAAGAAAGGTGTCTGTGATTTACAATAATGTGTTTGAATGCGTTCCTGATGCTGCAACTGCAGTCAGTGGGAAATTAAAGCATAAGCAATTTATTTTGCAATTTATTTCCTCTTTCTTTGATCCTTCTAGGGCTGAAACAAAGTCTTCTGAAAACTTCAGAATTTACAGAATATTAAGGTATTCAGTTTGGAAATGCCGAATTCTGAAGTTCCAAGGACCAAGACTGTTATTCTGAAAACTTCAGAAACTTTGGAGACATCTGCGCGCATGTGGGGCTGGTGGACAGTTGAGCTTTTTCTGGAAATGAAACTTTGTGCCATATTTGGTAGGAGGGAGGTATGGGAGGGGACAGTTGAGTGATGGTAAGCCAGATGGAAGTTTTGATTGGCTGGCCAAGTCAGATGGTCAGCTTTTGAATTGGCTTGCAGGGCAAAATAAAAGTGTTTGCACTGCAGCCATTTTGCCCATGCTCTTTTGTGAATTTGGCTGAGCTGCATGCTACAGTGCTGCTGGATCTGCAAGTAATCGGCTGGGGGGTGGGGGTGGCAGGAGAGAGGTGCCTGGCCTGGCATGGTTTGGCCTGTCCATAGGGCCAATGCTTGGGGATGGAGGTCACATTGTTACCCTTTGCTGTGCTGTCACAGGGGGTCTTCCCAGGGCCACAGAGGCGCGCTGGGGTCTCACTCAGGGGGAATTAGCTCACCCCACAGACATGCTTATTCAGCCTGAGATTTGGCTGAATCCCCGTTTCAGGGAGGGGGGTACCCTCCTATAGGACCCAACACAGGCGAAGTCCAGAGGGTTTTAGTCAATAGTCTTTATTGGACACAGTGTCCACAATCCCTGGGACTACTGGCTCAGTCACCTCCACCCTGCAGGCCCAGATCAGTCTCTCACAGGCTCAGGAGGAACACAGCATCAACCCCCAAAGTCCAGCCAGCCAGGCCTCAAAGCCCCAGGCTCTGGCCAAGCCTTCCCCAGGCACGAAGCTCCCTCCTGGGCACAGCCTCTCCTCAGTACCTGGTTCTCCTCTTCAGCACCCTGGAGAGCATAGAGTGGGCCGGCTTTGTCAGGGAGATGTGGTTTATTCAGTTCCCAGGCAGAGACTGCCTCTTCTCTCAGTCTTGCCTCTCCTCTTATACAGGTAGAGTGGGCATGGCCAGGCTTCCTCTCTTCAGCCCTAAAGGGCCAGTGTCCTGCCCACTCTGTCACAGGGTCTCTCAGCTTGTTTCATCACCAGCTGATCACCAGGTATGAGGCTGGCTCTGCTATGCCCCTATGCGTGCTGAGCCCTCTGGCTGGCCCACACAGCCCCCTTCTTAAAGGGGCAGCAGCCACGCAGGACTGCTCCCTGCTACATGCCTCCCCCTTCAAGGAGACAGGCTTCTCCCAGAGAAGACTGGCTTACAAGTCTTCTAGCAGGGTGCAGCTTCTTTCCTCCCTGAGGAACAACTTCAACCCAGGTTACAATCTAAACCCACTTTCTCCAGGGTTTCTCAGTTGGGGAGCCACCTCCACCCAACTGTTCTGTACTTCTGTGTCCGAAGTCCAAAGCTTCGGCAAGAACACTGAATTGCCTCCAAGTAGTCGGACCGACTATTCAGAACTTCGAAAATCGGTCAGAATACCCAGAAGTACTATTCAGTTCAACCCTAGTTCCTTCCCCCATGAGTAAAACAAACAGAATTGGAAACCTGTGGTCCTTATCTTATGGGAAAGTATAATTAAGGTTCTACTGCTGTTTAAGTGCTTTGATGGCTCCCTATTGGACCTTTTCCCTTTCTTTATCCCATCCACCCTCTACAGCTCAGGGCAGGCTACAATACATAAACACATATATAAAAATACACAAGGTAAAACCAAATATTAAAATAGCCAAATAAAATAAAATAAAAACAGGCAAATACCCTGATCTACAACACCCAACCCTACCCCCATCTACCAAATGCGTGGCCAAACAAGAAAGTCTTACATTGCCTTGGGAGGATGAGCAAGCTTGGGCTTGGATGAAACTTCAAGGGAAAGAAGTTCCATAATTGTGGGGCAGCCCCCAAGAGCTCCTCTCTGCCTACCCTAGCTGTGCAAACTTGATGGACAGATGGTACCTGCAAGGAGGCGCCCCTGGCTGACCTCAGAGGCAGTGACATGGAGCTTAGGGGAGAGGCGGTCTTTCAGATATGGGGCCCAGGCTGCTCAGGGCTGTATAGACTATACATATTTGAGGCAGAGCTAGCAGGGCACTGATCTGTGTGCTGTCTTTGCCTGTGGTTGTAAAGAGATAAGGGGAAGAAACTGAATTTCTATGGGGGTTGAGAAGTTAAGTAAGGGAATGCTGGAGAGGGAAAAACTTTACTGATGACACAAAGGATACTAACACTAGTGCTGCTGTCGTCCCTAATTGGGCTCCTGTAAAATAAGCTAGAATGTTTGCGTGTAGCTTTGGCTCTTGGTCAAAATGTTGGGGACTGAATTTGGGACATCTGGATCTTTATGTATGATTCTCTATGCTATCACATTAACTACAAGGATCTCTCTCTTAGCTGAAGCAAGAAGCACTCTGTCTGGCCTTATGTCTCCCCTAGAGGGAGACAATTCAGGTTTTGTAACAAGGATTATTATCCCTGCAGGTTTGACCCAACATCTCCAGGTTTTAACCTATCATCTCTGGGTTAGGTCCCAATTTCTCTGGGTTTCAAACTATATACTTTTGAGCTTGCATACTTTCACCAGCAGAAATTGGTCCAATAAAAGTTATCATCTGAACAACTTTGTCTCCAACTTGATAACCACACTCTCTCCAAAGAGGTAAAGCACTGTGCATTACTGCTACCGGATCTAGAGCACAGCACAATATTTCTAGTAAGCAGAGAAAACCATCCAGCAGTATCCCAGACATCAAGTTTTCACTGTTGTTAAATGGTGCTGTGACCTTTCAGAAGACAGCTCTCTTCCTTGAGGCATCACGAGGGACAGGAAAGCCAGGTGCAGCAGACCACATTGCTAGCCTGCTGATTTTTTTCACTCGCTGCAGGCATCTTTCTTCTCATATCATTCTTACCCTTCTACATCTGACTGAGTGAGAGAATCCAAGTTGGAAGAGCCCCGTTACAAGACCACTGCTTTATAGTAATATTTTAAAATGATACTAGGGTCTAAACATGGGGTTCTCAAGCTGGGTATGGAATATATCTGGAAGAGAGGGGATTGACAAGAACCAGGAAAAACTAAAAGAATTACCCTCATGCACTTCTTTAGTTTACAAATATGCTATCATCTTTGGTGGGTAAAAGTGGGAAACTGGTTAATGTTTCCCCATGTAATGTTCGGTGTGTGATTTACTGAAGGTGCCAGCCTTTGGATGTCAGCTTGGCATCTTTCATGAACAGTAAAATTCATTTAAGAACTTAACAATGCCACACGTTCCTGATGCTGTGGGAGCACATGCAGAAAGGAATCGCTTTTAAAAATACCTTAACAAGGGAAATATTTGTTTGTAATTAGCAGCCACACCTTTCCTGGCCCAGGACAGAAATATTGTCTGGTTGCCAAATTCTCCAGAAGCAAGTTTTGATATCTGAAGACTTTTCGCACCTTCTAAGAGGTGTTGTCAAATACTACCTAAGAGCAATTGGAACAGACAGTCAATAAGAGTTTACAAATGACACTATTCAAAAATGTAATGCTTTCTGGCTGGCTAGGTCACTCTATGGTGGATGGACAGTATGTTAGGGAGGGGATTATTATACTGCATAATTTTAGGGTGCTTTCAAGTATCAGCAGCAGCCTGTGAGGGCCCCCTGAAGGTTCCTGCTCAGTGATTATTTCTGTCATGTGAGTGTATATCTAGCACATGGTAATTCCAAGGTGATCTGTGGTAGAAGCAGCCTAGGTATCTCCAAAGTTCTTCCACCACAAATCACCTTGGGGTTACCACCTTGTAGATCCATTTGAATAGGCAACTCTGGGTAATTTCAGACGTGATGGGCCCGGAGGCCCGCCTAGGTATCTCCGTCTAGTCTAGTCTTGAGTCTAGTCTCGAGGTAATGAAAGCATTACTTTCAAAGGATGCAATTCTGTCCTCATTGATGTCAGTGGCTCAGCTCCCATTGAATTTAATGAGCGAGTATTGCACCTAAATATATTAATTCTTTGTACAACTTTTTTAGGACTGTCAACTGATTTACATTTTTCTCTGATTATCTATGCTACTTTTAAAGCCTCATACAGTGCAATGCATTGTGTATTTTCATTGCTGCTATTTTATTTTATTTTTTCAAAATAAAACTTAATTTTTAAAATCAAACATATGATTTTTTTAAAATGAATTTCTCTTAAAATGCTGATCAATGACTGGTTAATCAATTTCATGCTTTTCTTCCAGCCCATCTCTAAGTAGGCTTGGAACACTCTTCTATTTTTTCATTGGCTTTTTACACTGCTTTGGCAACTTCCCAGTCAGAGTAGAGACGACACCAATGGTCTCCCCTTATGCCGAGAATGAGATGTGGGGGTGGGCAGGTAACTGAGTGAATGATCTGATTTGAAAGCCAGGACACACCGCCCCTTGCCTTGCTACCCAGAGAAAGCAGCTGAAAATGGAGCAGATCCAAGCCAGCAGTTTGGTATTCTGGGTAAGTCTGTTGAAAATGAAAGATGTAGTAGTGTGTGATGCAAGGAGAAAAAACATTTGAAGAGTAAGACAATGAGAGGGAAACAGATTTGACGGTGGGAAAAAAGAAAGCAACCGGAATGAGGAGAAAATAAAAAGCAGAAAGGGGCAGAAAGAAGATGAAAAGCAAAACTAATTAGGACCAGAGGCAAGAATGGTAAAGGAGGGAAATTGGATACTGAAGATGAAAAAAGAGGGAAATTAACAGAAGTACACGGCGGGAAATGCGTGTTAAGATGACGGCCTCTGGGTGTGTGTGCCTGCGCGCCAAAGTTCCTCCTGTAGCATCAACTAAAAACCAGGAGTGAGGAAATGGGGAAAATTCAGGAGACAGGAAAAAATGTAAAATGGAGAACAGAAGATAAAAGCCACTTTAAAAAACAGAATAGAAAGAAGTAACAGAGCTGGAAGGTACCTAAAGGGTCATCTAGCCCACCCCCTGCACCACTGCAGGACCTGCCACACCCAAACTATCTGCACAGAAAATCCATCCAATAGCCTATAAATAGAGACTGAGACCAAGCAGAGCACACTGCAACCCAAAATAACAGAGAACAATTTTAGAAAAAGAAAGATCCAGATGTCCCAAACAGGTGAGCCACATCCATGCTGCAGGGGAAGGCAAAAAAACAAACCAACCCTCAGAGTTGACTGCCAGTCTGCCCAGAGGATAAATTCCTTCCCAACCCCAAATATGGCAGTCAGTTAGGCCCAGAGCATGCATGCAGACCCCACCAGCCAGGCACCTGAAGTACAATTATAATACACAGGCTTCAGAATGCCCGGACAGTCCCAACTCCAGCTGCACACAACTTTGGGGAAAATTGGCATGATGGCAGGCTGCTTTGTCACACTTTGGCTTGGACCTCACCTGTGCATTTGTGCAGGTGCCACCAGACGTTGTCCTGGGATTGTCCTGGGCCATGTTGATGGCTAGCCTGGGCTGTGACCCCAGAACATTTTGCTGTTTTTAGATGTGATGGTGCTCAGCGCCATCACGCTTTAATCCTGGCCAAAGCGAGGCCCTCACTCCCAGTAGGATTCCCCTCCGGTGCCAAACAAGAGTGACGGCTGCCTGGGAGAGGGCAGGGCGACATGGGGATCTACGTCCTCATGGCCCTGCCCCCCCCCCCGCTGCTTAGAGCAGCCCACCCCCCTCCTTGATGGGTGGCTACGGTGGCCTATGAGGTGTCCATGGCTGCCCAGAAGTGCTACAGACCTGGGCCAGGGTAAGAGAAAGCAGGTCATCAAATGTGACAGCCCACTTTACTCCAGTCTGGATTCTGTTGCATGGGCCGTGGCAGCGCTTAGACTGGGCTGTTGCTCGCGGATGGTCCCGAGGAACAGCCCGGGCTTAAGTGCCACCATATGGCCCGGGCCAACATCTGGTGGCTGCATTCAAGCCATGATGAGAGCACAGATTTCCATGCTTGGGAAAACGTAGAAATCTGTGCTATCATCACGACTGAAAACACCTTCTGAGTCACAGCCCAGGCTAAGGTCTGCCCAATTGGGCCAAAGCGGGTCACAGCAGGCTGTTGTGTGGTGTGACCTGCCATGACCCAGCCCGGATTGGGTCCACCATGGCTGTCCGTCGTGGCAAGGGGTGAGGTGCTGGGCACAGCATGGAGGCAGGTCTGGTTGGCCACAAGTATGTGCATCTCTCCATCTTCCCCAGCAGCAGGAATGTCTGTTGAGTGGACCGAACCAGTCTGGACAGTGTCCACCACAGCTTCCTGTCCTGACCCAGACCAGGTTGCCATGTCATTGCCATCATTTCTGTTTCCAGCCTTTGATGCTTCGGGAAGAAAGGGGGAGGGGGGAACCCAACGTGTATTCTGGGGGAAAGGGAGGGGGTATTTCCTCCTGTAGCATCAACTAAAAAACACCTCACAAATTATGTGTAATAAATATATCCGACTCCATTTTAAGGCTATTCAGATCCTTTGCTCCCATGACTGGAAGCTTATTCCAGTTGTTCACTGCTCTGATTGTTACAAACCTTCTTCTAACGTCCAGCCTAAATATATTTATAACCAGCTGTATTCGTTGATTCTTGTACTGATGCTCACCTTTAGGTCCTTTTCAAATGGACTGTGGAGGCGCCGTGGTCCATGGGGGATGGGTGGAGGTGGCAACGGTTGTGCGGTGTGTCTGCAAGCCGGCACACGGATGCACACCCATCTCCACTGATCTCCACGCATGGAGGCACCTCTGTTTTTCCTAATGCATCCATGCATGGGGGATCGGTGGAGATCAGTGGAAGCGCGCATCCCCTCACCCATCCCCACCGGCGGTCACACTGATGCCCCCCCCCCTCGCCCATGCAGTTGCACATGTGGGTGAGGTGGGGGGGGGGGCGTCCATGTTAAAAGGGCCTTAGTTTGAAGAAATCTTCCGCTTCTATTGTGTTAACTCCCCTGATAAATTTGTATAATGTAATATCTCCCCTCAGCCTTCTTTTTGATAGACTGAATTAACCAAACACTTTTAGCCTCATCTCATAAAGTAAGTCCTCCATTCCTTTGATCATACTAGTAGCACTCCATTGTACTTGTTCCAGTTTAAATCCATCCTTCTTGAACATTGGTGACCAGAACTGAACACAATATTCCAGATGTGTTCTTACCAAAGCCTTATTTAGAGGCAACAATACCTCCCTATCCCTACTAGCAATACCATGCCTGATACATTCCAGGATAGCATTTGCCCTTTTTTACATCTGCATCACATTGATAACTCATAGTCATTTTATGGTCAATTAGAATAATCCTCAAGCGTCTCTCCTCCTCTGTTTCCAATTGATGAGTTCATAGCTGGTAACCCAAATGTTTATTATTAAACCCCAAATCCATAATCTTACACTTTGTGCTATTAAATTTCAACCCATTCCTAACATTCCAATCCATGAGGTCATCCAGTTCTTGCTATATGATTTTCCAATCTACCTCTGCATTGGCAATTCCTCCCAACTTGGTATCATCAGAAAACTTCATTAGAACACACACTAACACGGTCAGTTATAAATATATTAAATAAGACAGGTCCCAAGGCAGATCCTCGAGGAACTCCATTAGCAACCTCTCTCCAGTTAGAAAGTCCACCTCTCAACACAGCCATTTGTTTTCTTTCCGTTAATCAACTTTGTACCCATCTATCTTTTTGTTAATTCCCACCTTTTCCAGCTTAAGCAATAAGTCCTGGAGAGTGGCTCCTGGGCTGTTTGGAAGGAGGATGAGACTGGGAAGAGCTGGAGTCTCCCCACCCCCACTGGGACTGACATCTCCAGCCCTGTGAGCAACATTTGCCTCCCCCCTTGCTTGAAACTCTGGGAGGGTGGGGCTACACACCTGCAGCAGGCAGCGAGAGCTGGGAGGAGAAGCTTGGGGCTTTAAAAGGCCCCAGGATTCTGGCGCTGCCACAGGCGCACACCAAAGACCGCATGCCAAAGGCTGTGCACCACAGGCGTGGCCCTTGCAGGGCGTTTGGGATTTGAGGAGGTTGGGGTCTAGTTGCTATGCAATTGGAGTGGTGGGTGCTGTAGTCAGCAGATTTGAGTAGAAGTGGGAGGTTTTTAGTGGGGTAGGAGGGTGTTGGGAGTAGGGATTGGGTTAGGGGGTGAGAGGTCCTGACATATGTGCCCAGGTCTGAGGTGGGGGCATATGGAGGGAGGGGTGTCACCTGGTGTGAGGGGGCAATGGGTGGTTAGGTGGGAGGGGGTATAGGGGTATGGGGGGAGGGGATGGTCCAGGAGGGAGTGGATGGGTGGGTTATCCTCCTCTGGCAGAGGAGAATAGGGGGTGTAGTGGGTGGTATCTCCCTCTGGGGTCTGGCGGGACAGCCTCCGGGGGGTTTGGGGAGTGGCGCGGGGATGGTGGTGTCTGCAGCCATAGGGGTTGTGTTGGGCAGGGGGAATTATGATCCTTCTGGGAGGCGAGTTAGATCTGTGAGATGGCACAGATGTTTTGTACCTGTCCTGCTCAATGGCCCCCAGGCAGGCGGTGAGCTGATCTGGAATCAGAGGGCCCCTGGTTTCGGTTTGATGCTGGTAAATGCGAGGTCAATGGCCAATAAGTCAACCATGGTCCCGGAGATTATCCTGGACCAGGCAGCCGACCTCGCATGTATTACGGAGACCTGGATGGACACTGAGTCAGGGTCTATACTGGCTGACCTTGTTCCAGCTGGCTACTCTGTTCAGCATCAGTCGCAGCAGGAGGGAAAGGGGGCGGGGCAGTGTAGCCATTATTTTTAAGGATGCATTGTCTGAGGAGATTTCCTATTCCATGGGTATAGAGGGTCTCCATCTGGTGTTGGATTTGGCTGGAGACAGAATGGGGGTACTGCTCATATACCAGGCAGCCACCTGTAGAGCAGCTTCCCTGCCTGCACTGACTGAGCTGGTGTCAGAGGTGGTCTTGCGGTCCCCCAGGGTGATAGTCCTGGGGGACTTCAACATCCATGCCGACACCAGTCTCAGAGGGGCAGAGCATGAGTTCATGGCCGCCATGACAACCATGGGCCTGTATCAGAGAGTGGTGGGCCCCACACATATTGGAGGACATACCTTGGACATGATATTTTGCACCGACCTTGAGGCGGGGGATCTGTTAGTGGGGGAGGTATCAAGAGTGCACTTGTCATGGACGGATCATTATCTCCTCCAGGCTGGTATCCTGGTGCATGTAGGCCCCCGGGAGGGTGCGGAACCAGTTAGATTGGTTCACCCCTTAAGGCTTATGGAACCAGAAGGGTTCCAGACTGCTCTAGAGGATGTTTCCTCTGACCTCGATGGCCACTCACTCAATGACCTCGTGACCATGTGGAATTCTGTGTTGGTGGAGGCCATCGACCGTGTGGCCCCCAGGTGTCCGCTCCCAAATTGCCGACAACGCAGGTCCCTATGGTATATGGAGGAGCTGTAGCGGATGAAGCGGGAAGGGCAGTGGTTAGAGCGACGGTGCTGTCACTCGCGTACTGAAGTTGACTGATTGCGGCACAGAGTCTGGTTATGTACCTATGCCGTTGAGGTGCAGACAGCAAAGGTTTTCTTTGCTGCCCTCATTGCGTCCGCTAAGTCCCGTCCGGCGGAGCTTTTCCGGGTGGTGAGGGGACTGGTCAGTCCGGCCTCCCTCGGCCTGGATTTAGAGTCATCAAATTCCCACTGTGATTTGTTTGTGGACTTTTTTGCATATAAAATAATTCAAATCCACCACAGTTTTGACACACATTTTTAGCAGTAGGTGAGTCAGAGGCAGTAGAAGCCCCCCCTTCTTGTCCTGTTTTGTGGGATGAATTTCAGGATGTGTTTCCCTCAGATGCGGCGGATGCTCTTGGGACTGTCCGAGCCACTTATTGTAAATTAGATCCATGCTCGTCCTGGCTGGTTAAGGCTGGCCGGGATAGTCAATGCCTCCCTTGGGGAGGGCAGGGTGCTGGACGGTCTCAAGGAGGCTGTGGTGTGCCCCTGCTCAAGAAACCATCATTGGACATTGGTGTCCTGGCCAGCTATCAGTCAGTCTCTAACCTTCCCTTTTTAGGGAAGGTTACTGAATGGGTGGTGGCTTGACAGCTTTAGGGGCATCTGGACTGGGTCACTTTTCTTGATCCCTCACAGTCTGGCTTTCGTCCGGGTTATGGCACAGAGACTGCGCTTGTGTCCTTGGTCGATGACCTCTCCCATGAGTTGGACCAGGGTCGTTCGACTCTGTTGATTCTGTTAGGTCTCTTGGCTGCATCTGATACCATTGATCATGAGCTGTTGGTGACTCAGCTGCGGGACCGGGCAGGGATTAACGGGATTGTTCTTGAATGGTTCCGCTCTTTCCTGGATGGGAGAACCCAACGTGTGACGCTGGGTGATTTTTCATCTTCTCCCCAATTACGTATTATTCACAAGGGAATAGAGAATAAAACTGAGGATGTCATAATACCTCTATACAAATCAATGGTGCGACTGCACCTTGAATATTGTGTGGAGTTCTGGTTGCTCCATCTCAAAAAAAACCATAGCGGAACTAGAAAAGGTACAGAAAAGGGCAACAAAAATGATTCAGGGTATGGAACAGCACCCGTATGAGGAGATGCTTGATAGGTTGGGGCTCTTCAGCTTGGAAAAGAGATGGCTGAGAGGAGATATGATAGAGGCCTATAAAATCATGAGTGGTGTGGAACTTGTAAACAGGGAATGGGTATTTACCCTCTCAACTAGTGCTAAAACTAGGGGACACTCCATGAAACTCACAGGTGGCAGAGTAAAAACAAACAAAAGAAAGTATTTTTTCACTCAGTGTACAATTAGGTTGTGGAATTTACTGCCTGAGGAGGTGGTCAAGACCGGTACTATATCTGAGTTTAAAAGGTTTGGACAAGTTTCTGGAAGATAGGTTCATTAGCAGTTACTAGCCAGATAGGATTGGGGAACAAAACCCTTTACTGTCGGGAGCCTGGGGATGACCCACAGGGAATGGATAGCATGGTGACCTGTTGGGTGCTTCTCCCAGGCCCCCGTGATTGGCCACTGTCCAAGACAGGATGCTGGGTTCGATGGACCATTGGTCTGACGCAGTAGGGCACTTCTTATGTTCTTATACCATTCAGGGCCCTGAAAAGCAGCCGTGCATCTTCAATTCAATTCTTCACTCTACAGACAGCAAATGCAAAGAATGCAGGAAAACAGACATGTATGTAACTGCTTTAATATTTCTTTTGCATGTTGCAGGGCTGTATTGGTGCCCTGTGCAGCCCTGCAACATGCATAAGAAATATTAAAGCAGAGTTAAGGTCCATGCCTGTTTTCACCCATGATCACGGCTGGCCAAATCAGTAAGTGCTGCGCTGTCGCATTCTGAACATGCTGCAAGTGACAGAGGAGCACCGCTGGAAGCCGATAGAAGGGGGAATGACAAAAATCAAGCCTTGTGGTCACCAGGGCATGGGTCACTGTGGCAAGGTCAGCCTGAGATAAATAAAGGCGTAACTTACGCAAATTGTGTTATTGAAAAATGCATCTCGGAACTGTCCAGTATCTGAGTTTTCATTGACAGAGAATGGTAAAAAATGACACCCAAGTTGTTTGCCTGTCCCTCAGCCTCCATCTCAACCTGATGCAGGGGCCCAAGGGAGACGAGGGCATCCTTCCATCAACACTCCTTCCCACCAGCATCACCTTGGTCTTCCCTGGATAGAGCACAAGGTAGGCCCGACACATCCAGCCAGCTATATTATTCATGCATTACTCTAACGTAGAGGCTGAGGTGACAGGGCTCATGGGGCAAGAGAGAAATGGTTGTGTAGCAGCAGCGTACTGATGATACTCAACTCCATGCCTAGTCATGACATTCCTGAACGGTTGCATGTATATGCTGAACATGGGCAATAAGAGAGAATCTTGGAGAACTCTGCATTTCAAATTGTTTAGGGATGATGCATAATCATCCGTTGCCAGCAACTGACTCTGCCCTTGTAGGTAGGACTCAAACCACTGGCCAGCAGCTTCTGTCACATCAGTGATGTCCCTCAAGCCACTGAAGCAGCACCCCATAGTCATATTGAATGCTGCTGTAAGGTCCAGCATGGCCAAAATGGCCAGCTGTCCTTGATCTAAAATCACCAGCAGATCATACATCACCCTGATGAGAACAGTCCCTATCCCGTGGGAGAGTTGGCACCCAGTCTGGAATTTCCCCAGTATATTATTGGACTCCAATGCTTCTGCAGCTGTACTGCCATTGCCATCTCCATAACCTTCCCTAGAAAAGGGAGGTTAGAGATCAAGTAATAATTGAGACAGATCTCTGTCCCAAGGAGCTTTCAATCTAGGATGAACAAAGGGGAAGAGAGACAAGAGATTAAAATTCCACATCTATTTAATACTTGGTTAAACACCCTTGGTGCTATGTATCTCCAGCAGTTGTGCAATGTAACCAGGATAGTCTTAAGGCTTGACCCTTCCCCCCTTCCCCTCAACCTCATGATTTCGGGCACTCTCCTTCCCATTCCTGCAGGTGCTGCTGTGCTTTCAGATAGGCAAATTTCAGGACACACATGAAAACTGCAACCTGTATTTCTCATAAGTGTCCTCTACAATCTGCATATCTGGCCGCCCTCGGCAGGGTGGCGTGCACCATGGGAGGAAAGGGAAAGGGAGAGGGAGCGTGAGGCACAAGAGTGGCTATAGATAGAACACCTTCTCCTAAGCTTTCCAGGAAGCCAAAATTAGCTGTAGGGGAACACTGGGGAATGGGAGGGACAGAGAATGTATGTTGGGGGAAGCTGTAGACTGAGACAGCTAAGGGTTGGGGCTCAAACTCCTCCCCTCCAATGGACTCCAGTAAGCAGCAGAACTCTTGCTATCGTTGTCTCATTTAAAGGGCAGTCACTAGGATAAATTAGATATCCCTATAAAGCGGTCTTCAGGTTAAGTAGACTATACTGCAATGACTCCCTTAAGAGCTGTACTTGATTGCTTGCAGCTCCACGTTTCCTTCCACCCACTTTCATTATGCTAAAGGAACACTCTCCCTGTTATTGCAACTCCTCCACCCCCGGTTCACATGGAGTAACCCGACTGGGACTTTCTGTACGTTTCTTGGAAGGGATTATTTTTTGTGATTTTATGTTTCCTGATGTGTGTTTTGGTTTGGTTTTTTCTTTTTAAATCTCTCTCATTTGACTTGGCTGAACAGGACACCCTCAAGCATCAGAAAAATGCCAGAGAAGGAGACAGTTCGCAAGGTCATAGGAAAATGGGCTGCTAATTCAGGGCTGCTCGATAATCATGGGCTGATTATCTGAACTGAACCTTCAGGGGCTCTGCCATCATTAGCATAAATTACTACGGAAAGGTGATACGGCTAATGAATCCTTCCCTGATTGTCGATTGAGACCTATAGGAGCAGATTTTCCCTCCCCCCCAAACACATGAGAGAAAGAGAGAAGTGTTTTTTATTAAAGTAATTAAGCAGCGCTTTGTTTGGAGGGAGAGAGAGTGCGCCAATGTTTTGAAAGTCATTTTGAAGGTCATACTAGGGAATTCCTTGTGCTGCCTGCCTACATTTGCTAGCATTGCTTTATTTAGGCTGCATCTCTAATGACTAGCTTTGTTCTGCTCCAGCCTGGGCAGCGACATCTCCTCTGAATGTAACGGTGCAGACAAAATGATGATCTAATTACGGGGAGGGCTCACAGCTCTAAAGTTTCCCATCTCGGAACTTTGCCTCAGCATTTTCGAGTCAGGCTGCTGCTTATCATGAACAAGGTGATTTCCTTCCAATTACACCATTGTCTAGGAGATCCTCAGCCTGCCGTGCTCTAGCTTGGTGCAGTTGCTTTTTGTCAAAGTTTTTTTTAAAAATGGTCCAGGTATTTATTTATTTTTTAATAAGCTCTGTTTTACGTGATGACCATGTCCCTTAACATGGCTTTCTCAACTGGAAACGTGCACAGAAATGGAAAACTGCAGTTTTTTTCTTTTTTTCTTTTCCTGCAGTACAATTTATCCCCTGCCTAGCATGCTGATTGGCCAGAGAACCTAGACAGGCAATTCAGTGGAAAATCATTAAGATTAAATGGAAGGCGCCTTAGCTCAGCACTTATTTCATGCTGGACTTGTTTCCCCGTGAAAAATAGCTTCACGTTTCAGTGGAGAAGCCTTCCACGGCCGACGTTTCAACCTTTAGCAGGAAGAAGGGATGGGGGAGAGGACAGAAATAGAAAATACATACAAATGTTCTCCTGAGTATGTTGGGTGTCTGGTGTGGATGTGGATGTAGCCTACAGGAGTTTTTAAAATCCAAGTGGAGGCACCGGAGTGATGGGGCAGCAAGCAGGCATCAGATTTAATGGGAAACAGATAATGCTTGGAGCAGATAGAAAATAAATTTGAAAAGGTTAGTTATGGGTTGGAAGTTCTAAACCTAAGTAGAGTCCCCCCTCCCCCCCATCTGTGAATGTGGACTACATGTTTTGCATGCCTTTGCTGATCTCTAAGGGGCAGGTCACAGGAGGATTATATTTAAATTCCCATATTGACTGAATTGACAGAGGCAAAAAGGTGGGGATCCACTGGGCTAGGATTTGGAAACAATGTGGGGGTCTTTGTCACTTTGGTGTACACTGTTCTGTATGTTTCTTCTCAGTTTTCTTTTACCATTTTAGTTTCATAACTCAATTTTCTAGCAGGGTAGATTTTAAAAGTCCAGTCAAGTTGAAGAATATTGTTACCGAGTTGGGATTTCTCAGGGTAGAAATCCCATCAGAAACCAGTCATTCCTTCAATGAAAGATCATCACTTTCACTTTTTAAAGTCTTTCCCCCCCCCCCTTTTTTTAAAAAAAACCAAACCATCCCGTATTCATGCTAGGAAATACATAGAATGAAAGTTTAAGTGTAATATCTTCCCCAACTCCTCAGAAATGGTGCATGTCCTATGGCTTTCTCAAGGACACCCACTGCATAACAACCCCTATGGTACCAGAATAAAGGTTCACTAGATTAGGGGTTCACCATAACAGGATCTGGCAACTTTACTCCAAATTGCCAAACGCTATTAAAGGTTTGTCCTTGGTCTGGGGAGTGCTCCTTGGCTATCCATGCTGTCCCGTTAGACTGACTCTGTTATGTCGTTACATAGGGGAGAGTCCTGATCAGAAGTTGGTAGCAGAAGGTTAAAAGTGCATTGGGCTTAAATAAACAGTCCCTGAGAAACTTACTATAGTGAAGTTCACTTGTACATTTATATAGAGTTCACCTGTCATTTATGGCCTAAACTAGTGTCTGGTTGCACTTGTGCCTGCAAACAGCATGTGTCGTTTCATAGGGAAGAAACTAGAACAACATGTCAAAAAAGACTCCTCTCATCCTGCTCATGGATGTGATCCATTTATATCTACCAGCAACTAATAGCATGCGTTCACCAGAGTTATTAGCTACCTGACTGATGTATTTGCACAAATCATTAATTTTGACTTCCTACAAATCAAATTGCTTGAGATTAGATTAGTGTTTGAGATGGTTTTGTAATTTCTGAAACCCATTTATTAGTGAGACAGAGTGAGATAAGGTATTATTAACCCACTAATGGGTACAAAGGCAAAAGGTCACTTAGTTCAATTCCTGCAAAAGAACTTCCAACTCAGAGCCATAGGCTGAAGGGACATGCTGTGCAAAGGGCCACCTGACTAGGGCAGCAGATTCTTTGGGGACAGCAGATTTTGGGGGGCTGGGGCTTCTGCTCTCAGCCTGTGTCTGCCCAGTCACAGCACCCCTGCCTCACCTGTGCTGCCCGCAGCCTGGATGGGGAGGGGGACCCAACCCCGGTCCATCCCTACCTGGATAAACCCTGTTCTACCCCCGAGATTCCCACAAACACATTCTGTGGTGGTGGCTTCTTCAACACAGAGGAAGAGACTCTGCTTCTGTTGTCTCCCTCCCTGTCTCAGGTGGCAGCTCACATGTGCACCAGGGGGATGGGATGCTGCCGCCTGAGTTGCCTAGGGGCTCTAAAATCTTAAATCTGGCCATGGGGCTGATCGTTCTGTTGCTCAGGGCAGATGTTCTGGGTAATGGCCTTCTGGCTCAGCACCAAAGGATCTGGCCCCAGGATGCTGGGATGGGCCCATCAGGGCTCCTGTTCCCTGCTGATCTCCGTGCCAGGCAGAAGCTACCCTTGCAAGCCCCAGGTCAGGACTTACAGTGTAGGCGGGCATAGCACTCTTGTCCCTCACTGAGCAGCTGATCTGCCAGAAACAAGAGTGCTCCTTCCACCTGCATGACTAGCCCCAGGCTGGGAATTTAATTAGAGGGAGGTGCACCCAGGGTGGCAAAATACTGTGGGCTAGTCCTGATTCCTTCGGGATTAGGAGCAACTGCATGAGTGAGTGAATAGGATTTAGCACTAAATGTATATAAGAAGAGAGTTGTAACTGTTTGTATTTTGCTGTAACTATTTCAGCAGCATTAAAAATACAGAATTTTTAACCACTACTGACTTCTTTAGAGGTAAAGTCAAACTGTTACTAATATATATATTAGTTAAAGCACTGAGTAATTGCATGTGCCATTAGGCACATAATTGGGCATGCAAACGCTCCCTGTTTCAAATTTGCAATATACTTGCTCTGCTCCTGCCACCAGGCCAGTGGTCTCTCTCTGTTGCCAGGCCTCAGGAAGAGATGCTGAAAGGACTCGACACTAGCCGTGCACTAGCAGGCAATGGCACAGGCGCAGGGTCTGTTCCCCCACCCTTCCGGTAAGAGGAAATGCCATTGCTGCCCAAGCAGTGCTCCCTGGCTGGTACTTTACGGCAGGTGGAGGCAGCAAGTGGCATATAACCTCGGCACTTATCTCTCCCGCCCCCCTATTGCCCCAAACTAAGACTGGTGCTGCTGACTGGAGAAAAGCTGCCTTAGCCTTCACCTGCTCAACCAGAGACCCAGACCTGCACTGCAAGAGGGGGATACTTCAAAAGACCTCCTGCAGCCAATATGATGTGCAGCATTGTGCTGCCACACTTGAAGCATTGCATGGAGGGTAAAGAGTCCGGCCAGTGAGATTAGGGGTGTTTTTAAAAGAGCAAGGCTGGGGAGTGTGTGCCTGTGTCCACTGAGTAGCACAGCTGTGAGTAGGCACTCAGGTGGAGTGTGTGGGCAGGGATTCTAACAGGTGGCTCCCAGTGTGGCGACTGCAGCAGCCACCTTGCACTCCCCCGCCATGAACCATGGGGGAGGGAAAGCGCACTGAGTTGGCCTTTGACATTGACATGTCCCAGCGCGGACAGTTCCTGTGGCTTGCCACCCACTTTATTGGCTTGCCCCATGGGGTGCACTCCAGATTTCTTGGCAGTGTGCTGTGAGTGGCCATGAGTGGGTGCGGAGTGGCTTACGGAAGCACAAATCCCCCTGCACCACCTTCAGATGAGCAGCCGGATGAGTGGCTCCTGGGTGGCCATGCATGGTAGCATCTTGTTTAAAAACACCCTAGGTATGCTGCTCACGCACAGTGGTGCCTTAGCTCCAGTCTGCCTCCCTTTGCTGCAAGACACGGGATTTTTTTTTACAAGAGTTGGGACCATGGGATTTTGCTGTAAATACAGGACAGTCCCACATATATTGGAACTGTTGGGAGGTATGCCTTAAAATGATGGTGAAATATAGTTCTAGTGATAGCCTTTCTATTGATTAAGCAGTAGCCCTTTAGATCACAAACTGTTTTCCAGGAGACATTTTCTGTTGTTCTCCCCTGAGAGGAAAAATTATTTCTTTGGTTTTCTTTGTAACTATTTAACGCCTATTTGGTGTTGTAGGGTTCAAGGAAAGAAATTGGAAAGTTCAATGTACAGTTAAATTTTAGTGCTTACCAAGCACAAGCTACTACTTCTGAACAGGTTTTTTCATGAGGAAAAGAATATCCTTGTGGCCTATTATCCTATTCACCCCAATGCAGTCTGTTCAGAAGGTGACAGAACTAGAGCCCTATTCAGGACAGAAACTTGTGCATGAACATGACTGCATTCAGCCACATCTGAACCCAAGCCGGATGTGTTTGGGTAGTCCCACCCTACAGAGTACTACAATGGGTGTAAACAGACAGACAGCACCGCTGGGGGTGCCCATGGATGTCCCCATCACCCCTGTGTTTCCTGGTCTGTTTGAAAGGTCCCCTCAAGATGTGCCATCCAGATTGGGCTGGGGCAGCCCAGTACAACGTGCTCTGCAAGATCCTAGAGCAGGCCGGCCAGACTTAGGGCAGAGGCCAAACTTGGTGCAGCTGCCCATCTGTTGGGGGGATTCACAGTGCACCTCCGGGACCGTGCCTGTCTGTCTGTTGCCATGTTGCCAGTACCATGAGCATTGGGTGAGTACCCGCAACTTGATGGTGGGGCAGGGCACTGCATGGGCAGCCCATGGCCAGGGGACACCACTGGTCCATCTGATGTGGACCTGAGTGGAGCTGATAACCGAAGGCCATGGGGGTGGGCTTCTGGAGCAGTTACGGGGTCTGGCAAGCTCCCCATCCATCTGAAAACCCCCATTGTCATGGCACTTTGTCAGGGGTGGGGCTAAGGCATTGCCTGCTACTTTCCAATGTGGCCATGCCCCCTACAGAGCACTGTGACATCATGGCGCCTTGTAGGAGGCAGGGCATCCCACAGCTAGGGAGTTTATCTGAGCCTAAGCAGGTTGGTCAGAAAGTGTCTTGCTCAGGCCTGGTGGGAGCAGTTGGGTCCTGTTGGGGTTGGATCATGCCACCGTCTTCTAGATGGAACAGCAACCTGGCCTGCCATTGAAGTACTTTCAGGAGTCTGCTGCTATCATCACTTTCAGTTTTTAAAGGCATTTGTTTTACACCTACAGCATGACGAGTTTCTGTGGCCAGCCAGGATCAATCTACTGAGCCCTTAGCCGCATCTATTTCCAGATGCATGTCACTAATGGTAGTTTAAGACCTGAGAAATGGATGGGACTAGATATCAAAGCCCAGCTTTTACTAAGATCTATTGCTCTAAATTACTCACCTTGTATCAATAGTGGCATAAATTCAATGTTGCTGGGTTGATGGTTCAGTCAGTGGCACTGAACCAAAAGTGTATGGAACTTTTAAAGAGACGAGCAAATGCTCTATATTCTCATTACTACTGCTCCTGTTGATCAGTATATCAACATTTATTTCCAACACTGACCTGGGTATGTGTTGTTTCACAATTCATAAATTTGACCCACAGGGGATATGGGGGCATGTCCTGTCCAACTGGCCTTCCTTGAGATTTAGGACACCATCATCTGGCTGTTTGGCAATGGCCTGAGTTTCACTGAGGTGAATTGATGGACTTGCACCACTGCTGAGGGCTAGTGCCAACTCTAAACAACCCGGGGATTATGCTGCATGGCTTCTAAATGCCTGAATCACTTGTATAAGCAGGACCTAGGCTCCTAAATTAGTTACTTTGAAAATTGTAGGGACAGTTAAAAAATTGTCTAGGAGATCAGAGGCAGGTAACGATCTCCTGACTGTCATTGTCAGTGTCCTACGCATTTGACCAGTAAAGCAAAACTTCTACAAATTGGCCCTTTTCCTATTAGGTGCCTACTTTTAGCTTACCTGATGCCTACATCGAAGCCACAATAATTTCTGAAGTACTTGCTCAATGAAGTAGTGTATCCTATATGCTTTGTGTTATGCCATGATGTCTTTGCCTTTGCAGTGAGACAGATGTCATGTGAGGATTGCTCTGATATGAAGAAAGTAAAATAGTGTGCTAGCCAAGTCAGCAGATTTCAAGGCTGCATGTATTTTTGGTTTTCTCCTGCCTGTGGGTCTGTGACCAGTGGATTAAAGACAGTTGAATGGCTTTCCGGTACTTGTTTCTTCATCAGGCCGCAGGGTTCTTCTCCAAGTACAAACCATGACTGCTCAAAGGCAGTGGAAGACCAAGGTGTCTCAGATGTGGGAAGAAGGAGGATACTTTTCTTTGTTGGTGGGGGAACAACTAGGTGGAGGTCAATAGCAAACAGAGAGGAGAAAAATGATTGGGAAGGGGCACGGGCCTCTCCATTCATCCTTGGTTATACCCCAACTCAAAGAGTGCAGCAAGCTTGTTTTATTCTTAGTCCTAATCCCATCCAGCAATTTGTGTCTGTGTTAATACTGCCCCTCTTATTACTAGTGGAGAGATTACAGTCCAAACTGAAGAGGGACAGATCCCTCCCATAATACCTTCTTGGTTCTGGCCCAGTTTATTAAAAAGGTTTTAAAATACAGAAATCAATCGCAGATGCATATAACCTGTCTCTCCTATAAGCCAGACTCGAACCTCTAAACTTTCCATGTCCTTGTCAAAGCCACTAGAGAAGGACTGTGTAGTCTGTCCACTAATTGCAGCCACGTTTGCATATCTGGCTACCTTTGTGGATTGCAGGCTAAGAGACCAGGAGTCTATTTGTCACGCTGCCTTTTTGTTACCTGTTTTGTAGCTTTATCTAGAAAATGAGGGAACAACTCCTAGTACTTTACTGTGTAGAGTAGGGTAATGGTTGAAAGCAAAAAGGGTGTGTTATATAAACACAGTTAGGAAAAGTGAGGTTTAAACTCATACCCCACTGTAACCCCAGCTTGAAAAATCTTTGCCAAGTCTACAGGAGATCTGTGGCTAGAGTGGTGCACCTTATCAGGAACAGTGCCAAAATGATTGCCCCCTCTTTCACATTCCCTTTGGGAATGTATTCATTCCCCCTCCCTCCCAAGTCCCCCTCCTCCACCCCAGTTCCCCTCTGTTTTTATGCCCATGCTGCTTCTCTCAGTTCCTGGAAGATGGCTCATACACGATTGTGGCCCTGGTAGGAAGTTCCTTATTGCAACACATGGCATGTGGTGATCTATGTAACCTGCTTGCTGTCTAGTCTGATTGCACATAATAGGACACCCATCCTGAACCGTTGCTCTCAAAAATGCAGGACCTGGTTAGCCATTAATATGAGTCCGTGAATCCTGAATGATTTAATGACCAGAGGATATTTGATACACAAGATCATAAAGTATTATGAGAATGGCCATACGTTTTTAGTGTCTGCTGTCTGGAGGGGAAATAGATTCTAGATTTAACAACAGAGAGAGAAGGCAGCTTGTTGTTCTTTATCATATAAAAATGTAATAACATCAAGTAGCTAACAAACTGACAAGAGCAATAAAGTGTAGGTTTAGTCTCTGTCTTTAATCCTGCGGTGACTAGAGAGAGTGCCGCACAGCTCGGTACTCTTGGGCACAAGAGGAACTGGAGTGAGAGGACAGATTCCATTCTGAATTACCCTGGCATAAAGCTGAAACATCCATTTGACTCACTGGATTTCCTGCAGAATTACATGGGCACAGCTGGGCAGAAATTTGATCCAGTCTTTCTAGTGTGAATTCTGTGTGTGTCAGTTTAGCTTGGAAAGAAGCTGGAAAGAAGGGCTAAAAGAAGGGCAGAATATTATTTCCCTATTTATGGTTTCCATTTTGCTTCTAGGACATTGCATTCTAGCCTATGCCCTTCCAATTCAGTTCATGCCATGGTGCCCTGCGGAAACTTGAGAAACCTCCTGGAAACTTGTTATCAGGTGTGTGTTCAGGTGGACATAAACTCCCTACATTCAGCCTTGAAAGGATACAAGTAGATTTTAAAGGTCGGTTTACCCTGCATTTGGATGTAACTTCTGTAGCCTTAACAGAGCCTGTAGCCTTAGGAAAAGCTGGAAGGAACCACAAAGGTCATCTAGTCCAACCTCCTGTAACAAGGCTGGAATTGTTGTGCCTAAACAACCCCTAAAGGATGAATCCACAGAAAAGAATGTACTCTATACAGCCTGATAGCCAAATTATCACGTGCCTCAAATAGAGAGGAGACATGACCAGGCTGCACCTGTGCCTGAAATGGCAAAGACCTTTTTCTTGAGCCGCCTTTCCAACAGCTCCCTCCCTTGTTTGCTGTTATGTATATGCCAAGCCTGCATTTATAGTGATTATTATTTAATTATTGGTTTCCTCTAAATCTAAGTTAACTGTTTGAAACACTAATGATTCCACCCACAGTAACTTACTATAAGGGTCAGAGTCTGGGGCATGGGCAGATTCCACGCTCAGGGCAGGAAAGTGGGGGTTAGAGGGCAGCTCAAGGCACAAGGCATGGCAACAAGACATGGAGACAAGGCACATGAGGAAGACAGACAGGTCAGAAGGGAGACAGAGAAGAGGTGATCCACTTAGCTTCCTGCGGTTATGCCTGCAGGCCTGCCTTATATATGTGGCAGGCAGCCAACCAGGAAGCTGGGACAGACAGGAGGGTGTGTGGTCAGGGTAGGCAGCATCTTGGGGGGAGTGGCTTCTCCTAAGGCAAGAAAAGCAGTGGCACTGCAAGCTCAGCCACTGCTCAAGGAACCCTAGGAACGAGGGTTCAAGACCTGGGTCCTGACGTTTCCTCCCAAGTGATTGCTTTCATATATAGACCTGTACTGCATTGGCTCAATTGGTAGTTCTGAGTTTGCCTTAGGAAAGGCCCTATGCAGCCGGAATGCTTACATATTCCTAACAACAGCAGTTGGTCAATGAAAAATGTCATCTGAACTACTCCATCTCACATTTGGGACCAACCCCACTCTCTGGAAGGACACATTAATAAGATAAACACCCAGATGATTGTGAAGAAAAACCAATTTTGTTTTCACCCGACCATACACCTGCTTCACCTTGAGCAGTGGTCTTCTGTATCTGAGATTATATAAAAAGCATATTTCTAGGATTTTATATATTTCTGGGTAGTTGCTCAATCATACCCCAAGGACTGGGCCTATTCCTAGTTAGTGCAAGAATACAGGCAGACGCAAACATACAGTAAAGTCATGGTTGCTTTCCATCAAGCCGTGTTTCTTGTGTTGAGCAGAGCTTGATTAAAATGGAGAATCGGGCCAATGATCTTCAAAAACAAACTCCCAAATAAGAATCATGACTGTGTGTATACACACCACAGCTACATCATTGATTAATGTTAGGCAAGGAGGAAGGGGAATGAGCGGAAGTCCAGTGCTTAGTTATTTAATCTTATTAATTTCTGGAATGCAGCTGAAACTGAGGAGCAAATACAACTGATCAATACTTGAAAATGGGCTGACATATTTTCAGATGTAGAAGATGCTCTCCCATTGATTAGCAGTAGCTGACACCAGTGCTCTTGCTGTTGAGCAAGATAGAATTGATTGCTGGCAGGAAGGCATGGGAATCGGAGCAATGCATTGGTGTTCTGTAAAAAAGCAACAGCAATAAATGGAGTTCTGTCTCAAATGGAACTGAACACAATAAAATAATAAAAAATCTACTGCTGCAAAAAAATAATAATAATAACAAAATATTATCCGTGCAGAAAACTAATCTACGCTAAGAGCTTGTGGCTAAAGTAACAAACAAGGTCAGGAAAGATTGAAAGGCATTGCTGGGACTGCATAGGGGAAAGCTTATGCATTGTCTTCCCACGCTATATCTGATTGTGGCCAACACTATTTCTTCTACTTAGGAGCACTTGATTTGCTTTCAACATTGTTAAATCTATTTCTTTTGCCTACACCAGTGTAACTTGCTTGACTTAAGTGGTGCTCCCTCTGATTTAACTGTGTTTTAGGAGCAGAGAGGGAAGTCTGTAGAAATGTAGTTTTCATTTCATATTTGTCTAGGCTGTGCACTGATTAAAGGATGGCTGCTATAAATAGAAAAAAAGCAGATGCCAAGCATTGGTGCTGCAAGGACTCTTAAGTGCTTGTCTTCCCTAGCAGACTGGGCTGTTCTATTGCCCTGTCGTGCATGGCATGGCTGCTTTCTCTGCATTACTTTCCACACAACAATGTGGAAAATGGCAAAATGATTTCCTTGCTGGATGCTGATTAATTTGCTCAGAAATGCTGCACACAACTTTTAGTGTTTTTACAAATAAATAAATAAATAAAATAACAGAGAAAGGAGAGAACAGAACCACTCCATAATAATTTCTTCCATGGTATAAAGGTATAAAAGATCCTTCTTCCATTTCTGCTTATTGAAAGAAAGAATGTTTCTATCGTCCACCCAATACAGGAAACCCAAACCATCTGTTAACATTTTGGTTCCGGCTGCCACTATTAGGAAATTTACACGGTCATCCCAAATCATGTGTTTTCAACTGCTCTCATCACCCCAGAAATTCCCACTCTGACTCTCATGACCAGCTCTTCAAAAGAGCTCCGCACCCAAGATGATACCGTGTACTACTGAGCTCTTCTGGAAAATCTATTCAATTTCACATGAATTTGGTGCCTAAATGAAAGCTAGACTCTACTGAAAATGGTGAATCCACATGAAAAAGCGGATCCCTGGCACCATATAGCTACATTTTCCAGACAGCCTGCTCCACTTAGATTACAGAGAACATCTGTGTAGCAGAGGTGATCAAATAGCCTTTTTAAGGGCATGGGAGGGCTAACCCATTGCTTTTGAGATTAGTGTAATGCAGTGTCCTGTGAAAACTCCTGATTTTGCACACTCATTTTTCAGGTAAAGATGATGGAAGTCACAGTCTGAGCATTTTGAAGGGAAAAGTCAGTCTGCAAAATGTTTTCATGCCCTCTAGTGACTGGTCATGAAGTGACACTGCAGCCTCACAGGAGACTGCATCTGAAGGGTGGTGTGAGAGGAGATTATATAGGGAAAAGTAACTCAGGCTAAAGAAATGGGTGAGAGCCAGTCTGCCTGGATATCCTATATTCACTGCCTCACTGAGAGTGGCATTCTTTTCAGGGCTGATGGGAAGAAAAATGCTCACTCGTTCTGCCAGGCTGTTGCTCTAGACTGCATGGGTGGTGTTGTGGCCCATGGCATAAAAGAAGAGGCAAAAATTCTCAAGAGCAGCTGGTGATTTCATGTTCTTGCAAGCATTGAAGGACCCTACATTTCTAGATATGGAGATTAAGTAATTCATATAATAGCTTTTATTGGACCGACTACTGTTGGTAAGGGTATGCAATCTTTCAGGCCACATAGAGCCCTTGCTCAAGTAAATAAAAAAATTAGAAATGACTTTCACTCTCCCAGAAGTGATTTTTTTTTTTTACTTGCCTGAAGAAGGGCCAGGTGTGTCCCAAAATCTTGCTTACTCTCATCAAGAGAAGATGATCCAACAAAAGCTATTATCTAAACTACTGGATCCCAAATGTAAAGAGATGGAGACAAAAATAGAAACCACACTATCCCTAAATTTCTAGTCACATCTGAAAACCCTGACCAGCCTATCTGAAAATCTCCCTTGGATGCTTGACTTTTAGAACATTTGCATGTGCACATTATTGGCAATTTATTGGCAGTGAACAGTATCTGTACTTCATTTTTCCAGTCAGAATTGGATCAAGTTAAGTGTTGTGACAAATTTATCACCAATGCAACTGTACAGAAGTCCCATTAATGTTTTAGCCCCATTTGTCGGCGCACCCCTCCCCAATGAGACGCAGAGACTGTAATGGTGTTAAAACTGGCCGCACTCTTTATTGATGACACATTTTGTCTTAATAGATGGTGGGTGAATTGCCTCGGCAATTCTGGGTCCAGCACGCTACCTATGTAACTTATCTTATTAACTGTGGCACTGCCTGGATGCACCCTCTGTTAACAGTGCCGTAACCTTAAACCCCACCTCCCTCGACAGCACTCAGGTTTGGCCGTATGGGAGGTGGGAGAGAAACAACGAACATTTTATCTGGGTAAGGAGAGAAACATCGACCCGGTGCGGAGACAGCGCATGCCCCTGGACACCGAGTCAAGGCCATGACTCCTCAGGGGATGACCTCAGTGCATGCTGCACCTTGCATTACACCGTGTCACCCCCCATCTCTTAAGAAGATGCCCCATCTATTTCCTACCAACACCTATTTATCCTATGTAGCATGCTGGACCCCTGCGACAATAACGACTATTCAACTTCAAATCAAATCAACTCAAATTGTACCTCAGGTGGGCTAACTAGCCTTCGACCAAGATCAAATTTCTCCTATTTAATGCCAGGATACACAGTGTAGCCAATTTCCTAGATCAAATAAGAGGGATCGCCAATTAAATCCTATTTAACCTACCTCCGACACTGCTGAGGAGGCGAAAAATTACAGACTGTAAAATTTGTATCTGTCAAAAATTCCTCCTTGATCCCTGTAAAGGCAATCAGCTACAGCCACAGTGCTGGAGGGGATGGTGGGTGGGAACGATCGCTTCTGTGCCACAAGTCGAATGGTGGCTTCGTGGCCCTTGCAGGAGTCCGCCCCTTCTAACAGGGGCGGGAATTCCACACCCCTATGAAGCGCGCATATGCGCGCTTCGTTCCCAGGAGCTGTTGCTCAGCAACAACCAATCAGCGGTGCCAGCCTCTAGGAGGACGGCTCGCAGTGGCCACTCGTTCCCGCTCCTCTGCGCCTCACCTTGGGAACGCGTAGAGGCGGGGGCGCGACAAAACACCCATTTTGGCGACGAAGGGTACTTGTCAGCGCACCGCACCCCAATGAGACGCAGAGACTGTAATGGTGTTAAAACTGACCGCACTCTTTATTGATGACACATTTTGCCTTAATAGATAGTGGGTGAATTGCCTTGGCAATTCTGGGTCCAGCACGCTACCTATGTAACTTATCTTATTAACTGTGGCACTGCCTGGATGTGCCCTCCATTAACAGTGCCTTAACCTTAAACCCCACCTCCCTCGACAGCGCTCAGACTTGGCCGTACGGGAGGTGGGGGAGAAACAACAAACATTTTATCTGGGTAAGGAGAGAAACATCGACCCGGTGTGGAGACAGCGCATGCCCCTGGACACCAAGTCAAGGCCATGCCTCCTCAGGGGGATGACCTCACTGCATGCTGCGCCTCGCATTACACCGAGTGTCACCCCCCATCTCTTAAGGAGATGCCCCATCTATTTCCTACCAATACCTATTTATCCTATGTAACATGCTGGACCCCTGCCACATAGGGGCAGGCAATTACGACCTGCCCCGACACCCACCACCTATTCTCTCAATAGGCCACTCAGATGCCCAACCAATTGGGCCAAGTACATTTCGTTTCCCAATTCTGACAAGTGCACACCGTCGGCCCTGTACAGTTCAGGTCGGGTGTGTACAACCTCTTGGTGGTGTAAAACGGAACCCCCAAGGCCCGTTACCCATTCACCCATCTCACGGTTCATGTTCTTTCTGGCCTTATTTATCCTACCCGGCCTAAGCGCATTTGCCCATTTAATCCTGGGTACCACAGTGGTCCATACTATTTTAACCCCCCAAAACCACTGCCTAACATGGAGTAACTCCTGTTTAATTTGGACTATCAACCCAACCGCTTTACGGTTCGTGAGGTCGTTTTCCCCCAGGTGAATAACTAATATGTCCGGGGAGGGTAACTTCCTCAAACTGCTCAACATTGGTAAAAGGTGGCTCCAGCGCATCCCGCTTTTTCCAAACCACCTTATGGATGCCTTATCTTCTAAACCCAACTGTGAACCGAGGGGGGTGCAATGCGCTGCCCTACTCGCCCATCGAACTAAGCTGTGGCCCACGATCCACACAACTCATCGAGGCGGCTGGGCACCCGAGCGTCCTAACAGAAAATAAAAGAAGGAAAGGAGGGTTCATGTGGGTAGCAGCGCACGTACTTCTTATATGCCCCTGACCGCCAGCACCCCACTGCCTTGACGACCATTTCTGGTAACCCTGCTGCTGCCGCCACGGTGGCAGCTCCTATTCAGAAGGAATGGGTCCTGTAGCTCCCTGGGGGGAGGCCAATTTCTTTAAGAGCCCTGCGGAGCACACCCGCTGCTTGGTAGCTCATTGCTGGAGTACCCCGCCGGTGTATGAACAAGAGGCCTGACTGCTTGAGTCTGATGGCCATGTATCTCATCATTTGCTGTAAGGGGCATATAATCGGCGGGCCCGCTGGGAACAACTCAACAGTGTGGCCCCGAGCCCTCTGGTCTGTTTTGGACATACTCAAATGGATGCTTAGAATTGCCTGGGTCATGCTTATATCTGAGACCAAAAACACCCGACCCGAAGCGTCGGACGAGGTGCTGCTGACCACCTCTCTAATTCTAAAAGCCCCAAAATACATTGTCACAAACACAGTTCTAAATAACTGTGCTTCGTACTGGTCGTAGCGTACCTTAGCCATGGCCTCAGCAACCCGCACGAGGATTGGAGTTGTGATAGGAGCACGCACCGGTCGTGGAGGAGCGGGTGACTGGGCCCAGGCCTCTAGCATACATTTGAGATAGAAACCCCCATCAGGAGGGGGGAATCCTCTGCATTTGCTGAAGAAATTTAACGCCGCCACTTTCTCTGAGATAGTGCCTCCCAACATACCCTTGTTGTGTAATTGCATAACAAATTGTAGCATTTCCTGCTCTAAAATGGGAAAGCCCGTCGACAAACCTTTTTGCTCCCAGAAATCCGGAAACTCCCTAAAAGCCCTACCATAGGCGACCTGCGTTTTAGGGGTGGGGGAGGATTGGACGGTATTCAGGAGATCTAACTCCCAACGTTCCATATTCCCATGGGCAATGGTTCGGGGTCCGGACATGCTTCCGGCGCCAGCTGACAGAATTGGTCCATCTGGAATCGAGACAGGGCATCAGCAATGCTGTTGCTGATTCCAGGGACATGCCGTGCCCTGAATAAGATGTGTTTCAGGCATGAAAGTACCAATGCCTGCACCAGCCCTATCACTCTTACTGACCTGGAGGACAGTGAGTTGATGACGTGGACAACTGTTAAGTTGTCACACCAGAAGAGCACAGAGTGATTGGCAAAGTGATCTGCCCACAGCATTACCGCCACCAGGATGGGAAATAGCTCTAAATAGGTCAGATCTCTGGTTACCCCTGCTGTGTGCCACCTTTCAGGCCAGGGGACAGTAGCCCATGATCCATCAAAGTACACTCCGAACCCATTACCCCCAGCAGAGTCAGAGTGCACCTGTAGGTCATCCTTGAGCAACCACTGATCTCTCCAAAAGCTGACCCCGTTAAACTTCTCCAGGAAGGTTAACCACAGCTCCAGATCTTTTCTCATTTCCCTGGTCACTCTGATCTGGTAGTGTGGAAGCAAATGCCCTTTTAAGTTGTTATACAATCTTGACAGGAATGCTCGACCTGGTGCTACCACCCTACAGGCAAAGTTTAAGCTGCCAATAAGCGATTGCAGCTGGAGGACAGTGATCTTGCTACTCCCTAAACATGTTGTGATTTTGTCTTTTAGGGCCCTCAATTTTTCCTCCGGCAACCGTGATATCATGTTAGCTGAGTCCAATTCAATACCCAAATATGCAAGGACGGTGGCCGGCCCTTCCGTCTTTTCAGGTGCCAATGGGATGCCTAGTTTATCTGCCATCGCCTGGAACTGTTCCAGGGCAACCGCGCATTCATCTGATCAGGGGGAGCCGATGATCAAAAAACCATCTAAGTATTTGGTTACGCCCGCCCCGGGTATCCGCTGCTTAAAAATCCACTCAACAAGGGACTGAATCTCTCGAAAGCAGAGCATGATATCGAACAGCCCACTGGCATGGCTGGATCGTAATAAAACTGTCCTTCAAATTGAAATCCCAGCAGGTGAAAATTCGTTGGGCTGATCGGCAGCAGGCGGAATGCAGATTTCACATCACATTTGGCCATTAACACCCCTTTTCCTTTTGCTTTAACCTTCTCAACAGCCACATCGAAGGATGCATATTTAACTGTCGAGAGCTCCCTAGGGATGGCATCGTTAACCGATCCACCCCTAGGATAGGAAAGGTGATATATCATCCGAAACTCACCTGCTGCCTTCTTAGGGACTACACCCAATGGTGACACTACCAGGTTGTGTAGCGGGGGTTCCCTGTAGGGGCCCGCTACCCTGCCCTCACTTACTTCCTTCTTAATTTTCTATTGAATGATATGTTCCAACCTCCGGGTAGATTTCAGGTTTGAAGGCCATGGATTTGCTGTAACCAGACCAGCTGGTATGTTGAAGCCTGTCTTAAATCTCCCGACCACATATTCTACCTCGGACCTTTGGGGGTGGTACCTGAGTGCCGCCTCAAGATGATCATACCTGACCAGCATCAGCTCCCTTTGTAGTTTGTCCTTGCTCAGGAGGTCCCTGATTGGGTTTACCACGCCCCCCCCCCTTTTTGCCCATTATTCCCCCTCTGGCCATGCATCTTTGGGAGAAAACAACTGGTAGCTGGGTGTGTTCCTGCGCAGTTCGAACAATTGTGTCGAAAGTGGCATGAAACCTTGGCACAATGGCCTGCCCTGTTGTATTCCCAACAGGGGCCAGCTTGCCCTTGTCCTCTTCTCCTAACTTCACCATATTCACTGGCAGGGGCTACCCGCCCCATGACCAATGGGTGGCCGCTAGCTGCCCTGGGGGCCCATGTCGCATCAATCATACATTCAAGCCGGAGGTCTGGTGCATGCATGTCCCAGCGTAATCCCGGGTTTGTAGCTGCCCTATGACAAAATGCCTTGTCATAACGCAACCACGCTCCCGGTGGACCGGTCCCATAAGCCCTCCTAACTGTGTCACTATATTTGTGTAACTCAAGTCCCCTTTCTGGGTTGCCTGGATTAATACCCCCATATAGACTGTGAAGGCTGCAGTCCAATTCTCCCAGTTCCTATCCACCTTGGGGTGGTGGAACTTCTCCTTTTCCTTATTTTTGTCCTGTTCTGGGTGGTCACTAATTGAGTCGCTGAATAGCAGTGCAAACAGGTCCACATATTCCCCCTTTAGGATCTTCTCTTTTGTGGTTGGGTGTAAATGCTCGCTAAATGGCGCTGCCACACTCGGTATTGCGCCCCCTGGCGTTGTCGTAGGGAGGGATCCTGTCTGGCCGCCCGTAACTGCCTCACTCATTATGCTCTGGGGGTTCTTGGTCCCCTCAGTCTGTGACGACAATCCCACTGCTCCAACTATCTGGCTTAGCCCCTCTCTTTGTTCAACTGTGCCAACTGCCAGTGATTGAACATTTACTGAGGTTATCCAAGCCCACTGGTACCCACACCATACCATCTACGGGGTGCCTACCTTGGGGGGGGGGAGAGGAGAGAGGTCCCACTGGGACCGAAGGGGGACACCCCGTTGGGCTGCCCTGTTCCTGGCCGAGCTGGTCGCCCTGCCTGAGCTGGGGTAACTCATGACCCCACCCGGTTTCGGACTCTGCTGCGCAGTTCCCATGCCCTTGCCCCGCTGGCATTCCCTCAATGGCACTCTCACCCATTTAGGGCACTGACTGTTCCCCAATGTCTTCGGCCGGGGGCCTGTCGGCCAGTCCAACTCCTTCGTTGTTTCTGCAATGCAGCTCCCTTTCAATTGCCTCGATCCTTCTCCACATTTCTGTGTCGGATGTCCTTTCAGCGGGGCGGGGTGCCTCCACTCACCTCTGGGTCGCCGGCGGCAGTCCGTCTACAGGGGGTACAACAGGAGCCGGTGTGGGACCCCTACCCCATGGACTAACCCTGCTGCCACCCCTAATTCTGATGGCCCAGGTACACCGGGGTCAACCCATTGATGCCGGTAGAGGCCCATCCCAGGAATATCATAAGTGTCTCTGTGCTCCTTGCCTGCCTGTCCATGGCATGGCAGTTCACCAACCCTGTGCTTCCCAGGCAGCACCCCTCTGACCTCGGCCTGGTCTAACTCCTGCCCAACCTCCCCGGGCCCATTTCCTTCATTGGCCTGGTCTGGCCCATTCCCCCAACCCATCCCTGCAGCACCTTGGCTGTGCCTGTGTGGCTGGGGGACCATCACTGGGTGTGGCCCGGTGGCTCTCCTTGCTGGGCTACTCCACAGCAAGGGTCCATATAAGGCACCCCCGTACCAGTCCGGGGGGGCCGCCGGCCTGTTTCCTCCTCGGACCCGGGGACCAGGGTTTTCTACAGAACCTTGCCCTTCGATTGAACCCACTGGGTGGGGTGGTGGCTGCAACTCCCTGCTGGTCCCTGGACCCGACGGCCCTGGACCCACATTGTCCCCTACCCCGACGTGCAGTAGCTCACCCCGCACCTGCAGGAGGGCTTCACAGGCCAGGAGACGCTCCATCAGAGCCTCCCGGGTGAGGAGATTTTCAGGCCCTGAAGGTTCAGCTGCAGGGGGAGGCAGCTCTTCAAGTCTCAGCTCCGCCCTGTTCTTCACAGCCGTTTTCCCTTTCTTCTTTTGTCCCTCTCCCTTCTTCTTTGCCCACCCCATGCTGGCTCGGTCTAGGGAGATGGACAAAGCTTTGGCTCGAGGCAGGATGGACTGACCGGAGCTGAAGATTTCTGCTGCCGTTCGCCTCCGTGCCATGAGTCGAATGGCGGCTTCGTGGCCCTTGCAGGAGCCTGCCCCTTCTAATAGGGGTGGAAACTCCATGCCCCTATGAAGGGCGCATGCGCACACCTCGTTCCCAGGGGCTGTTGCTCAGCAACAACCAATCAGCGGTGCCGGCCTCTAGGAGGACAGCCCGCAGCGGCCGCTCGTTCCCACTCCTCTGTGCCTCACCTTGGGAACGCGTAGAGGAGGGGACGCAACAAAATGCCCATCGCTGCCATTTTGGCGGCGAAGGGTACTTCTCTAACAGACTGGAGTGATACATTACAAGATGCTATTAAACTGGTGTATGGACATTATTTAGACAAACAAGTATGGCACTTCTTATTTTCTTATGCCAGACAGGATGAGGAAACATGACTTAAGAACATAAGAAGTGTCATACCGGGTCAGACCAATGAAGAATGGGCAGCTGCTTGCCACTTCATTCTAGCAATGTTTATTGATTACCTATCTGAGTGAAGCTGGACTGTAACAGGTAGCAGCAGGCCCATTGCTGTATGGAGATGAATCTGCAGAGGAAGTGATACGAGGTGTCTGTTTTAGTGCATGCAAGACGTGATGTAGCCAGGAATAGCTGTGGCTTTGAAGCCCTGATTAAAATACTGTATACTCTTATTCCACTGCCTTGTCACAGCTAAAAATAAAAAGAAGAGGAATCTGACGTTTTTGCATAAAAGAAAATAGAGTTGCTCTAAATTCCTGTAAACTACATGGAATCCCCTGCAGCCAAGGTAGAACATTTCCCAGTAATAACTCACTTTTTACTTTACATAGATAAGAGTAAACTAGATTGTGACTTTGCCAAAAGCCCCGAGTAAGAAGTAGCACAGTATTGAGCTGCCCTAGCAGAAGACCAGAGACAAGATTGAGTCATGATTTTAGGGTGACACTCAAGACACACCCACTGTCCATGTGGGGGAGCACTCATGTGAATTTGGTGCATGGGGGTGCACGTGCCGGTGACCAAAGCACTGTCCACCCAGTCTACACATGGGGCACTCTGGAAAAGCCGGAGTGCCCCTTGCATGGATGGGGTTAGTGGTGTATGGATGGGGCAGCCATTCTTGGGGCCGCTCATTTGAAACGCTCCCCCACGCACAACGCCACGCACCCACCCCACGCACTGACCATGGACACCCCCTCTGCGTGTAACACCCATACTCTAGAGCAGGCCCCTCCTGTGCCCCCTGGCCCCCTGTACACACAGCCTTTTACCTGCAACAAATTAAAGAACTTCTGTCGGGGTCCCCAGAAACTGCTGCAGCTCATTTTCACAAAGGAGGGGCCCCGTGCCAGGAAACTGCACCACCAGCAGTTTGTGTTTTTGTCAGCTATAAGCTGACTGTCAGTGAGCCGGCATAGTGAGCTGAGCTGACTGGCTCACTCTCTCCCAGCCAGGCCCCCCACCCCAAGCCTGGAGAAGGGAAGGACTGGGTGTCACATGGAGTCACATAAGGGACAAATATAATAGGAACACACTTGGGTGGCTAGGGGGAGCCGTCTAAGTGTGTGTAATGGGAAACTGCAGTTTCCCATTAGAGCCACCAGGGGGCAAGCTTTCATTGAGTCCTATGGGCTCAGTTTTTAAACCGTTTCTGGACACTGATTGCAAGTGCTTGCGCTGCCTTAGAACTGAATTGGGGCAGGCGGGCAGCGCTGGTTTTTTTTTTTTTAGGGCATGCATGCTCAGTGAGGACATGGGCTGTTTTGCTCTGCTGAGCTGCATGCATTGGCGGTGATGCCATTTTGTGGAGTGTCCTGGCGTGGTTGGCATGGTTGGAGGGGACTCTGTTTGGCTCAGTGACTCAGTCACACCTGGTTGCTGGACAGACCACACACACACCCCCGACCCCCTTTGGGACAGAGAGACTCTTTTGGAGGATTGGACCAGACCAGTATCCTGATTCCTGCTGCATGAAGTGGGGTGAGTATTAAATTGAGGGAGGAGAGGGGGGAATGTGAGACATTGGGGGAAAAGGGGGCCAGGCTGGGGGTAGGTAGACTGGGAGGCAGCCACTGTGCCCAGAATGGGGCTAGGCTGGGGGGAAGTTAGGAGTGGGGGCACGGAGGCTGAATGGGGCTGGGGAGAGGGGAGTCTGACTGGGGAATGGGGCTGCGGTGGAGAGGAGGGGGGGTGGACTGGGACTCGGAGACATGGGAATGGGTGAGGGGTGCACTAGGAGATAATGGGGGAGGGGGGGACCTGGAGAGACTGGATTGGGAAGGAACTGGGGGGGGGGGTGCACTGGGAGATGAGGGGGTGGGGGACTCGGGGAGTCTGGCTGGGCAATGGGTTGGGGGAGGGGGTGGACTGGGAGACATGGTTTGGGGGAACGGGTGGACTGGGAGGAGGGTGCAACACATGTGAAGTAAGCCATGTTTTGGGGGACAAGTGGAACTCTTCACTGCTGCTTTTGTGGTGTGTTGAAGATAATATGGTTGGCTTAAGATACGGTTTCAGTGGTGGTTTGCTTTTACTTGTTGTGTGTTTGCCGGTGCACTGCTGGTTTCCCCCCTCCTCCCTCAGGCATGTGTAAAGGCCGTGGCCATTTTCTGGGGCCCCACTGACCATGGCTACTCTGGATTAAAATTGGTTCCTTTCCTGTTTTACATGTAAATTGTCTGCTTTCTGTTTTCTGGGTGGGGGATCTAGGGACTTGGATGGAGGAAGGGTTTCTAAAAAATCCAATCTTTGCCTTCCACCGTGTTCCGCTCTGTTCCTGCCCCTTCCCCTCTTGTTCTGTGTTTTGTTTTCTTTGATCGCTCCCCCTGTGTCATTTCCATTGTCTCTTTGGCTTCTTGGTGTTGTGTTCTCCTTCCCCCTCTATGTGTGGCTGCTCCTAGCTGTGTGGGGTGCCCTGTCTGCTCTCTGTGCGTGTGAACGCTCCCGGGGTGCTGCTGTGTGCATGTCCCTTTCTGTATGCCTGCCCGTTCCCGTCCCTTTCTTGTTGTTTACTTGTGTGCCCCTGTGTGTCTTCCCTTCTTTCTTTTCCTTGTCCGCTGTGCGAGCACTTGCTTGTGTCTGTGTAGTTTGTGTTCAGCTCTGCCCTTTCTCCATGGTGCGTGTGCGGCTCTGCCGTTCTACTCCCTCCCCCCCCACCCTTTCTGTTTCCCTTGAGTGGGTGGTGCCTTGCACTGCTTTTGGCTTCCTTTACCCTTGGTCGACCATGTCTGTGGCCAGCTCCGCCCCGGTTACTTCTGGGAGGTTCTTGCCACGGCCTGGGATCGGTGTAATGTCTGTTGTGCTGTCCCAGTGTGTGGCCTGACTGTTGGTTCCCTTGCTGTAGTTCTGCTACTGTCACGTCTGTTTGGGAACTGTCTGTACCACGGATGGGGGTTGGGGTGCTTTCCTCGGTTAGGGTTCCACTGTGGCAACCTGGGAGCGCATAACATCTGAAAATACCCTTAGTCACTGATAGAGGTAACAAGGTATATCAGAGATCAGTTGGCTTGTGACCCCATCTTCAGATGGCATGGCCCCAACCCATACTGGCATAGGTGCTTGTGTACGGATACTTCTCCAGAGGGATATCTTTATTTATGACAACTAACTGCTGAAATTCAGGGTTTACAATAAATTGTGCCCTCATACTGGTGATTCTGGTATGTCTGGTGTGATAGAAAAATTGTAGAGAAAGCTGGGATTGAAGAAAATCCAAGATAGTAGGAAAGATAATAGGAAAACCTGAGTAGCCTTCAGATCAATTGTGTTTCTCTCCTCCTTCCCACCCCCAGCTAAAGTGCACTGTTTTAAAATTCTGACTGTTTGTAAAAATATAATTACACTGAGGTAAATTTTAATAAATCAGGGTACTTTGGGAGCTGTTACAGGTTAAGGGTCAAGTTAACACTCTTGCTATGAATAAAGATTTGGCCTAAGTTAATACCGAAGGGACATATATGCGATATGAGCTGTCTTTCTCTTCTGTGCTGTGGAATATTAAACAACACTTCACCTCGGAGAAAGTCAAAGCTATTCTTAAAAGGAAGCTGATCACAAAAATGATTAATAAGCAAGGACTCAACTAGTTAAACTGCTTGCCCTTACTTCACTGGCATCATCATCTTCTTTAGAAAATATTTCTGAGCTGCAGAATACACAAATACTGCATTCCTGTGTGCGGGTGTGCATACACCTGTGTATGCAAGCAAGCATAGAAGTGTTTGAGCCTGTCAGAGGGAGTCCTAAGATTATTTATTTATTTAACACCAGCAGTTTGTCTGACACTGATCAATTATTAATTAGAGACATGCCACTTATCCATCTAGGGCAAGGCAAGGGAAAGGGGAACATAGGGAGAGACAGGGATACATTCATGAAGTTGAGAAGTCACAGGCACGTGTGCTTAGCTTAGTCACAAGGGGATAAAGGAAAGCATAAGAACATAAGAAGTGCCATACTGTGTCAGACCAATGGTCCATCAAGCCCAGCATCCTGTCTCGGACAGTGGCCAATCTCTTTCTCCTGGGAGAAGTACCCGGCAGGTCACAATGGGCAATCTATTCCCTTTTGTTCCAGCCCCCAACAGTAAGAGGTTACATCTCCAAAACCTACTCAGCTAATAGCTATTAATGGACCTATTCTCCAAGAACTTATCCAATCCCTTTTAAAAACTAGTTACACTACTGGTCTTGATGTAATTTCCACAGTGAATTGTGTGCGGAGTGAAAAAATACTGTCTCTTATTTGTTTTAAATCTGTTGCCAGTTAATTTCATGGAGTGTCCCCTTGTTCTAGTACTCTTAGAGGACAACAGTTCCCTATTTACGTGCTCCACACCACTCATGATTTTATAAACCTCTATCATAGCCCCTCTAAATAATCGCTTCTCCAATCTGAAGAGCCCTAGCCTATCAAGCCTGTCTTCACACAGGAGCCGTTCCATATCCTTAATAATTTTTGTTGCCCTTCTCTGTACCTTTTCTAGTTCAGCTTTTGAGATGGGGCGACCAGAACTGCACACGATATGCCAGGTGCGGTTGTACCATAGATCTATATAGAGACATTATGATATTTTCAGTTTTATTCTCTATCCCTTTCTGAATGATTCCTAACATTCTGTTTGCTTTTTTGACCGCTACTGCACACTAAGCTGAGGATTTCAATGTATTGTCCACAGTGACTCCAAGATCCTCTTCCCGAGTGGTAGAACCCAGCATTGTATACATATAGTTTGGGTTATTTCCCATATGTGAATCACTTTGCACTTCTGGGGGTGGGGAATCTCCCAGAGACCACTTTCAAAATTTGAACAAGCTCCAAGGGTCACATAGAAGTTGGGAGTAGGAATGCTTAAAAAGTGCACTCAAGAAGAAGAGTGTCTAGATTATTAATTATTAATTTTTATTATTATTTTTATAGCACCAGCAATGTACCTGACACTGTACAATCAGTAGAGACAGGTCTCTACCCCAAAGAGCTTACAATTTAGGAAAGAAAAAGGAAGGGAGACAAGGAAGACGGGCACAAAGGGAGAGACGTTACAGGTGCACATGCTTTGTTTAGTTACAGGGGAGAGGACTCAATGAAGGATAGAAGAGGTGGCATCACTGATACGTCTATGGGGATGAGGAGCTAGGGAAAACCTGAAGGAGGTAGGTTTTCAGGAGGGATTTCAAGGTTGGGAATAGTGTTGAAACTCGGTTCTTGGTTTTCCCTGAAAAATTTGAGGTACTTGACGCGGTTTTCCGAGTTCCGAAGTTTTGAGTAGGGCTGAAACAAGAATAAAATTAATTCTCATGAGAATCTCACAGCTCTGGTGAGATCTCATGAGATTCTCACGAGAAACTCGAGATTCTTGCAAAAAACTCAAGAATCTAAAAAAATGACCCCAAATGATCTGTGCATTCACAAAACCACTATGTATGATGTGCAGCATGGCCTTATAAGGCCATCATGACTGCCCGGGAGCACCATGACCCAGACCAGGGTAAGTATGAGTGGGCCATCAAACAGGATGGCTCACTTTACCCCACTCCAGTGTCCATTGCATGGGTCATGGCGGTGTTTAGCCCAGGCTGTTCCTCAGGGATGGTTCTGAGGGTCCCACGGCCCATGTACGGCCCAGGTCAACATCTGAAACCGCTCTTGCTAAGATCACCAACGATCTTCTTGTGACTAAATCAACCGCCTTTACTCTATTCTTGTCCTCCTTGATCTCGCTGCTGCCTTTGACACTGTTGACCACTTGCTCCTGCTTAAATCGCTTCACTCCCTTTGAAGAGATTCAATGTATCTCTTCCTAACTCCTCCCCCTCCTCCTCCCTACCCCTCTCAGTCGGGGTTCCCCAAGGCTCTCTCCTTGGCCCCCTCCTCTTCTCTATCTACACCCACTCCCTAGGCAAACTCATTGCTTCCCATGGTTTCCAATACCACCTATACGCTGATGACACTCAACTCTATCTCGCCACGCCTTCCCTGTCCCCCTCTATCCAAGCTCGTCTCACCAACTGTCTTTCCGATATCTCCACCTGGATGTCTAAACGCCAACTTAAACTGAACATGGCGAAAACGGAACTCCTTATTTTTCCTTCCAATCCTTACTCTCCCTCTTCCCTGTCAATTGCCATTGAAGGGGTCTCCATCCTCCCTTTACCCCAAGTCCGTAGCTTAGGCTCCATCTTCGACTCGCACCTCACCTTCAAACCCTACATTGACTCTGTGGCCAAATCCTGCCACTTCTCCCTCCACAACATTGCTAAGATCTGCCCTTTTCTGTCTGTCTCCTCTGCCCAAACTCTCATCCACGCCCTAGTCATCTCACGCCTTGACTATTTGTAACCTCCTCCTCACTGGCCTTCCCTGCTCTCACCTTGCTTCCCTCATCTCTGTTCAACACTCTGCTGCCAGGATCCTGCACCTAGCCTGTCACTTTTACAATGTGCAGCCTCTCCTCTCCTCTTTCCACTGGCTCCCCCTTCCTGAGCATATTCGGCACAAGCTCCTTGTCTTCACCTACAAAGCCCTTCATAACCTTGCTCCCCCCTACTCTCTGCTCTGAACTCCCTCCAAACCCCTGCTCGATCACTCCGCTCTTCTTTCATCCCCTCCCTCATCCTCCCATGCCTCCCCTGCTCCTCCAACCGCCTTCGTCCCGTCTTCCTTGCTGGCCCGCAAGCCTGGAACTCCCTCCCTGCCCTCGTCCACCTTGCCCCCACCCTCCACACCTTCAAGTCCCTCCTCAAAACCCACCTCTTCCACTCCGCCCTTCCTAAC
>QEPC01001533.1:11776487-11826383 GCA_003113815.1 Sphenodon punctatus
CACCCCACCCTGCATCCTCCTCCCCCCAGGCTGTTTCCCACCCTGCATCTTCCTCCCCCTAGGATGTTTCCCCCACACCCCACCCTGCATCCTCCTCCCCCTAGGCTGTTGGATACAGGAACAGAGCCCACCATGTTGTAGCACAATTCCATAGAATCACAGAATTGTAGGGCTGGAATGGATCTCAGTGCCCCTGATAGATTTCTATTCAGCGAGCATTTAAAAAACAATACACACAAGATCCCCTAAACAATTAAGAGGGCAGCTTGCTAGTAACTTGCTTCATTGCCAAACTGTTCTTAACAGAGCTGCCCAGAGGTTTCTGGAGGGCAGGCCCAAAGCAGAATGTCATATATAGCCTCCTTATTCCTCCTTATTAGTATGTTCAAATTTTAAAATTAGAATTTATAATGTAAAAAGTTTTTACATTAAACTAGCTTTTTAATTGTCATGTGAATGAATGCAAATGAAGACACTGAGATGTGATTGGATTAAACAGTAGGGCAGTCCTCTGGAGAAAATTGCGGCTCCATTACAGATTTGGATCTGCAATTTCTGGATTTAATTATGGATTTGTATTGATTCATATTTAAATCAATTTTTTTAAAAAATGCACATGTGCAAAATGGCCACTGGATATTCTGTGCATGCGAACCCTTTTCCAAAGTGACAGCAACAGTGTCACTGCCATTTTGGAAAAGGGCAGCTGGTCTGTGCATGCATAAATGGCTGCTGCACATGTGCAGACTGTTGGTATATGCAACATCCACAAGTTAATGCCTGCTGTATTAAGAACAGTAATTGACTATAGAGCCACCAGATGGTGCTGCTAAGTTTATGTGTACATGGAAGGGAAATGGGGTTTTACAGTTGAATTCCTTTGTGTAACCACTCCTCCTTCCTTTCTCTCTCATTGTCTCTGTCTCCATTTTGTCTCACTACTAGTAAGATGTATCTAAGGATCTGTGCCTAAGAAAGCTTAAGTAAAGTTCTGTTTTTAAACCTTCAGCTGCATTTGTCCTTACTGATTGTGAATCAGTTATTACTCTGCAACAGGTTATGGGCCCAGACCTCTTCAGAGCAGCCCAGAACAACTCTAAAGACTGGAAGTGAGCTGAAAGGAAAAGAGGCCCAAAGGAAACTCCCAGAGGAGGCTACAAACCATAAGTGAACAGAAGAACCAGAATCCCAATCTGAGGGGAGGGAAGCAAGCATGGCCAGCAGCTCTGAATTAAAGCTTTCAGTCTGCAAGCTGAATAACACAAACTATCAGTTGTGGAAATTCAAAATAGAAGTGCTCCTATCTAAAGATGACCAGTGGGAGGTGATCACCACAGACAGACCTGCAGCAAACCCTGAGGGATGGGACAGAAAGAACGGACAAGCAAAGGCCACCATAAGCCTGCTAGTAGAAGATGATCAGTTAATCCACATAAGGGGTGAGGCCACAGCAAAGGGCATGTGGAATGCACTGCAGAAGGTGCATGAAAGGACCAGCTTGAGCAGTAAGCTGTTTCTCCTAAGGAAACTGTACCAGATGAGACTTGGTAAAGGGAAGGAGATGAAGGATCACATAAATTCAATGCTGGAAGTGGCAGCACAACTGCAAGGCATCGGTGAAGAGATAGAAGACAACCACGTGGCGGCCTTACTTCTCTGCAGCCTGCCTGAATCATACAGTGCCCTCATAAACGCCCTAGAGACAAGGCCTGAGGCAGAACTACCACTGGAATTTGTAAAAGGGAGACTCATCGATGAATTCCAGTGCAGGAAAGAAATCATGCAAGTAGAGTACCTACTCATGCAGGGCAATCAGGAACAGAATAAGGAAACTGCCCTGAGAATTGCAGACAACAGATTGCACAAAAAGGAAACAAGGGCATGTTTTCGGTGCAAGAAAGAAGAACACCTAAAGAAAGACTGCTCCATATGGAAGGCAGAACAACAAAAGCGATCTCCACAAATGCCTACGCAAAGGGCCAAGGCTACAACCAGTGACACAACCACAGAACAGTGGAGTGGATGTTTTAAAGCAACAAAGACTAACTCATCACAGGACTGGTGTGTTGACTCTGGAGCCACGAGTCACATAACCAGCGACAAGAGCTTTTTCACAGTACTGGACCCAAGCAACAAAGAAGAGATATACCTCGCTGATGGAAGCAGCATCACTGCAGAAGGTATTGGCGAAGGAATTCTAAGTTGCAACCAGCCACACGGAAGCACACTAGCAATACCAGTAAAGGATGTGCTGTATGTACCTGGCTTAGAGGGAGGACTCCTATCCGCTAAACACCTAACGGAGAAAGGGCTCACCGTCAAGTTCCGGGGTAATGAATGCACAATCCAGAAGAGGACAAGGGTCCTAGCCAGAGCCTATGCAGATGAGCACCTGTATCACTTGAGTGCAACCAAGGAATAAGCAAAAGTCACTTCACATGAGCAATGCAAGGACTGCATTCATCTGTGGCATCGACGCCTAGGTCATAGGCACCCGGAAAGTATAAAGGAACTGCAAAGACAGCAGCTGACAAAAGACCTGATAGTAACAGCATGTCCCTTGACCATGAGATGTGAATGCTGTATCAAAACTAAAGCCACCAGAGCAACACTCCCCAAGGCAAGCCAGACAAGAACCTCCAAGCCACATGACCTCATACACAATGATGTGTGTGGCTCCATGAAAGTACCCACACCTGAAGGGAACAGATAATGACATTCATAGATGACTACTCAAGATACACAGTCACATATGTATATGGTGAGGTTGCAGCTCGTCTGCATACGCTCCCAGCATCCTCGGCTGTCATCGCTCGAGGACACCACGACTCTCCTGGGGCTTGGCCTTCCTTCCGCCCCAAGCTCCACCGACCAGCGGGCCAAGGACTGGTGAGGTTGCAGCTCGTCTGCATACGCTCCCAGCATCCTCGGCTGTCATCGCTCGAGGACACCACGACTCTCCTGGGGCTTGGCCTTCCTGCCGCCCCAAGCTCCACCGACCAGCGGGCCTAAAGGCGCGCGCCTTACAGGTACTTTTCTCCATTTCTTTTCTACTGTACTTCCCCCTCCTATCTTACTCACTAACATGTCTGCCCTATTTTCTCGCCTTTTCTTTCCCTCCTCTCCTTCTCCTCTTCCTGTCCATCTTTTTCTTCCTCTACTTTTCTCCTCCCAGCTTCTTCCTCCCCCCAACCGATCACCACTCTCTAACCTCCCCCATACATCCTTTGCTCCCTTGGCTACTTTCTCTCATTGCTCCCCTTCCACTCCTGTCTCTAGCCTTCCTCGATGCTCCCCTTCTCCCAATCTTATCCCTATTCCTCCTGTCTCTAGCCTACCACGACGCTCCCCTTCTCCCAATCTTATCCCTATTCCTTGCCTCCCCCCTCATCAACTACCATTTTTCTGCTCCCTCTGGAACTGTCGCTCATCTATCAGTAAAGCTCCCTATATCCATGATCTTTTCCTCTCTCGCTCCCTCCAGCTCCTTGCCCTTACTGAAACTTGGATCACTCCCTCGGACTCTGTCACGCCTGCTACCCTCTCCTGTGGGGGTCTCTCCTTCTCTCACCAACCCCGCCCTGAAGGACGGGGTGGTGGGGTGGGCCTCCTTCTTGCTAAATCCTGTCAGTTCCAACCAATTTCTCCTCCCCCCTCTCTCTCCTTCCATACCTTTGAGGCTCACTCCGTGCGCCTCTACTCCCCCCTCCATCTACGTGTTGCTGTCATCTACCGTCCCCCTGGTCCTCTCTCTTCCTTTCTTTCTGACTTTGAGTCCTGGCTCACTTTCTTCCTCTCTGTTGATATCCCCACTCTCATCCTTGGTGACTTCAACATTCATGTTGATGACCCATCTCAGCCCTCAGTCTCTCGCTTCCTCTCCCTAGCCTCCTCCTTCAACCTCCACCTTTGGACCAACTCCCCCACCCATACTAATGGCCATTCTCTTGATCTTGTCCTCTCTAGAAACTGCTCTGTCGCTGATCTCTCCTTCGATCCTCATCCTATATCAGACCACTTCCTTGCCTCTTTCAACATTTCCCACTGTCCCCCCTCCTCTTCCCCTTCTCTACGCCCCTTCCGTGACCTTCAAGCTATTGATCCCCTGGACTTTGCCTCCTCTCTCTCTCCCCTTCTTCCTACAGTCTTCTCTTCCTCCTCCCCTGACTCCGCTGTCTCTGCTCTCAACGCCTCTCTCTCCTCCACACTTGACTCCCATGCCCCTCTCTCTTCCCGCCCTGCCTTCTCCCACAACCCCCGTCCTTGGCTCACCCCTAGTATCCGCCACCTCCGTTCTTGCACTCGTGCTGCTGAACGACTCTGGCGCAAATCCCATTCTCACGCTGACTTCCTTCACTTCAAATTCTGTCTCTCCACCCTTACTTCTGCTATCTCCCTTGCTAGACAACACTACTATGCCTCCCGCATTGAGTCCTGTTCTCGGGACCCTCGCCGCCTGTTCTCTACCTTTGACTCCCTCCTCAAGCCTCCCTGTCCTCCCCCTCCTTCTTCCCTTTCTGCTCAGGATCTTGCCTCCTTCTTCACCTCCAAGATAGACAAGATCCGCCTCGACATCGCTTCCCACTCCTCTCTTCCCACTCCCACCCCTCTCCCTCCTCCCCCTCCTTCTCTCATGTCCTCCTTCTCCCCTGCCTCCCTTAAGGAAATCTCCTCTCTGCTCTCCTCCTCCAACCCTTCCACTTGCCCCCTTGATCCCATTCCTTCCCGCCTCCTCACCTCCATTACTCCCACTGTCGCCCCTTCCTTCCTGCACATCATCAACCTCTCCCTCTCTACTGGCTCTTTCCCTTCTGCCTTCAAACATGCCACAGTCTCTCCTATTCTCAAAAAGTCCACTCTTGACCCCTCTGACCCTTCTAGCTATCGTCCTGTCTCACTCCTTCCTTTTGCTTCCAAGCTGCTTGAACGTGTTGTCTACTCCCGCTGCCTTGACTTCCTATCCTCCAACTCCTCCCTTGACCCCCTCCAATCTGGCTTCCGCCCCCTTCATTCTACTGAAACTGCTCTCGCTAAGATCACCAATGATCTTCTGGTGGCTAAATCTAAACGTCTCTATTCCATTCTTGTCCTCCTTGATCTCTCTGCTGCCTTCGATACTGTTGACCACTCACTCTTGCTGGATTCCCTTCACTCCCTTGGCTTTTGTGGCTCTGTCCATAACTGGTTCTCCTCCTACCTCTCTGACCGCTCCTTTAATGTGTCTCTCTCCAACTCCGCCTCCTCCTCCTTCCCCCTCTCAGTTGGTGTTCCTCAAGGCTCTGTTCTTGGCCCTCTCCTCTTCTCGATCTATACCTCATCCTTAGGCAAACTCATTGCCTCCCATGGCTTCCAATACCACCTCTATGCTGATGACACTCAACTCTATCTCTCTACTCCCTCTCTCTCTCCCTCTGTTCAAGCTCGTCTCATCAACTGTCTCTCTGACATCTCTACCTGGATGTCTCAACGTCAACTCAAACTCAACATGGCTAAAACTGAACTCCTTATCTTCCCCCCTCATCCTTCCTCTCCTTCCTCACTGTCAATAACTATTGATGGAGTCACCATCCTGCCTGTCCCCCAAGCCCGTAGCCTAGGCTTCATCTTTGACTCAGCCCTTTCTTTTAAACCCTACATTGACTCTGTTGCTAAATCCTGTCGCTTCTCCCTCCATAACATTGCTAAGATTCGCCCTTTTCTCTCTGTCTCGTCTGCCAAAACTCTTGTTCATGCTCTGGTCATCTCTCGCCTCGATTACTGTAACCTCCTTCTCACTGGCCTTCCCCGGTCTCACCTTTCTCCCCTCATCTCTGTCCAAAACTCTGCTGCCAGGGTCATCTACCTCGCCAGTCGCTTCGACCATGTGCAGCCCCTCCTCTCTTCGCTTCACTGGCTTCCCCTTCCTGAACGAATCCTGCACAAGCTCCTAGTCTTCACCTATAAAGCTCTTCACAACCTTGCTCCCCCCTACCTCTCTGCACTTATCGCCCTCCATACTCCAGCCCGTGCACTTCGCTCCTCCTCTGTCCCTTCTCTCACCCTTCCACGCCTTCCCTGCTCCCCTAAGCGCCTTCGTCCCTTCTCACTTGCTGCCCCCCATGCCTGGAACTCCCTCCCTGTCCACATCCGCCTTGCCCCCTCCCTTCATACCTTCAAATCTCTCCTTAAAACTCACCTCTTTCGCTCTGCTCTGTCTGACTCTTTATCCTGCTGAGCCACTATTCCTATACCTACGATCGGTTTACCCTTATCCTTGCAACATGGACCTGCCTGCTGTCATTCTCATCGTAACCAAGCCAAGTACGTGCACTTGAGACCTCGCATCTTCATGAATGTTAGACCCCTTGTCTCTCCCTCTGTTCCCCTTCCTAAGTCTCTCCCCCAGCTCCTGTCTCTCAGATTGTAAGCCCTAGGGGCAGGGACCCTGTCTATTTTATTACTTTGTAAAGTGCCAGGTACACTGCTGGCGCTATATAAATGTTTGTTAATAATAATAATAATAATAATAATAATAACATATATCATGAAGCATAAGGATGAAGTGCTGGAAAAACTAAAGGACTACATAACCATGACAAGCAGCAGATTCCAATGTAAGCTGCTCGTACTTCGAACCGACAACAGAGGTGAATACACAGGAAAGAGAGTTGAAGACTTCCTGAGAGCCCATGGGATAGAGCACCAGAAGATGGTACCATACACGCCTGAGCAAAGTGGGGTAGCTGAAAGAAAGAACAGAACCTTAACAGAAAGGATCAGGTGCATGTTGACTGACTCTGGACTGCCAGAAAAATATTGGGGTGAGGCAGTAGTTACGGCGACATATCTACAGAACCGACTCTACTCAAGAATAGCAAGTAAAACTCCATACAAACTCTGGCATGGAGAGAAGCCTAGTGTGGGACACATCAAAGTGTTTGGATGCAAGGCATACGTGTACATTTCGGAAGAGAAACGCACCAAACTACAAAACAAAGCTGTGGAAGGGATTCTTGTTGGATACAGCGAACACTCCAAAGGATACAGAATCCTCAACCCACACACAGACAAAGTAACTATCAACAACAGCATGACTTTTGAAGAAAACCCAAGCAACAGTGTAATGTCCTTACAAGAATCAGGAGAAGAAGCATGTCCTGAATCAGGAGGAGAAGAGCATCCTGAACAAACAGTTGAAATCAGCATAAGCTCAACTGAGATGCAGGAACAAACCCAACCACCTGCAGATGTTGAAATCAGAAGATCTACCATGGAAAATAAAGGCAAACCGCCCATCCGTCTGTCCTACAAAGCAAGTACCGACAGACTGAGCCATTGACATGGGAAGACATCTTAGAAACGTCAGAAGGGGAACACAACAAATGGACAAAGGCAGTTACAGAAGACATGGTAGCAGATGCCCTGACAAAACCTTTAGCAGGAGAACGCCACCGAAATCTACTAAGTAAAATGGGTATAGTAGGTTAACTTCTGTCTGTTGAGAAGGGGTGTTGGCATATGCAACACCCACAAATTAATGCCTGCTGTATTAAGAACAGTAATTGACTATAGAGCCACCAGATGGCACTGCGAAGTTTGTGTACATGGAAGGGAGATGGGGTTTTACAGTTGAATTCCTTTGTGTAACCACTCCTTCTTCCCTTCCCTCTCATTGTCTCAGTCTCCATTTTGTCTCAATACTAGTCAGATGTATCTAAGGATCTGTGCCTAAGAAAGCTTAAGTAAAGTTCTGTTTTTAAAACTTCAGCTGCATTTGTCCTTACTGATTGCAAATCAGTTATTACTCTGCAACGCAGACCAGCTGCCCTTTTCCAAAATAGTAGTTACGCTGCCACTGCCATTTTGGAAAAGGGCGCACATATGCAAATGCCAGGTGGCCATTTTGCGGATACCTAGTGTGACACAGTGGCTAAATAAAGCAGCAAAGCACAGCAAAGGAAGCTGCAAGCAAGCTGTTTGGTAACAGCTCACAGCTGCATCATCATCATGAAAGAGACAATTACAAACATGGGTTGCAGCTGTAATAATACTGAGCCAACAGACATGATCCCTCCTGATGTGTTGCAGCCAATCCAGCGAGGAGGAGGGGGAGAAGCAGGAGCATAAAAACCCAGAGATGTTAATTGCTCAAGGGAGTTGAGTGAGGCCACTTTTATACGAGGCGGTGAAAAGTGCCTCCTGAGTCCCACGTTGAGAGAAGAGCCGCACAGGGAGTGTTTACATGCTTCCCGTGCTGCCAGAAGTGACGTGCTCCCTGTTGTCGGCAGTGGCACCACCGACAATGAGGAGCACGTCACTTCCAGCAGCACAGGAGCATGTAAACACTCCCCGTGTGGCTTTTCTCTCAACGCAGGACTCAGGAGGAGCTTTTCACCGCCTCGTATAAAAGCGGCCTAAGTGTGATCTCTGGTTGCTAAGCCAGAACAGCCAAAATTCTCTTTGGAAGCCTTGAAGGGTGCAGTTCTCCCCTGACGTGACAGACAGGGTGGGAGCTGCAGGTGGGACTTATGTATGTTATGTTCAAGGAAGAGCTTTGAACTGTTCTGGACATTGAGCAGAAGGATCCTGACCTAAGAACTGTGTAAAGTTTGGAGAGCTTTGGCCCACACAGGAAGCTGAGGAGGGTCAACCTTTATGGTTGCTTGAGGCTTTCTTCTGGGGACCTGCCTTTGTTCAGGAGAAAGCCCATATTTGTGGCTTGGATGGGTTTTAAGGGGTGTAGGGAGACCTGATATAAATTGACCTGACAAGGGCCAAACTATCAGGGCTAACAAACTGTGTTATAGACCTCACATGGCCAGACTCTGGCCAGATAGGGCTCAAACTCTGAAATAGTCCAAGAGGGCCAATTTAAGGTGGAGATTTTATGTAGCGGGTCAAGCTGATTCCCCTAGTGGCTCCTCTGAATGGCTGAGGCAAGACCTATTCACACCTAGAATGGTCTGGTGACTGTTTGCACATGTGCAATGATTTTTTGAATTCTTTTTTAATAAAAAAAATTTCCCAATAGATTTAAAATTGAACTGCAATAGGCATGTTGCCACTGCTGTGATTTGGTACAGTTTAATCCATAAGGACCTGTTATGAGCAGTCATGGACTAATCTGAATCCATATTACCCACCCCTATTAAACAGAGCCACAACTTTAATTAGGAGTTTTGTCAAACACAATACCAACAACTCAACAGGAGCATTCTCACAGCTAATCCTGTTGGCTAGCCCACTTGCAAAGTCCCCCGCCTGGGGTAATTGGTGCCTGAACAGGATCTAGCCTCAGGCACAGAGCATATCACCCGCATGCCTGTCTGGTCAAACAGTTCTCTGCATCCACCCGGAGACTGTTTTGGTGGCTGCCTACCTGAATTCTGGGGCAAACCCTTCCCCACCAAGTCAATGGGATAAACATAGGGGTGTTTAAGAAGGAGGTCCCCCACTTGCTGGCCAGGCAAGCCCAGCAAGCCTTGCCTGGGGTGTTAGAAAGAACCGCTGCCCTGTGCCAGGCAAGCATCAAGCAGGGTTGACCCTCGTGTCCCTGTCTTTCCCTGTATTCCCCTTCCTGTAAAGCCCCCTAACTCATTCAGTTCTGGATTGCTGACCTGGGATGAAAGCCATGGCCCAAAGAAAAACACTCTTAATTAACCATATCTGAAGGCTCTCCACTTGATTGCTGCGAGGAAGGCAAAAAACCGCCACCACTCCAGCAAATAGTTGGGCAGGAACATTCCTTCCCAGCTCCTGAAACAAGCAACTGTCTAAGCCTGCAGCAGAGTCATGACAAGCCCCACTTCACTTCACTACCATCCAGCTAGTGCTGCTTCCCGTCACCTACCCCACCTTGTTCCCAGACAATCAAGGGAAGGAGTGAGGAACACGTCTATTTAGACCTATCAAGAAACTCACCCCTCCCTTGAGTGGGAAGGTAGGCTTGTTGTTAATTTTATAATTCTGTATTTTTTTTAAATTCTCCTTTTTAGCTTTATTCATCATTGAATAAGAAATTTGGCCTATTGTGCAGCTCTCTCTTGTGTGAGGCTTGGGACCTCAGAGCAGTTCTGGTTCTTACACAGTTAAGAAGTTTTAAATTAATTAATGACAACTCCAAGTTCAACTTTCTGGCCAATTCTAAATCATCTTCTCCCTCTTGTCCTTGCCTTCAAAGCTCTTCATGGCCCTTTCTGCACCTTTTCTTTCTGCCCTCACATCCTGCAATGTTCCCACCAAGAATCTTCATCCCTTCTTTGACACCCTCACTCACCCCAACCTTCCACTCCCTAAACCTTGTTTGCCCCTTCTCCCATGCTGCCCTTGAACTCCCCCCACCCCCAAAAAGCATTCACTCTGCTCCCTCTCTTCCGACCTTCAAATTCTTCCTAAAACCTTCCTCTTGTATCAGGTTTTCATAGAATTTTAGGGTTAGACGGGACCTCAAGAGTCATCTAGCTCCTCAGTCCATAGATTGTTATGAGTTACTGCTTCTCCTTCTACTGTCTTATCCTTCAGGACCCCCCTTCTCCCATTGTAACTAAGCAAAGTACTTGTACCTGCAATTTCTCTACTGTACGAATGTATCTTTGTGTAAAAAAACATTACCACGGTGCGGTGGCAACCCAGTGTGTCACAGGAAGCCACAGTGGACACGGTCTGGACTGGTTTGGGGTGCCAAACAGACATGCCCATGGCCGGGGCACTGGGTAGCATGCTGAACATGCATCTGACCGTCCCTGTCCCCACTCTGTGCCTCGCCCCCTGCCATGACAGGCAGCCATGATGGCCAATGACAGCCAGGTATGGCGGTCCCTGATCCAGGCCGTGTCTGCTGGTCCAAACAGACATGATAGCCCACTGTGGCCTGCTTTGACCTGGGCCTTGACTGTGACCTTGGAGGTTTTCTGAGGTCAGAACCTGGGCTAGTTGTTGACACGACCCGGGACAATCCTGGGCCAACATCTGACAGTGCCTGCAGGGCACTGTCATGTCTGTTTTTACCCCCTATCTCTCCCTGTGTTCCCTTCTGCTTCCCCTCCTGCTCTTTTTCATCCTAGACTGTAAGCTCCTTGGGGCTGGGATCTGACTCTAATTTATGATTGTTCAGTGTCAGGCCCTTTTCTATGCTATATAGCTGACACTGTGTATGCATTTTACACACACTAGCCAAGCTTCCACCCCTTTTCTAACTAGTCAAGCCTCCCCCACCCCTTTTCTTTCTTTTTTCAGAACCTAAGAGGAAGATGAAGCAAGACACATTTATTTAATCTTCCATTGAATGTTCATGTTTTTATTAAGATGGCACATTGCAAGAGACTAATTCTTTGTATCCAGGAGGTTACCACTAGAAATTGCTTGGCCAGTCACTCTGTTCTTTTATAAGTGGTGGCGGATGCATGCACACTCTGAAAATGCATACCTCTGCGCAGTACTACATTAGATTGTTACTTTAACTGCTCTGATGGGCTCACTAGAGCCACTTAATGGCATTCAATTACAGAGTGGGGAAAGCTAAGATGCAGCAGAGTTGTTTTTTTTGTTCTTTCCCCAGCAAAAGAGGACATTCCTTGGAGCAGGAACGGATAGTTTGCTAAGTGGAAGGCATAAAGAACAGTCACTTAGTGTCATAAATGGCAACCCTGCAGATGGGTTTACTCTTGTATTCCTATCACACTTGGAATTTTTCCTCATATTTGTGATCCAGCATGAGAGATTTTCTTTTTCTTTGGATCTATGGGATTTATTTGTGTGTGTGTGTGTGTGTGTGTGTGTGTGTGTGTGTGAAAACAGACATGATGTTAACCACCCTTTAACCACCCTTGGTGGTCATTTATGCATGTTTCAGGGCTGCATAGGGCACAAATACAGCCCTGCAACATGCATAAATAACCACCAAGGGTGGTTAAAGGGTGGTTAGTGTCATGTCTGTTTTCACCCTCTGTGTGTGTGTGTGTGTGTGTGTAGCATTCTTCCTAGCCGTGCATTAGGACACAGTGCAGTAATCACAATGGAATTATAAGTGCTTCAGTATTGTTGAAGGCTATAGCTCAATGAGTGTTTTTAGATGGACCTGGGGGTGGCTACCCCGGGACTGCACCGGCGGTGGCAGGTTTAAACAGAACCCGCCACCACCACCGCACACTGCATTCTGCCCATGCGTGCCCCCTCCCCTGCACCATAGAGCCACGGGTGGATCGACAGCCACCCTAAGCTGCAGCCCACAACTCTGCACCGAGTGCTCTGGGTTCAGGTGGCCAGCTCTGCTCACGGTGCTTCGGGATGTTCTTGGAGCACAGCAAGCAGACCTGCCCTGGAGCATGTAGCGCCTGTTCTGCTCATGCTCTGGCTCACCCCAGGGTGGTCCAGCCTGCCTTTACACAGACGGGCCACCCAGGGTTGCGGTGGAGCATGAGCGGAACTGGAGTCCATCTGAAAACACCCAATATGGCATGTCAGTGGTGGTGGGGGGAAAGGACCGGCAGGGCACAGCAAGATATCACTATCACGCACGTTCCTTACACACGGGGAGCTCCGCAGGTAGGTTCGGGGGGAAATGAGGCCCATCAGGATAGTATGTGGGCCCTTCCACGTGCTGCTGCACCAGGAAGTTAGGCCCCTATCATCATAGGGTGCAGAGCTTTTGGGAAAGGGGCAGGGGTCCCACGCACTCCAACAGTTATCCAGGAGGGGGTCGGGAGGACTGGTGGAGGAGGGTGCAGGGGAAATTGGGGGGTAGGACCCAGGGCAGAGGGACAGGCTAGGGGGGCTTTCACACCAGGGGGTAGGGAGCGAGACCCCAGGAAGGGGGGGGGAAAGAATCAGATGCCAGCAGGCCCACTCTGTCACACAACCACTCTCAAGGGAAATGCAGGAGGGTCCAAAAGTATACTACAAGCAACGGAGGGGGAACACACACGAATGCACGCACAGGGTAACAGGAACGGGAAAAGGGGGAATATGAAGGAAGGGTAGGGCGAGAGGAGCAAGACACAATCAATAAGCACAACAACACTTAGCTTCACGCAATGGGGCCCATCTCTGCAGATGTTCAAGCTCTGTTCACCGGCACTACTGCTCCTGCAGTGATGGCTGATAAAGGACAAACCCGCCCCCTGCGCGCACCTGGAGGCGAGCGGAGCGGCGCAAGGGGGGGCAGACCCCAACTGCGTTCTGGGAGGGTCCCAGAAATTCCCCTCTGCTGGGGCTCCTGTCGGGGGTTGCTGGGGCAACTGGGTGCGTCGGCGGATCCACGTCCTGAGCTGCGCTGTTTGTGTCGGTGCGGGGGGCATGGCGTCTGGACTGTGGCTGCGGCCGCCAGCCGGGGAGGTGGCAGCGGCAGCTGACAGTACCCCTCCCTCGAAACCCCCTGCCCAGGCGATAGGCTGGTCTGGGTTTCTCCGGATGGTGACAATGAAACAGACGGAGAAGTTGAGGGGCCTGGACGTTAGCTTGGGTTCCCAAGACCTCTTGTCGGGCCCAAAGCCCTGCCAGTCAATGAGATAGTTGAGACGGCCATGGCAGAGCTTGGCATCGAGGATGGCTCGAACCTCAAAATCAGGGCCAGAGCCCAAGATGTCTGAGCTAGGGCCTTCCCTTGGAGGCTCTGGGTTAGGTGATGGTGAGAAGGGTTTGAGGAGGGAGACATGGAAGGTGGGATGTATGTGAAGGTTCGAAGGGAGTTGCAAGGTACACGTGACTTCATTTACCCGTTGAAGGACGGGGAATGGTCCAATATACCTATGATCAAGCTTGGCAGATGGGCGCTTGGAGGGATAGTGTCGCCGATCCAGCCATACCAAGTCGCCCGGTGCAGTTGTTGAGCTTGGCATCAGTGACAGTCAGCTTGTCCCTTGTAGTGTTGTCGGGCCACTTCTAGGTTTGTCTTTGCCAAAACATGGACTTGTTGTAATTGTTGAACAAGGGCCCCTGTAGCAGGAACTGAGATCATTGGAAGGTCGGGAAAAGTCATTTGAGGGTGGTAGCCATAAGTGACAAAAAAGGGAGAATCCCCTATGGAGGCATTTGGGGCATTGTTATAAGCAAACTCTGCCATAGGTAGCCAAGTGTACCAATCATCCTGGAGATACTCAATGTAGCAGCGGAGATATTGCTCAAAGTTTTGGTTAACGTGCTCTACTTGCCCGTTAGCTTGGGTATGGTAGGCGGTTGTAGGTCTTAATTTGACCTGCAGGGCCTTGAAGACGGTCGTCCAAAAGTGCGAGACGAATTGGGTTCCTCTATTGCTTATTATTTCTGCTGGCCATCCATGGAGCTTCACCACATGTCTGAGGAACAGCAGTGCGGTACGTTGTGACGTAGGTAGTCCTTTGCAAGCAACAAAGTGTGCTAATTTGGTGAAGTGGTCCACAATTACAAAAACTGTGTCGTACCCCCGAGAAGGGGGTAATTCTACTATGAAATCAAGTCCAATTTTACGGCAGGGTCCAGGCGGGGTGGCGGTAAGTTGGAGGAGGCCTGCTGGGGCTCGTCTGGGTACCTTCGTACGGGTGCACGTGGCGCAGCTGTGGACATTATTATTATTATTATTATTTTATTATAAACATTTATATAGCGCCAGCCATGTGCCTGGCGCTGTACAGAACATAGAAATAGACATAGTGACAGACATCGGACGCCACTGTTGGCCACCAGAAATGCCGTTGGAGAAGGGCAAGGGTGCGCTCCGCTCCCGGGTGCCCTGATAGCGAGGCGTCGTGGTGAACCCACAGGATATGGGAATGACAGGAAGGGGGTACCACGAGCTGATGACCCTTCTTAATGAGTCCGTCCTCCCAGACGTAGGAGGGGTCCTCTGCAAGCTGTAGCTCCCGTATGGAGGTCTGACACAGTTGGTCCAGGGACAGGAAGGTGGTGGCGAATACTTTGCTGTCCAAAATAGGGTCATGTGGGTGCATCTCATTTTCCTTCCTTTCATGATATTTGGACAAGACATCCGCTAGGATGTTTAGTTTTCCTGGACGATACTGTATGGTGAAATGAAAACGAGCAAAGAATAATGCCCACCGGGCGTGTTGGGAGATGGTGATTTGAGCGGTTTGCAGAAAAGTCAAATTCTTATGGTCGGTTGTAACGGTAACCGGGTATTGCGCTCCTTCCAAATAGTGCCGCCAGGTCTCGAAGGCAGCCTTAATGGCCAGAAGCTCTCGATCAAAGATGGTATAATTCCTCTCGGCAGGTGAACATTGCCGAGAGTAGTAGGCACAGGGCAGGGAACGCTGGTCAGCTGCTTCTTGGAGGAGGAACGCCCCTATAGCGATGCTGGATGCGTCGGCTTCGACACAAAATGGTTTGTGGAAGTCTGGGTGTTGCAGGAGGGGTGCTTGCATAAAGGCCCTCTTGAGGAACTGGAAGCTGTGTTCCTGTTCGGGACCCCACACGTAGGGGTGGTCCTTCTTGAAGAGCTGTGTGAGCAAACTTGTGACTTCTGCATAGTGCAGCACATATTTCCGGTAGTAATTTACACTGCCGAGGAAACGTTGAAGGGTTTTAACCGTCTTGGGGAGTGGCCACTGCTGAATCGCCAGAATATTTTTTTTGTCCATCTGAATGCCTGCCGGGCTGATAACAAAGACAAGAAATTCTATGGTGGTAAGATGAAAGGCGCATTTTTCCAGTTTGCAGTAGAGCTTGTGCGTCTGCAGACGTCATAAGATTTGACGGACATGCTGGACATGTTACGCCACTGAGGCAGAATAAATCAGAATATCGTCAAGGTAAGCTATTACAAAGGAATCTAAGATGTCCAAAAAATGTCATTGATGAGGTGTTGGAAGGCAGCCAGAGCATTGGCCAGGCGGAAAGGCATAACTAAATATTCAAAATTCCCATACCTGGTGCGGAAAGCCATCTTCCATTCATCCCCCTGGTGGACTTGGAGGAGGTTATATGCCCCCCAGAGGTCCAATTTCGTAAAGATCCGGGCCCCCTGAAGCCGATTGAGGAGCTTAGGTATGAGAGGCAGGGGGTACTGGTTCTTTATTGTGACACTGTTTAGACCATGATAATCGATACATGGCCGAAGCCCCCCATCCTTCTTCGGAACAAAGAAGATGGGTGCTCCCGCGGGGGATGTGGAGTGCCAGATAAAGCCATTTTGAAGGGCTTCATCCAGGTAAGCACAAAGCTCTCGTAGTTCAGGAGCGGAGAGGGCATAGTTGCGGCCAAAGGGAGGCTCCTTTCCGGGAACCAAGTCTATTGGACAATCATAGGGGCGGTGTGGAGGTAATTAGACAGTCTGGGTCTTGCTAAAAACCTCCGCAAATTCTGCATATTCTTGGGGTATTTGCAGTTTGGGGCCAGCAGGCAGGAGATCAAGAGTAGCACCGGCCTGGCAGAACGGGGCAGGAACTTGGCAGTGTTGGGTACAGTGAGGGGAGATAAACCGGAGTTGTTTTTGGACCCAGAGAATTTGAGGTTCATGTAGGGTAAGCCAGGGGAGGCCAAGGACTACAAGAAAAAGAGGGGTGCACACTACATCGAACGTGAGGGTCTTGCCGTGTTGCCCCATAACACAGGACAATGTTATAGTTTGTTCCATCGCCGGTCCCGAGATCAAGAGGGAACCATCAATCGTATGGACCGCTTCAGGGTGTCCTTTGGCCTGCGTAGGGATCTGCTGGGCTTGCACCAATGCTGCGTCGATAAAGTTCCCGAGGCCCCCCAAATCAATCAGGGCCCACACCACAAGTGAACGTTGAGGGTTGAGGACGAGGGTAAGTGGCCGTGAAAGGTAAAGCGGAGCATGGGTTGAAATGGAGGGAAGAGTTTTCACAGTCGAGACGTTCCCTGCCCATCTCAACCCTTGGCATTTCCTGGCTGTCACCAGAGGGGGGGTAGAGCTGGGCACTCCCAGACAAAGTGGGACGGATCCCCACAATAAACACACGCACATGTACGTCAGTGGTGTTCCCTCTCGTTCAATGTTAGGGATCCTCGGGAGGCTCCCAGCTGCATGGGTTCGAGCCCTGACATGTTGGAGCCAGCCCCATTTGAGCTAGGGGTCGCCATAGGCAGTGGTCTTGGCGTGAACCCCCTGGTGTCCTGTCGCCTTTCTCTTCTTCTTTCCGCGAGATGATCATCTATTTGAAGCACGAGGGTGGCCAGATTGTCCCAAGTTGCAGGAAGGGCTGTATAGGCCAGCTGGTCTTTAATATCGTCTGTGAGCCCTTTCCGGAAGCGTAACTTTAAGACATCGTCTGGCCATTGTAATTCCAAGGCCAGCTGTTGGAATTGAGTGATGTATTCCTAGAGGGGTGTTCGTCCTTGTTGGAGAGAAAGAATAGTCATCTCGGCGTCCCATATCCTATGAGGATGGTCAAATAGGAAACGGAATTCTTGCACAAAGTCCCTGTAATCAGATAAAAGGGGACTGCGACTAGTTAAGAGGTTAGTGGCCTATTCTAAGGCCACCCCTCCCAAATTTCCAATAATAAATGCAACCTTCAGGTCGTCTGTGGGATATGTTGTCGCCTGTGTGGTGAAGGTCAAGTCGCATAGAGCCAAAAATCCTCGGAAGGCCTTGCAATCCTCCTGGAATTTATCAATGCAGGGCCCCCGGGGTTCCCTAGGCATTATGGTGGGTGCCGATCCTGGTGGGGGGGGGCCCAGCGGGTCCTGCAGTGCCTTCCAGCTGCGGGGCCCCAGTGGGTTGCTCCGGGGGTGCCAGGACCACAGTGGGTGATGGGGAAGCAGATGCTCGCTGGGCAGCCTGCTGGGCCACCGCGGCTGCCAACTTCGTGTGTTGCTCTTGCAAGTCTGTAATCTGCAGCGCGAGGGTTTGCGCTGCATGCACTAACTTCCCTATTTCTTGGACGACATCCATACTCCAAGACAAGTGAATGGGATGGAGGGGACAGTGCCGGTGAATCTGCCAGTGGGAGGGGGTAAAAGACCGGCGAGGCACAGCAAGATATCACTATCACGCACGTTCCTTACACACGGGGAGCTCCGCAGGTAGGTTCGGGGGGAAATGAGGCCCTTCAGGATAGTATGTGGGCCCTTCCACATTCTGCTGCACCAGGAAGTTAGATCCCTATCATCATAGGGTGCAGAGCTATTGGGAAAGGGGCAGGGGTCCCACGCACTCCAACAGTTATCCAGGAGGGGGTCGGGAGGACTGGTGGAGGAGGGTGCAGGGGAAATCGGGGGGTAGGACCCAGGGCAGAGGGACAGGCTAGGGGGGCTTTCACACCAGGGGGTAGGGAGTGAGACCCCAGGAAGGGGGGGGAGAATCAGATGCCAGCAGGCCCACTCTGTCACACCACCACTCTCAAGGGAAATGCAGGAGGGTCCAAAAGTATACTACAAGCAACGGAGGGGGAACACACACGAATGCACGCACAGGGTAACAGGAACGGGAAAAGGGGGAATATGAAGGAAGGGTAGGGCAAGAGGAGAAAGACACAATCAATAAGCACAACAACACTTAGCTTCACGCAATGGGGCCCATCTCTCCAGACGTTCGAGCTCTGTTCACCGGCATCGCTGCTCCTGAAGTGCCAGCTGATAAAGGACAAATCCTGCCCCTGCGCGCGCCCGGAGGTGAGCAGAGTGGCGCAAGGGGGGGCAGAGCCCAACTGCGTCCTGGGAGGGTCCCGGCAATTCCCCTCTGTTGGGGCTCCTGTCGGGGGTTGCTGGGGCAACTGGGCGCGTCGGCGTCTCCACGTCCTGAGCCGCGCTGTTTGTGTTGGCGTGGGGGGCAGGACTTTTGGCCCGCGGCTGCGGCCGTCAGCCAGGAGGGCAGCAGCGGTGGCTGACAGAACAATGAAATGGGATAAACATCTCTGGGCTAAGTAGTGACTTCCCCAGCCATAGTACCTGGTTACTTGATCCATATTATAAATGTTTGGTGGGGAAGAGAATTGTCTAAAAGCGGATTGCACCTCTTGGTGAGATCAAGGGGGGGGGAGGGGGAGAAATCTGATGACCCAATGTTGATTTAATATGAGTATTGAACTTATATTGTATATTGTAGCTATGTGGGTACTGTAGTGTGTGAATAGAGGGTGATGTGTATGGTATATTGTAGCTTTGTCTTAGAATGGATGAGATTAATGAACTTGTTGATTATTAGGATTTTTGTATTATTATTGTTTTGGGACTGTTGTAAATGAACCCTCCCTCCTGGTGAGAGCAGGCGGCAGCAGGGTCGGGGGAGGATAAGAAAGAATGGATTAGATTGTTTAAATTAGACTGTTAAAATGGTTTCTATTAATTAGACTGCGAGGGGGTGTGTGAGTGTATTGATTTTGTTGATTGTTTATCAATTGTTTGTTGATTGTTTGATTGTATTGACTTTGTTGATTGCTGTGTAAGCCGCCGTGAGCCGCATTTGCGGGAGAGAGCGGGGTATAAATTAAAGTTGAATTGAATTGAATCCAAGGTTATGCAGTTATTTTTCCTAGGCTGTCACTGAGACAAATTCAGACTAGTCAGTCCATCTTGTCAGACTCCTGTTAGAAGTTCAGGATTGGCTATATATCACTAATGAAATGTGTTTTATTTTTCTTTCCTAGCTAATTGTTCCCGTATTCCACTGAGGCATAAGTCTTTTGCCGTTTTAATACAGACGCCCCCCCCCTGTACACGTGTGCGGGGGGGGCGCCTGTGTGATTGCTGTGGCGGGGGGGGGCGCCCATGGGAACGTGGTGGGTGAGGGTGCAAGCATGCTCCTGCACTATACCCACCTCCACCCATCACCAACGCACGGAGCAACGGATGCCAATGCCCGATGCTCCGTGGGTGGAGGTGGGTGGGTCCATGGCAACGCACCCCCATGCACTGCCCACCCACTGCGGCACGCACCTATCCCCCCACACACACACTGCTGCCCCATATGAAAAGGGCCTTTCTGAAACAGATGGTTTTTGTTTTTAAGCTTGCTAGAGGTTAAGGGAAGTTGTTAATTAAGGTGCATTTATAGTTGATTTAGGATCACAATGTATCTGATCCCAAACATGGTAACCATTCATTCCTACCTTTGTTGCCAGGACCATCCCTAGACTTGGGGGCAGGCCTCACAGGAAGAGCCTCCGGAGCAGTGGCAGCCCTGCTGCTGATCCAGAGGCACTCCCACGACTGTTATTACTCCGTAAGGACCAAGGGTCTTGCAGCCACTGCTTGGACCTCCTGGAGCTGACGCCTGTCCCTCCTGCCTAAGACCAGCTCTGCTTGTTGCCGAAAGTAAACCCCTATTTGTTGTTCCTGTCCCTGATAGATACCTTTGAGGTCTGTCCTTAAGGGGTGCCCTCAGGATGAGGAAGAGGGTCCTGATCCTAGATCTATGCCATGGATCCATCTCCTAACTCTGAGAGCGTGTCCTTATCTCTCCTCCCTTCCTCTGAGCTCACTCATTCAATGCTCAAAGGTCAGGAACAGATTCATGAGCCGGGGCCAGCTGTGGACCAGAGGTTTCCCACCCCTGCAATAAAACATAATTTAAGGGACCCAAGTCATTAACAAATCTGTCCTATAGCAGCTATATTTTTCTCTGTGAAGGCTGAGTTCAGCAGTATCCTCTCCTATTAAGTATATTTGCACCACTTTGTGTAGCAAGCTGTGCTCCAAGAAAACCGGAAATAATTGTGCCTGGTGAGTAGAATAAAAGAGCCTGGACTCTTGCAGCTCCCCAAAAGAGCCTGAAGCCATCCTTGATGTTCCCTGCAACTGAGAGGTGGTGGGGGAAGCACTGACAAAAGCTGTAGCAGGGTGATCATGCCCTTGTAGCAGGGCATGAATTTCTGCAGGACCCACCCATACCTGGCAACACTACTCCACATAGTACTTGCTTTCACCAAATGTTCTTTTATTGAAAGCTGCAAGCCCAACAATAAACAAAATGATCCAAACCAACCACAACTCAAACCAGCCTCCCCAGGCTCCTGTTTTCCTCAAATGAGGGACAAACTCCTAACTGGGCTCCAAATTGTTCTCATCCTGGCCTGGCCTGGCCCCTTGCTTGCTGGTCGACCCTTCCAGGGCAAGTCTGTCCCTGAGGTAGTAGGCCTTTTTGTACTGGGCCCTGGCTCTCCCAGGTTCCCTCTTGCTCTGCCTTTCATGACTGGTGCTCTCTACTGGATTTCAGCTTCCTGCCCCACCCAGCTGGGATCACTTGTCCTACTCTCATTTGCAGGGTTCCTGGTTTTCCGTTTAACATGGAAATCAGAGAAAAACATGGAATTCCACTTTTATCAGAGAAAAACGTGGAATTCCAGGTTTTTCTGGGACATTTCCACCTGCAAAAACTCACTGCCAGCAACAGAAATTTAAAGACGGCATAAGCTCTGTGGAGGTTCTGGGGTGTGCCTGTGTCAGAGAAATTTGGTGTAAGAACACAGCTGCGTCTAGCTTTTGGTGAGGCAGAAGTATGGTGGGGTCCGTGGTGGGGAGGAGGGAATTGGAGCTGCACTCCACCCTCCACCCGTACACCTGTAGAGGGAGAGATGGGCTTTGTGCTGGGGCTGGCTGGTGTGGGATATAGCTTTGTTCAAGTAGCCGTGGCAACCAGTGCCTCAAATTGCCACAAAAACGGAATAATTTGCAATAAACACGTTCTAATTTTAACAGCTGAAAAATGCAGATTTTGTGTTTTTAAACAGAGGGTATTATTTTCAGACGCTATGATCCCACGCTCAACCACACTGAATATCCACATGGTGAGCAAGGGACCGTAACGTCTGATGGGGGGAATGGAAGTTCCTTCCCAGATGTTCACCCCTGTCAATCACGGCGGGGCCGGCTCCGATCACGTGGTGAATGTGATTCCCCGCTGTGATGAAGGGGCCTGTCCCGTCTGGACGGCTACCATGGCCCGGAATCCGCAGCGGGATTCCGGGCCGTGGTCAATTCAGGTGGGCGGCGAGGGAGCGTGGGGGGGCGGGGCCGTGCGGCTGCACGTTATGCCACAGGGCTCTTCCCCCTCCCCGATTCCCCGTCTGTTGGATGTGCTGATTTGATCCCGGCGGGGGATCAAAGGGTGATTCCGTGATGGGGCCAATATAGGCCCCATCACGTCTGAAAATACCCAGAGTTTAGGGTTTTTTCTTCAGAGAATTTCCAATTTTTTGGCAGAGGAAACTAGGAACCCTGCTCATTTGGCATAATGCATCACTCATTAACCCTTTCTAGGGCTGATGTTTTCCTCTGGCTTGACCCACTCCCCAGGAGAGTTGCAGCCTGTAGTGACTGCAATAGCCCACCATTAGACCTGGCCCTGGTTAGTTCTTGTTAAATGAGCATAGGAACTAAAATCTTTTAGGTGTTCCTCCACAGCTCATGCACAGTGTGTGACTTACTGAAAGTGGTCTCGTTGTCTGCTGTGCTGCATCTACCCTCCCCTCACTATGCTGAAGCTATTCAGAGGTAGTATCCCCTTTTTACTTATTAGTGTTGGTTACTGCAAAGACTGGGCACAATCCTCCATCCATTAATGTCAATGGGAGCTGAACTACTGATGTTAATGGTTGGAAGATTGTGTCCTGCTTGTAGTAAACGTCAGAGTTCAAAAGTGATCAACTCCTCCCATTAATTCTGCATTGTTTACATGCCTCTTCTGAAAATGGTGGGATTTTATGCCTTTTAATAGCTTACACATTAGTAAAGCTATCTCTCTAACTAATTGTTGATTTGTTTTGCAATATCATGACAGAGTGCTGGCAAAACCAGGCCTTCGTTTATTGACCTTCTTAGGACTCAAGGTCAGAACACCAGGCCTCCTCCCTATTATGCCTCCTGGCCCAAGAGAAGGTGCAGTTCATTCTATATTCAGTGTTTTTCATGAATACAAGCAGATTGTAATATACATAATTGTAAAAATGGAATAAGTGACCTTTTGTCTAAAAGAAACTGAATGTGGATAGTGAAATAAGAGGGGCCCTGCATGACATTTTGCCTGGTCTACAGGAACCTCTGTGCAGCCCTGCCAGTTTCTTTTGTGAGGCCCTCGACAAAATGCACTGATAGGGCAGTATGGAATTTAGGGTAGGATGGAACTGATGGGAACATTTTGGAGCACACAGGTTTGGCAGTTGCAGTGCCTAATGTTTTCTAAAGTGTAAGAGGTCTATTATTATTTATAAAGTGTTTTCAGGCTTCAAAGTAGAGTCTTGCAGACTGAACTGAGCCCAACTGCACTCAAATGTACCCCATCAGGCTTGGCTCTATTCAGTGAGGCTGGGTTCCTCATGTTGCAGAGAGCAACATCATGGGGCTATGTCAGAAAAGGGGTAGGGTTAGGGGGCATTCCCCATCCCATTTCCTGATGTGGATCTGCCCCATGGTGGAATGTTCTGACATCACAATGCTTCACCCAGAAGCAGCCCAGTCTTGGGGGTGCTTGCACATGTTACCTGTGAGGGGCAGGGGAGGGAATGTCAGTGAGGACAATCGCGGCACTATTCTCATGGGAATTAGCGCATGTAGAAATGCACTATTCTGCTTTTCTCCCACGAGAACACCAGGGGCGGATTGGCCATTGAACCCACTGGGAGGATTCCTGGTGGGCCGGGCCGGTTGGGAGGGCCAGTCCCGCAGCCTGGTTTTTTTGGGTTTTTTAATTGTTGGTCCTGCCCCCCCATCAGGTTGGGTCGGGACAGGGGAGAGGGAGCCAGCCTCCTCCACTCCCTCTGCCCCAAGTCTTTGCCCTTCCGGAAGTTGCTTTTATACTACTTCCGGGAGAGTCTGGCCCCTTCTCGCACCCTCCCTGAGTAGTATAAAAGCAACTTCTGGGAGGGTGAAGCCTCATGTCAGGAGTGTGCAGCAGCGGTGACAAAGAGTGGCGGTGGTGAGCGGCGATTCGAGGACGGAGCCGCGGGGCAGCAGGTGGGGCCTGCCTGGGGACTGGGGCCGGAGCCTGCCTGGGGGGGGGCTGGGCCGGGGCCTGGCTCTTGGGGGGCCAGGGGCTGGGCTGGCTGGGCTGGGGCCTGGCTCTTGGGGGGCCGGGGGCTGGGCCAGTGGGGCCTGGCTCTTGGGAGGTCGGGGGCTGGGCCGGCGGGGCCTGGCTCTTGGGGTGCGCTAGTGGGTTAGAGCAGGGGGGGCTGGGAATACTAGTGCAGCTGGTGTAGGACTGAAGGAATGTTGGATTTAAATGTTTATGTAATGAATTTAATATGTTTAATAGAGGGTAACAGCTGGTGTAGGAATGAAGGAATGGGGGATTTAAATCCTGAGTGGTAGGAATGTTGTGTGAGAAGGCAGCTGTGCGTTAGCAGAAAGGGTGCATTCCTTCAAGGCTGTTCCTTAATTGTGTTCCAGTGCAGCATTACTACAGGTGCAAGGAATGATGCCTTAATATACAATAATGTAGATATTGAAGTCTGGTATCAATTCTCCCCTTAGTCTTCTCTTTGCTAAGCTAAACACAGGGCATGTGTAATACTAGTGCAGCTAATGCAGGAATGAAGAAGCCTTACTGTAGGATGCATAGCAAGGGACAGAGTGATTTTTTTGGTTGGGGGCCACTGAGCACTGAAACGGAGTGATTTGGGGAGCCAGAGCACTGATATGAGGGCCAGTACCCCCACCAGTGGCAGTCTCCCCCCGCCAGACCCCCATAACCTCCCAATCACTCCTGCCAGGCTGCTGCTGATCTGAGTCTGGGAACTCAGCTCTGATAGGCCCCAAATCTGGTGCACTCTGCCCGCCCCCAAACCATGCCCCCAAACCATGCTCCCTTGGCCCGTTTCTGGCACCCCGGCGGCTTTGCCGCCGGCACAGGACCACTAAGACTATATTTTCCCGGGCCACTTTGATTTCCCAATCTGCCCCTGGAGAACACCCATGATAGTAAGAGCCACATTGGGGGACCCAGTCATGCATGAGTGCTCTCCCAGGAGAAAAGTGAATTAGTGCATTCCTATTTGCACTAATTCCTGTGAGAATAAAGGCTCTCTTTCAAGAGGGAGAGAGAGAGAGCGAGAACGGCTGGAATTCAAACCTCAGGCACCCCTTTCCTGGTTGCTTCCCCCCCAAAAGAACTTGAGGACAATTGGGAGATGCTGTAATAACAAGAAACTAAGTGGAATAATGAGAACTTCTGTCCCTCTTTATACCCTTGGAATGTTGGGAAATGCATGTGTGTGATGGGGTGAGGGGAGTAAGCAGTAGTACCCCATTGCTGCTCTACTTTGTGGCTTTGCTCATGGTTGCTGCCCCACACCCTAGGCTCCTTACCCGGTTTACTGCTGCTCTGCCCAGTACTCTAGAACCCTGGCACTCCCCACAGCTGCTCTTCCACACAGGGGGTCTAAATGCACAATGTCATTCTGCCTCGCTGCTGCCCTACCAGGTAGCTCTCACCAGTGCAATGCTGTCTGTAATGTGCACTTTTCAGGTAGATGACTGAGAGCTTGGGGACCTTTCTGAGGGTGAAAACAGATGTGCGGGCATCATGGCAGCGGAAACAGCCGCTGTCACTCTCCGGATCAGCGGGTGGCCTGGTAGACATGCCTGTGACCCAGACATACAGAGAATCGTCCTACCCCACTCCACCCATCCCGGTCCTGCCCCCTTTACAGCCCCACTCTGGTACTTGGTTTACAAGGAGTTAGCACAATGGGGTCGGTAGCAAGTAACACAGTACAACACTTTTTTTCAGGAACATGATTTATACCTAATGTACAAATGTCAAGGAGACTACATTTTTTCCCCCAAAGAAGCTATGTCTTCCCTTTGCATATAATGCAGTTTTTCTTTACACATTAGATATGACACAGATGTGAAACATCAAGAACCACCCACAAAAGGCAGGTTAGACCTTGCGATGACCCACTTCTAGATTATGTATGTGAAATGTTGCTAACATCAGTTGAAGGAACAGAAACACTGGTGTCCCAAGTGCAAATGCTGTTTATTGAGATAAAGTGGACAGTCCAAATCCATATCTTTAAAGCTACCAGTAGATGTAGAAACAGGTATCACAATCTCAGTCTGACTGGGAGCGTTTTTTTTGATGGAATGCTTTGTAACGTTGGGCTACCAAAAACATCTTCTGCCATGGTTTTAGGGCCACTTTAGTCTGTGGGTACCAAAGAAACGACTAGTTCTCTCATAAACTTTCATAGTGTAGTCTAGCAGATAAGGTGTTGGACTTTGGCTTGGGATACTGGGATTCAAATCTTGTTATCACCATGAACTCACTAGTCAGCCTTGGAAGAATCACTGTCTCTCAGCCTCAGTTCCCTCTTTGTAAAATGCATGTTTCCCAATACTTCAAGTGGCCAAAGAGAGACAAGCCCTGCCCTCTTTGCCAATAAGCTTGTGTCACGTAGGGGTGGGAGTAAGAGTCATTGCACAGAGAGCCAAAGGGAAGGGCTAGAGCAGGGAGAGGACAGTCCTGAGTGCCAGAGAAGGGGGTAGGAACAAGGAAAGGGGAGACCTCTCAGCCATGTTCAAGGTGAGGAAGGCTCAACATGGAACACCCAGGTGTCAGGGAGAGTAAGACTCATCATCATTGAGGTCCTGAGGGAAGGAAGGGAAGAGCATGAAAACACCAGAACTAGGGGGAATTTGGGGGTAGAGACCAAGGGAACAAGGGCTAAGGGCAAGGAAGAGGTGCTGGCACATGGTATTTGAAGAAAATAGCTTCCTCTTAAGGCCTCTGTTATCATTGCCATCTGTCGTGTCGGAGAATTGTAGAATTTCAGGTTGGAGGCAACCTCAAGAATCATCTAGTCCAACTCGTTGCTTCATGGCAGGATAGCCCTGTCTATAGCACTGCAGGCAGATGCTTGTCCAATTGAGTTTTGAAAACCTCCAAGAAAGGAGATTCCTTGTCCTGTGTATACTGGCTCCTTCTGCAATGTTCCTGTGTGTACACAAATAGCCCCCAGCCACAGGGAAGCCAAGAAGCAGGAGGTGAGGCCCAGAAGAGCATAAGATTGCATAGATGTCAAGCGAAGTCATGGTTTCCATGACCATGATGACTGGAATTGGAGGGTGTAGGCGAGGGGATGGGAGGTGGGGGCGGAGGAGGAAGGAAGGGTGAAGCACTGGGGGCTGGGTAGCAGCTGCTAAAAGTTCAGCTCCTGGATTACTGGGAAAGGCACAGAAAGATGGAGGTGGACAGTGTTCTCATGTATTGTTTTGTCATTTCAAAAGCTATGGCCGTTTTTACACGGATGGGGGTGGGTGGGGGTATGGGTGTGCTGGCACAGTGGGTGGAGGTAGGTGTGTGTCCTTTCCCACGGACGTACACAAAATTATGTTTTGTTGTGATCTTTATTAATAGTTATTGGACTAAGGGTGCAATCCTCCAACCAGGGGTGTAGCTACAGGTGGGGCAAGTGCCCCAAGCTTCCAGAGGCCTCCATTAGGGCTAGCCCCATTGGGACAACAAAATGAGCTGTTTGCGTTTTTTTTTTATTACAACTTTATTGTTACACAGAGGGTATTTTCAGACATTACAAGATCACGCTCAACCACAGTGAACCATGGTCAATCCCGCGGTGGGGTCAAAGCGCCCTGAAAGTCTGTTTCGCGGGCGCCAGATGTTCACCACGGTCAATACCCACATGGCGTCAAAATCAACCACGCTTCCGGAGCTCCCCTCCAGACCATCTCCAAAAGCGTGGTCAAAGAGATTCCCGATGGGAACCAACAAAAAGTAACGTCTGGCCGGCAATCACCGGCCAGAATCAAAGGAAATGATTCCCAGCCGGGTACAAAGCACACAGCATCGCTGCCAGGCAACCAGCAACAACACAGGCCAGGGAGGGAGATTTAAAGGGCACACGGCAGCAGCCGGGACAAGCTGCCCCGGGATCGGCGTAACGTCTGTTGCGCTGCCCTGGGCCATGATCTGACGGCCCAATTCCCTGCCGTGGTCCCGGTCCCGTCACGTCTGTTAAGGGCTTTTTAAAACAAAGGGGGTGGTTGTTCGGTTCACCCCCACCGGGAATCCACTGTGGTGAATAGGGACAGCGTAACGTCTGAAATCACCCAGAGTTAAGTACAATCAAACACCCCCCACCCCCAGCTGCGTGTGCAGGAGGGTGTTCCGACTTTGTATCACAGGTGAATGCTATGTTGTAAGTAACCCTGCTTGGTAATGTCCCATCCTTTGTATATATATTATCATACTGTATATTTGTTTGCATAGGATGCTATATCTAACAAATGACCTGACAAAATGGAGCAAGAATGGGGTGCTTACGGATTACTAGAAAAGGTGGAGTTTAGTTCAGGGGACAAGCTTTGCCGAGGCAACCCCCGCGAAAGAGCAAGGCAGTTAGCCATATTTTCTTACTCGGACTCTATAATAGAGTCGGGGTCAAATAAAGGGGTTAAGCATGAGTAAATATAGCGTTTGCTCGAACCACTAATTCTTGGCTTTTATTGCTTTGTTGACAATGGGCTTAATAATAACCCAGGTTAAGGGAAATTCTGGAATTTTATATGAGATACAAAGCACATTGAGTAATGTCTATTGTATAATTTGTATCTTATTTTATTTTTGCATGTTTGTATGTTTGTATGTTTATGGGCTATGGCGAGAGCCAGTGCCATGAATAAATTACTTACTTACTTACTTGTATCCCCATCCACCCTCCAGCTACTAATGCCCCTGCACGAAGCAACCCAGGTTTTTCCTGGTTGCTCCATTCAGGGAGATGGGTGGAGGGTCATGGAGTCTGTTCCCACCCACCGCCACTTTTACACAGGCGGTACCACATGTGTCCACAGCACTATGTTAATGCCCTAGTTATTCAACACCATTCAGAAGCTGCGTCCTGGTCCAGGCCTAGACTATAAAATAATTGGTACTAGTTCACGCTGGCCAAAAACGTGAGCCGCCTCTTTGCTTACATCAGTGAAATTTAAGAGTAAGTATTTTGAAGTCAACGAAGATACACCAGTGAAAAAGTAGGTGTGAATCAGAACCACTTTGTGAGCAGGAGTCATTGTTGAGCAATATTTTACCCTACATTGAATCATGATGGTTTTATCATCATGTGCAGATGCCACCCATCATTCTTTGTCTCATGCAAAATATGAATCCATGTACCACCAAGTCACATGAGTTGAACCCTTCAACACAGGACCTGTAAAGTGGGCCATAATGGTAGGAGAGGATAGCATTCCACCCTAATAGCAAATTTTCCACATGCTAATAATTAGCCTGTTCCTAATTTTGTAGTGATACAATGTGATGGAAAAACGCTTGTTGAACCCTTATTCACTGTTGTTATCCTGCTGAGATTTAGCATTTCTTTCCATCAATATCTTATCTTTTAACCAAGTTTTTTTGGTTGACAGAGACTTGACAGGTACAGTTTGTTGATGGGGTCACACCCTGGGTCAATCGATAAGGCTGAGGTTCCAAATGTGTTCACCAAGATGCCAAGTGGCAGGGTTCGAATTATAAGGAAAATGGTAGGGGGCCTGTCAATGAAATCATGCTCCCCTATAGCCTTCTAAAGCCAGTAACTAAGGGGGGCATCAAAAAAAGGTAAGGGACTGCCCCCCCTGTAATTTGGGCAGTGCCAAGTGGAGACGTGTTCATCTGTGGATGGGGTCATGATCATGGTTGATATTTAATATACTTTCTATGTTTTTGTTCCCGTCTGGGGTTTGTGGGACTATATTTTAGTTTCAAAATGGGTCAGTCATGTGAATAGTTTGGAAACTACTGGCCTTAAGGCCTGATTAGAACCTAGGATTCTCCTAATCGTTTGTTTGTAAAACAGTCTTCTTCTAAAATGAGGCTGAGTTTCTACGACTCAATATCTGCCACCTTGAATCTGGGAATTCCAGCTTCCCAGTAGTATACGAAATGGTACATGCTACTATGATTAATGGCTTGCAGGCTAATATCTGCTTACATCTGTACAAAAATCCCAGCTGCCCTGCATGATATGCTTCTGTTCCTTCTCCCCAGATGCTGATGGTGACTGGCAAGGACTAGACGAAAACATTGCACACGTCCCTTTTTCCACCGAGCGTTACTCCCCCGAAGAAATGGTTAAAAGATCACAGGAGTTTTATGAGCTTCTCAATAAGAGACGATCTGTCAGGTTTATAAGTGATGAGCCAGTCCCGAGGGAGGTCATTGACAATGTCATTAAAACAGCAGGTACAGTACCACATGAATGAATTTCTTGAGAATGAGAGAAGCACTGGCTGCTGCTCCAATGCATAAGATAAGAATGATATTAAAGGAGCCTGGGGAATGAGAAGTTGGAGCCCAGTCAGCATCTTGTTAGATTTAACTGCAGACTTATTGAATCAGCACGGAACTAGCATTCAGACTAGGAGCAGTAGCCAGTGGAATTAGAGGGCACTGTACTCTCTTGCATCGGGGATATTAACCTTGGGAACTCTGACCTAGGTCATGCGATTGGGTCTGAGTAATAAAGCTGTAGTTAGTTCTTTACCAGTACTCTAGTGTATTGGGCCCCTGCTACCCATCTTATCCCTGCTGTAATGTCATTGACTCAAGTGGAATCACAGTGGGAATGAATTTGGCCTCCATTGTTTATGCTATTGTATAATCTAGTGTCTGTTTAAAATGGGTGGGGAACCTCTGGTCCATGGGCCAAATTTGGCCCATGTTTATTTTTTATTTGTCCCTTTCGGATTCCTATATCTGGGCCATGGATCTAGTCCCCTCCATATCCTTAAACACTGAATGAGTGAACTCGGGGGGAGGGAGCAGAGATGAGGGGATGGATCCAGAGCATGATCCATGATCTGGATCCTCTCCTTCCTCTCCCATTCTGAGCACACACCCATCCCCAGCTCCCATCCAGCCCACAGAGCTGGTACTAATTTCCAAAACGGTGCACAGGAGGAACAAGGTTCCCCACCCTTGGTTTAAAACTTATGAGTGCTATTGAGAGAGGGGTCGGGAATATTAAAAGTGAGATCTTTCCCGATAACCAGTAGCGGTGAATTTAATCTGGTTGTTTAAGGTAAGTAGGTTGCTTTTTTCCCCCTCTGCCAGTGCCTGCATGTAATAAATGTCTGTTTTTTTTAATTAGCTGGCAATCATTTAAAAAAAAAAAAGTCTTGGCAAATGCAACAAAGTGAGCAAGCTTCCAGTGTAGATGAAGTACCCTGTAGCTTAGAAAGAGCTCTAAAAGCTTTGAGGAGTGGAAACAGAGAAAGATAAGTAAGAATCCTCAGTTTTTGTCTCTGCCTGTGGAAAATCAATAAGCCACATTTAACACAGAAGAGACTGGGGCACTTTAAATAGTTCCCTTTCTGTGCATCTCAAGCTGTAAGAGCAAGCAATTCCTCACTTCTGCAACCTGCAAGGCAGAGAAAGGGAGACCCGCCCATGTAAATATAAAGCTTTCATTGTGTTTTTTTTAATACATACATACATCCATGCAGCCTGACAAAAAGTGTGTATTGTAGCCTTGATTTTTGGCCTTTCAATGGTTTTGAAACCGTATGTGTGAGTGGATGCTAGGCCTGAGTAAACAAGTTCAGATTTAATACACACCGACATGCAGTGGCTGGTTTGGGTCTGTGTAATCAAACCTGTGTACTGTTTTATTAAACGTTTGCATCACAATATTTGTATTCTGGAAACAATTCCTAGGTTCTCCAAAATGGTGGTGGCAGTGGGGGGAGACACAGAAGATACTCTGAGGGGGTTCAAGAAGGATCCCCAGTTGGCAACCTCCCTCAATCCACCATCTGACTGAGCTAGGTGAAATCTCCAAAATAACGGGTGGCAAGGAGGTGAGAGTCAAAGAACAAGGGGGAGAGAAAGGGGAAGCAACAGAAAGCTGGGAAGTGGGAGAGGAGGAGAGGGAGCAAGAGATTGCTGGGGGAGGGGAGACAGGCCTCAAGTGCCTCGGAAGGAGAGGAGGTGTGTGGTTCAAAAAGGTTTGAGACCCACTGGAGTTAGAGTGGCTTGCCTGAGATGATCTTTTCCTTTGGTTTGGATGTACAATCAGGCTGGTTAATATTTTATTTTGATTTTAGTGGGGTTTTTTGTTTTACTTCCCAGAGTTGTTGATATAGCACTTTCAGCTTTATGCAGAAAGATTATCTGACTTCCTTTTTCCCCCTATTGGCCTGTGGAACCATCTTATGTCTGCATATATGTGTTTATCTGAATAAAGGAACGTCTCCCAGTGGAGCCCATACTGAGCCTTGGACCTTTGTGGTAGTGCAAGATCCTGAAGTCAAATGTAAGATTCGGGAGATCATTGAAGAGGAAGAAGAAATAAATTACAATAAAAGAATGGGTGACAGATGGGTTAATGACCTGAAAAGATTAAGGTATTACTGATTTTGGTGTGTGTTGCCATCTCACAAGGAATTGTTATACACAATGACTGAAATTTACAAACCACTGCAACCTTCAATAAAGCTACACCAGACTAATGGGTTTGTGGATGGTGGCCTACGCTGGCAGAGTATCGGGAACCCTGAAATATGAATACTGGCCAACTTTCTATGGGTTTCTAGGAATGTTTTATAATATATGCAGGTTTTCAGGTAGCCCTAGTCAGGGTCAGCCAAAGGATATTTGTTGCCCTTAACAACTGCTCAGTTTGTTAGGTGAAAGGACTGGCTCTAGGGATGAAATACACAAAAAAGGGCAGGTCAGTGATCCAGAATTTAGCAACATCTTTGGGTTAATATCTTAGGCACAATATTTTTAAGACTTTAGCTACAAATTTCTAACTGGGTTGCCTAAAATTAGGCACAACTGGCTGGCTAGAACTTGACATATTTGCCACATCTAAAAATAAAATAATCGAGCTATTTAAAAGTGAATTTTAAAAATATTTGCCTTGCTTCCTGAGGCTGGAGAATGCATGTAAGCTAGCTTGTAAGTTGAAAAAGGGAACACTATCCAGTGCTGGCATTGGGTTTCCATGCAACTGCACAGTGCACACCAGGGCAAATAAGATCTTATTTGTTGCCTTTCTTCCAATCATCCATCCCTGTGTATAGTTTGGCTTTTATATTTTGGGGTCAGGGGCTGAAGCGATAACTTTTTAGACTTGTTCCTTTTGCACAGAAAGCTAACGTCCTTGCTGGTAACTTATACAGAACTTTGCGAAGGGGCTGTAGCAGAGTTAGCAGTGTTTCTAGGTTATTAAGCTTTGAGTTTCTCATTCTAGAGCCCTGGGATAAAGTTCTCTTTGTGGCCTGCTTGAGAGCTTGTTTGCAGAAAATGGGGGAGCAGTTTATATTCCCTTACCATGTACAACAGGCTGTTGTTGCCAAGACCAGGGATGAATGGGAAGCACCATCAGTGAAGTGAAATTCAGATTTATGATCTCCTGTGTCCCAGTTCAGGGACCATTCTGCAAACCTGTGAGGGAAGGGAAGGAGAATGGACCCTAGTTCATCTTAGGTGCTGCTGGAGAACTGCTCCATTCTCTATTTCAGGGGACAAAGCACTGGCATTCTTACACATCTGTTAGTTCTCTGGCAGAGAGGTGAGCTCAGGAACCGCAGTGAAACTCTACCTGTACAGCCACCCATAGTGATCAAGTGTGCTCTCAGCCCTTGCTTTTGGGGTCAGGCCTATTTCTACAAAAAATCAACTGACCCAAACATTTAAAACTGCTACAGAGAAGACTTGCAGTAGGTCCCTCCCAAATCCTAACCTTAACACAGTAACAGACAGCTGATGTATATTTTGACCATCCTCTTACAGCCAATACAAATGCTGTATGGTAGTGAAAACAATTAATCAGGCTGCAGAGTAAATGTCTTTTTAACAAACTCCTTTCTGCAGAACAAACTGGATCAAAGAATATTTGGATACCGCTCCCTATCTGATCCTCCTATTCAAACAAGTATATGGAACACATGAAAATGGAAAAAAGAAAACCCATTACTATAATGAAATCAGTGTTGCTATTGCGTGTGGTATTTTCCTTGCTGCATTGCAGGTAAGTGGACAACTTGACATATAAATAGGGACAGTGTGAAACTTACATTACCTCAAGAGCAGATAGGTTGGTTTGGATGGAACGAGAGTAGAATTGAACTTTTCCCCAAATTAAACCTAAATCCTAAACAGAGGGTGATTTCAGATGTTACGCGGTCCAGAGTCACCACAGTAGAATCCCAGCGGTGGTGAACCTATCAGCCACCCTCCCGTGGTCAATAAAAGCCCCGAACAGACGTGACGGGAGCAGGACCACGGCAGGGAATCGGGCCGCCAGATCACGGTCCGGGGCAGCGCAACAGACGTGACACCAATTCCTGGCCGTGGTCAAAACATCCAGAAGGAGCTGGGGAGGGGTGGGACACAGATATGGCCGGCTGAGGGCAAACGAAGCCACAAGGAACAAAAGGGAACGTCCACACAAGGGAAACGGGAAGGGAGGGGGAAGAGGGAGAAGAGCCGCCGAGGTACCACACACAACAGACACACAGACTACGAGGTCACAGTGGAACACACAGCACAAACACACGCCCGGGCACACACACACCCACATGGGAAAGGAAGGGAAGGGGGGGGAGACACAGCGGGACGGACAACATACACGGCACATCGGGCAAGGGACAGGGAAGAGGGGGGAAATGGCACAGGGGCACAGCTGGACACAGGCAATGGCAACCAGGACCCCCAATACAGAGCAGTCTGCACGGGCACCCCCGCAGCAACACAGGCAATCCCGGAACGGGGGGCCCCAGGAGGTCTGGCCACAGGCACAGCAGGAGCAAACACGGAACAGGGCGCGGGCCAGGAACAGTCCAGGAGGCACACTCGGACCCCAAGTGCTGGCAAGGGGGCAATGAAGGGGAGGCAGGAGATCCGGAACAATGCAGCAGGTCCAAAGTCACACACACACACCCGGGAGGAAGCCGGGGGGGGGGACAGTACAGGGAACCCAGAACCCCGAGGTCACATGGACACCCTTGGGGGGGGCTGGGGCGAGGACGGGGCCGCAGGAGGAGAAGGACGGTCAGCAGCACCCAGGGGTGCCGGCGGGGCCAGTCAGGGATCCGGAAGCAGACAATGGGGAAGGCAGACATGAGGGGGTGGTGGTGGAGGGGGTCCGGGGCCACAGGCAGGGGCAGCAACACCTCAGGAAGCAGCCAGCACAGCAGCATGGCTGGGACATCCAGGGGGGAGCAGGAAGCAGGCCACAGTAGCATGGAGGAGCCAGGAACCCACACGGGGGCCAGAAACCAGGGCCCGGGAGGCACAGGGGGGCTCACAGCCAGCTACTGGGGGCCACGAAGGGCCCAGGGGCCGGGTGCTCCGCCTGGTGAACAAGGTGGGGCCAATGAAGCATGCCCCGGCGGTACCCCAGCATGGACATGTGATGGGCGATCAGGTAGTATGCCTCGAACGGATCCTGCATAGAGAGACCCAGCTGCACATCGGAACGGGACTACACACTGGACAGCACCGCCAGCTCCGCTGCGGTAGGCTCGGTCATGCAGCAGTCAGCAGATGGGGACTACGGAAGCTGACCCAGCTCCAGCAGCCAGTGATACACCGCCCCACGAGAGTGCTGATATCCATGGGCCCCATGAATGCAGCCAAAGTAGGACACGACCAGGGCAGGACCCCCCTCCACCAGACAGACCATGTAGGCAGCCAGGCTGCACACAGACAGGGCAGACACGGTCTCCGCCGCGGACCAGGCCACATGCAAACATCTCTGGGATGCGCCCATCGGGAAAGGGAACCAACCCCAGCATCTCAGCATGCAGATGGCAATCCCGGGCGCTCGCCTCATAGCCGAAGTAACGAAGGCCAGAGCTCAGGCTCGCATAACCACCCGACAGGCTGTCCCAGCAGCTCAGGAGCAACTGCATAGCCGGGGTATGCCACAGGTCATACAGGGCCATGGTCTCGCGGAAGGTCCATGGATGGGGGGCTCCATGGGAGCCGGGAGCTTGGCGGAAGCACAGCCAGCCATTGCCTGTGTCCAGCTGTGCCAGGGAAAATAACACCACAGACAGGGGGGGGCCCACATTCCCTCCAGGGGCGGGAGGTGGCTCGGGGGGGCACCAAGGCCAGCTGAGAGAGCCACAGGCCACAACAATGTATGGCAACAGGGTGAGGCGTGGGGTGCGGACCCAGCACAGCTGCAGGAACCGAGCACACAGACAGGCCAGCCAACACACTAATCAGGCCGGCAAGGACACGATGTTGCTAACAGGGAGAGGTGGGAGGTGATGACAGGAGGCATGCAGCTGCAGCCAGCACACCGAGCCGTGCGCACAGCTCCCAGCTGGGACAGCAGGTGCACTCCATAGCGCGCCCCCGGTGTCCCGGCCCACCGGTCCTGCAGGAGACGGGCCAGCCAACCGGGGGCAGGGCACCACCCATCCCAGCCTATACCTGGGCCCCCCGTGGCCCCCCGGGGCTCTCCACACCATGGAGTGGGACAGGTTGGGAACCTGTGGGATGCACCTAGCGCTCTGTGCCAAGTGGTACCGCTCCCACACTGATCAGCTGTGCATCCTGACCGCCGAGGTGCACCTGGGCATCCGCTTGTGGGTTACCATGGCCCGGAGCGCAGCAGGGGCCCACAGGGCCCACCACGGCCGCAGGCGCGCCCTAGTCTGGCTCAGGGCTCAGCGGGTGTCTGGGGCAGACCGCCAGGCCGTGAGCTGCAGCTGGACCAGGGCTGCTACAATCCGTGAGGCAGCCGGGCGCCTCCAATGGAGGAGGGAGACCATGCGCCGGGCCGCCCTGCTCGCTATGCCCATTGCCTGGCAGTTATGGGTCACAGAGCGGGCACAGGGCTGGTGGTCCCGGGCGCTGGCTCAGTGGGACGAGGCAGCCTAGAGGGTGCACTTCCGGATGGACAAGCTCACACTACTGCGGCTCGCGGAGCTGCTCACGCCCTGACTGGAGTGGCAGCACACCCCCATGAGGAACCCCATCCCCATGATCCAGCAGGTGGCCATCGGGGTCTGGGCCCTGGCAACACCCGACTCCTGCCAGTCCGTCTCCCAGCACTTCGTTGTCGGGGTGAGCACTGTCGCCTGTATCCTCTGGGATGTCTGTGAGGCTGTGGAGAGTGTACTCCTGGACCGGGTGATCCATCTGGTGGACCAGGTGGCCGTGATGGCTGGCTTCGTGGCTGGAGGGTTCCCCAACTGCATGGGCGCCGTGGATGGCACCCACATTGAGATCCTCCGCCCCTCCGCAGGGGAGGCCATGGAGTATATCAACAGGCATGGGTATCACTCCCTGCAGCTGCAGGTTGTGGTGGACCACCAGGGGCAGTTCATAGACATCTTCACAGGCAACTCCAGGCGTAGCCACGATGCCCGGATCATGACCATCTCCCCCTTCTATGCCCGAATGTACCGCGGGGACTTTGAAGACATGGGGATGGCCCGGACTGAGGGGGTGCTGATGTCCCCTTGTATCCTGGGGGACCCGGCCTACCCCCTCACCTGGTGGCTGATGAAGGTGTACCCAGTCGCCCGGACCCGGTGGAGGTGCTGTACAATTCCCGCCTGAGTGCTAGCAGGACCGTGGTCAAGCGGGTGTTCGGGGCCCTCAAGCAGCACTGGAGGAGCCTTGCTGGCCGGCTAGACTACACAGTGGAGACCTCGGCCCTGGTGATAGGTGCCTGTTGTGTGCTGCACAATGTGTGTGAGACCAATGGGGCTGCCCTCGAATACCCCATGCCTGCCCGCCCTCCCAGCCCCGTGCCTCTGTATGTGAACGCAGACAACACGAGGGAGTACCGTTACGCCAAGCGCATCTGTGCCGCTCTAGCCAGGCACATCAGCCAAGAGGCCGAGGTGTGAGGCCACAAACCGCCCAACCTACCCCCTTGGGGCCCCAGGGGGTTCCCTGGTCTTGCCCCTATATGGGCGCGGTCTAACCCCCTCAACCTCTGGGCCCATAAACAGACCACAGGAGGCGGTACTGTGTTCCATTCATTTATTATCATTTATTATCTCACCCGCTGACACGTGCCACCACCACCACCGCCCCCCCTGCGCATGGTGCCCCCCATACCCTCTCCCCCTTCTCCCTCGTCCCCCCTTCCCTCTTAGGGACCGCCTCGCCCTCGCCCTTCGCGCCCCGGAACGACTCCTGCGGTCTGCCGGGGGTGCCCTCCTGGAGGTCCCCCGTGTTAAGCGGGGGGCCACGATGGAGCGGGCATTCTCGGTGGTAGGGCCGCGGCTGTGGAACTCCCTTCCGGAGGAAGCTCGCCTGGCCCCAAGCCTTTTGACATTTCGGCGGAACTGTAAGACCTGGCTGTTTGCCCAGGCCTTTGGGAGGGAGGGGGGGGGGTGATTTTTAATCCCCCACCTGTATATTTATTTTTATACCACCCTGTTTTATTGATATGTTTTATAATTGTATTTTAAATGTTTTAAATGGTTTTTATTGTTGTAAACCGCCCCGAGCTGCTGTGCAGGATGGGGCGGTATAAAAATCTACTAAATAAATAAATAAATAAATAAATAAATTTCCGGGGGTGCCCCCTTGAGCGCCCTGTCCCCCTCACTGTCCATGTCCCCAACGGTGTCCTGGGAGGCCTCTGTGTCCGGAGGGGCAGGCGGTGGTGGGAGGGAGGGAGGACCCGGGACCTGAGGGGCCCCCCTGGGCAGCTGCTTCCTCCAGAGGCCTATAGGTACCGGGAGGCGGATGTGGGGCGCCTGCTGGCATGGAGGTGGCTGGGGCAGTGGTGGGGGCGCCGAGGGGCCCGGCATGGGGCCCTGGGCAGGCAGGGAGCCCGGCGGGGTGGCTGCCATCACATAGGCGCACATAGTGCCCGCGTATAGAAGCAGGGAGGTCCCAATGTCATGGAACCTGTCCATCTTGGTGGAATGCTCCCGCACCATCCCCGCGATAGCCTGTTCCAGCTGCCCAAATGCCTCGACCTGCCTGCTGTCCTCCTGGCGCTCCCGCCTCCGCTCCAGGCGCACCTCTGCTTGGAGCCTCTGGTCCCTTGCCTCCACCCACTCCAGGGAGTGCTCTATGGCCACCTCCATGCAGTCCATGGCCGCGATCATCTGCTCCCTCTGTTCTGTGGTGGTCCGGACGATGTCCTCTGCCTGGTCCTCCCTCGGGCGCCATACCCGCCGGACCCCACCCCCTGGCCAGGCTGTACCCGACCCCCCCTTGCCCCAGGTCCATTCCCCCATCCCATCTGCATGCTTCTTCTCGATGTCAGTCTCCAATCCCTCTGAGGCTGGCCCCTCTGTGTTGCTGTGCTCCCCCTGCGACCACTGGCTGAGGGTGATGAGGGTGCCGGCCTCATCACCCTCTCCGGCCAGGGGGTGCGGACTCTCCGGGCTGCTGTCTGGGGGGGCCCTGCTGGTCTCCGAGGTCCTGGGGCATTCCTCCTGGGGGCCTGGAGCGGGTGCCTTCTTGTGAGGCAGTGAGGCCTTGTACCCCCTCTTCAGCTCTTTGGCCTTGGAGTGGCACTGTGCGATGGTCCAGTGATGCCCCGCTGCCTCCATTTCCCGCACTATCTCCCGGGACACGTGCTCATTTCTCTGATTGGGCGCGAGCTCCAGCTGATGCTCCAGGGCCCCCCAGATGAAGTCCCGGGTCTCCAGGAGCCCCCACTGTCCCCCTCGGTAGTAAGGTCTTCTCCCCCTTCTCCCCTCTGGTTCCTCTTCCTCTTCCTCCTCCTCCTCCTCTGCCCAGGCAGGGCCCGTGTCCTCCGGAGGCTCGGGCTCCTGGGCCCGCTCGCGTGTCTGTGGGACACAAGGGGTGTGTGTTGTTTGATTGATGGTCTGGTCCGGTCCCGCATCTTTGTTCTTTCTTTGCCACCTGCCGGCAGGCCACCTGGCCAGTCCCCCGGCCCCTCCTTGGTGTCCCTGTGCTCCTGGGTCTGCTCCCCTTCATTCCCCTTACCCGTTTCTGGGGTGCCTCCTCCCCCGGTCCGGTTGATGTCCCCGGGGCGGCCTGTTCTGGCTGTTGCTGCTGCTGCCCCTCCACCTCCTGCATGTGCAGCACGACCACCTCCTCCCCCGCCTGCACCTCCACCACCAGCTCTTCCTCCTCCTCCTCCCTCACTCTCTCGCCCTCCGCTCTCCTCTGCCTCCTGCGTCACTCCAACCCACCACGTTCTCCTGCTGCTGTGTGCCCTTTAAATCTCCCTCCGTGGCCTGTGTTGTTGCTGGTTGCCTGGCAGCAACACTGCGTGCTTTGTCCCTGGCTGGGAATCATTTTGATTGATTCCGGCTGGTGATTGCCGTCCAGATGTTAATTTTTTTTTTTTCCCTGTTGGGAATCTCTTTGACCACGCTTTCGGAGATGGTCCAGGTCGGAGGTCCGGAAGCGTGGTTGATTTTGACCCCATGTGGGTATTGACAGTGGTGAACATCTGGCGCCCGCGAAACAGACGTTCAGGGCACTTTGGCCCCGCCACGGGATTGACCGTGGTTCACTGTGGTTGAGCGTGATCTCGTAACGTCTGAAAATACCCTTACTTTTGAAATTTGAACATTTTAAACTTCTTATAGAAAACAAAAAACTTACATAAATGAAGGGTTTGAAGTTTTAGAAGTCTGCCCATTGCTAGCATGCATTAGCACTGAAAAACAGTGATAAATATTAATAATTATATTTAGATGTATGCCCATTGTCAACATAAAATGACATGGACATATACCTTTTATATATATATATATATAAATTAAAACCCAATTTAAAATGGTAAATCTTTCCCCATCTTGATTGATGGTGAGAAGAGCAGTTATGTTCCTCACGTTATCTATGCTGCTCTTTGACTTGAAGAACGCACACACAAAACCACAGACACAGGTGTAATACAGGTTCAGTATGTCAGCTTCAATTTATGCAGTCTCACAGCTCTTACACTACACTAATAGCAGTTCAAGGATTCTCAAGTTACAATAATATAGTGATTTATTTTTTTTTAAGTGACACATCTATATTCTATCAACACTTCCCTTTAATCAGTCCCTCAGAAATGCTTTGCATTGAGATCATTTTTGTTCTAGTGATATTGAGACAAAAGCAGGTGTGCTTTGCTTCTACCAGGTAATGCAATTTCAATTGCTAGGATTGGGGCATATCAAATGATTTATTTATATGTAAATAATTTGAAGCTCTCTACATTTTGCATTATCCAATAAGGCTGCTAGAATAATCTCTCAACGTTCTGTTTTTTAAGTCTGACATGCATATAAAAAATATTTAAGGAAGTTAAATTCTTTTGCTGATTGCTGAGAGCAAAGTAACAGCTGACTCATCGCTGCTCACATTCAGCCATTGCATTACTGGTGAAGTGACGTTTGGTTTACTTATTTTACCTTTTTCCTTCCTGCATCTTCTGTGGTAACCAATGGAAATTCCCACAGCAGGAAGTATGGAGAGGAAACCGTGCAAGTGGCTTATAGTTGTGGTGTCTGTGCTGATGGTACACTGCTCCTTTGCAACTGCTTCTAAGGGTGTTAATAAACGTGATTCTACCCATTATGGCCCACCTTGGCTGGAGCCTTACCCACGCATCTGTTAGCAGGCTCCCAGATGTGGGTCCACTACAGTTCCTGACTGGGTAGGCAGCTTCCCAGGAACTGTGGACCTGGAAGAACCCTGGCCCACAGTACGGGCCCAAGGGCCACCTAGGCGGGCCATAGTGAGCAAGTACTTTTGTTCGTGCTGCCATCACGGCAATGGCACAGGGGCTGCCATGACTTTACGTTATTGGCAGTCATGGCTGCCCATCATGGCAGGGGGGCTGGCTAAAGTGCAGGGCCAGCCAGCCTCACGTCTTTTCTGGCCCCCCATCCCTGGCTCAGTTGATTAGCAGAAATGTTTGTTCAGTCCCCCCGATCTGACCCAGTTGGGAGTGCCCCTCCCCCCCCTCCCCGCCTGGGATGTGTGGCTGGTACACTGTCTGCACATATATTAACATCCTAAGATTATCCACTCTCCCTCAATGTAGCAAGCATACAAGAGGCATTGAACAGGTGGCTAAAAGAAATAAATAGCACAGCATGTCCCCAAGCACTGTTGTGAACATTTCTCCTGCTGGATAAATGTAGAGACCATTGAATTAGCCCTTCTGAATGCATAAGTAAAGCAACCCCCTAAAGAACAGAAATGTACAGTTCGTCCTGGTCTCCACTGTGTTTCACTGCTATACTAAGAGTTTCAAGTAAGACAGAAATCAACTCATTCAGTGGTGCTAATGGGGAAATAAAGCAGAAGTGATTTCTACATGTCTGAGGTGGACTCAAAGAGACTGAGCCCCTCTGGAGTGTGCAGTGGGGAAGCACGCACGAATGATAGAACTCACAGGGAAGACGTTGTCTAGCAATATTAAAATGTCTCTGCCTGACACAGTCACTCCTTTCTTATTGTAGAATGTGGGCCTGGTTACAGTTACCTCCACTCCACTGAACTGTGGCCCCCGCCTGAGGGTGCTGCTCCAACGCCCAGCAAACGAGAAGTTACTGTTGCTGTTGCCTGTGGGGTATCCCAGCAAAGATGCCACAGTGCCTGATTTGAAACGAAAGCTGCTGGATGACATTATGGTGGTTATATAACCAATCAAGGGAAGCAGCTACCAGCATGGCCACTGTAAAGCAACAGTCCAGAAGATGCTGCTTCTCCTTCTGTCTCATAACTCTCGTTATTAGCCACAGCTCATCTTTGTCTTCCCAAGTGTACATGCTGCTTTAGCTGTTTATATCCAGGTGCTTTCTTAGTGTGTCTACTAAGGGCAGCAAACAGTCAAGCTCTGGGAGATTGACGGCCACAGTTATTAACGAGTCTGATTGTTTCATTAAATATGCATGACACTTAACCTGTGAAAAATACAACATTGTTTATCTTGTGGGGTAGATATTTACCTCAGTCCTTCAGCAGTTAAATTGCTTGAATGTGTAAACTAACAACATCTAATAGGGTAGATTTCTACCCCATGCTACAGTAGAAAACTACCCCATGGTAAAATGAATTGGGGTATGTTTTCTGTTACAACATTGCACTCTCTTTGGATACTCTTGCCCTGCCCTTTCTCCATCCTATTTGGTGTGCCATACCCCAACCTTGCCCCCCCTGCTTCCTGCACTCTTGTGCCCACTCTGCTGAGCATCTCTGGCTAAAATCCCACTCTGGTGGTGATGTCCTGCGTTTCAAATTCATGTTTACCTCCCTCAACTCAGTTATATTGCTCTTGCTAAGTAGGCTTGCTACGTCCACCTGACTTACTCCTGTGCCTTCAACCTCTGCCGTCTCTTTGCCACACTCACCTCCCTCCTCAAATTGTCTCCTCTTTACCCCACCCCCACCTTTTCACTCTCTGCCCAGACTCTAGCTAACTTCTTCCATGGCAAGATTCACAAGATCCGCCTCAGGTTATCTGCTAAGTCCCCCCCACACCTCCCTCCTTTCTTTTCTCTCCCTTTACATTGCTCCCTTCCCTTTCTAGGAAATTGCCCACCATCTCTCCTCCTTCAAATTTACCACTTGTTCCCCATATCCAGTCTCCACCCACCACCTTGGTTCTATCTCCTTGCAGTCATTCCCTCCATCTGTCACATCCTTGATCTATCACTTTCAACTGCAACCATTCCTGCCACCTTCAAACATGCTGTGGTCACATCACACCACTACTCAAAAAACCTTCACTTGACTCTACTTGGCCTACTAGTTATCATCCTGTCTCCCTCTTTCCCTTTGCTTCCAAACTACTTTAGCATGCCATTTATGTCCACTGCCTTGACTTGCTTGCAACTCAGGACATTCTTGATCCTCTCCAATCTTCCTTCCATGGAGACAACCCTTGTCAAAGTCTCCAACAACCTCTTCATGATCAAGGCCAGAGGCCATTACTCTGTTCTCATCCTCGACCTATTGGCTGCTTTTGACACGGTTTACCACCATCTGCTCCTTGACACTCTGTCTTTCTTTGGATTCTGGGATTCCATCCTGCCTTGGTTCTCCTCTTAGCTCTACCACCGTACATTTAGTGGCTATTTTGGTGGATCCTCCTCCACCACTATCCCACCATCGGTTGAGGTGCCCCAGGGCTCTGTCCTGGGGCCTCTTCTTCATCTGCAATCATTCCCTTGACAAACACTGTTGTGCTTCATGTCCCCTCAGCCCGCAAACTTGTGGTCATCTTTGATTCCTCTCTCTCTCTCTGCTTGCATCTAAAACTTGTTGTTTATTTCTTTATAACTTTACCAATATCAGTCTCTTCCTTTCTGAACACACTACCCAAACCCTTATCCATTCTCTCATCACCTTCCACTTAAACTATTGTAACCTGCTTCTTGCAGGCCTCCCGCTGAACCATCTATCTCCACTACAATCTATTTAAAATTCAGATACGAGACTCACTTGTTTTCAACGCTGCTACAACCATGTAACCCCTCTCCTCAAGTCACTAGATTGGCTCCTCATCTGCATTTCTGCATACAGTTCAAACTCCTTCTGCTCACCTATAAATGTCTTCACTCTGCAGCCCCTCACTACCTCTCTTCCCTTATCTCCCCCTGCACTCCTTCTTGTGACCTCCATTCCTCAGGCAAGCTGCTCTTATCTGCGCCCTTCTCCTCCATTGCCAGTTCTTGACTCTGTGCCTTTCGCCTTGCTGCACTGTATGCCTGGAACAATCTTCCTGAGGCAGTGCATCAGGCCCCCTCCCTGTCCATATTCAAGGTCTGCCTAAAGGCCCGCCTCTTTGAGGTCGTCTGTAATTTATGAACCCAGGCTATGTACATATCATAGCCTTCTAGAGTAACTAAAATATCTTAGATGAAACAAATTACTGAATAAATTGCATCCTATAGTCCATGATTTATATAATGCCCCTTGTTCTTCACTGTCTTTGTCTTAACTAGATTGTAAGCTCCTTGCTGAAGCAGGGATTGTCTTTGATGTTATGTGTATCTGTACAGCGCTGTGTATGACTGTTAGCATTACAGAAATGAGGAGGAGGAGCAGTAAAGCACCTTTTCTGATATTTTTGTGATTGTTGCTAACACAATATTTTAATGTTTGTGTTTGAGGGAAGGGAGTAGTAGAAACGTGAGGGGGAACCTATGTTGCTTGGTGTGCACTATTCATTTAGTTCTGCTTGACTGACATACAATTGCACTTGGAGTCCCTGCCTGTACAAGTTTCTCACCCCTGCTACCACTTTAGTAATTTTCCAGTGGTAGGAGCTGTAATGAAGACAAGGCACTAAAGGTCTAACTTCAAATCAATGTGTTATTTCAATTATACTCTGAGCAGGGTTAAATGATGTGGTGGCTAAAATACCAGGGCATTGTCTGCCGGTGCCTACACCATGGCTGCCACTCATTGACTTGTACCAGGGGAAAGCTAACCCCGCTGGTCATGTGTCTCCCATCTAATCTGCAGTGGATGTAAGTTTTATTTCACCCCCAACTAAAAGCCGGAGATTAGTTTGTTTTGTTTTTTAAAACTCTAGCTATGAGGTGGCTCTGGTTCAATTCATGGCAGTAGCTGTCATAAAAGTACTGGTGATAATTTTAAAGTCCTAGTGTAAGACACAGTCTTAAAAATTCTGTGAGTAAACACAATTATTGAACACTAGCAAAACAAAAAACCATTCTGCAATTCTAGGCAGTGCTTGCCCTTTCACTTCTTAAGCAAATAAATAATACCTTGCTTTGAGCAAATTAAATGCCTTTTCTCCATATAATACCTTTATCTCTCCCACCCACCCCCGGTCTACTGGGGTGAAGAGTGATGTCATTGGCAGTACTGGAAATGGAACCCATGTATGGCCACATGCCTAAACTTCAGTGAGGTTCTGCTGGTTTTGGTGTGGGCCTTGGAGGAGGGGTTGACCAGCAACAGCTGGTAATGACGAGAACAGACTGGTGTAAATGCATCCTGTGTGATGGTAGAGTTGCCAGGTGTCCTGCTTTTGGCAGGAAATCCCATTTTGGCAGAGCTGGGGGTGAGGCTACATGAGCGGCAGCAGCCAGATCCCCATGCGGCCTCATGGTGGTTAATTACCATCACGCTGCGGGGTCTGCATGGGGACCTGATTAGATGGTAGTGGAAAAGCCGTCAGAACCACCGCAGGCCACGGTGCCGGCTGCATGAGCATGTACCCGGCCCTGTTCTGCCCCCATTCCCTGGTCATATATAAGTCCTTCCCCAGCTGTGTGCAACCGGCACCAGCACCTGTTGCTCACAGCCCTGCCCTGGGCCTTGCTGTGCAGTGAGCATAAGGGGCCTGGCCACAGAGGTTGCCCCACCTTGGGAAGCCTTGCCCTATGTGGGGTAAGGCTTCTCCATGACACGTCCTCAGAATTCTTCCAAGGACACATGTAACAAGCATCTGTTTGTCCTGCCCCAGAGCAGGGAGAACACCTGGCTGTGCTGGCCACATGGTGCGTGGCACAGCCAAGTCCTATCCCCCAAACACGGTACTCTATGATCTTGGGTGTTCAACCTGAACATGTAAACTGACCTTGTAATCCAATTAGGTTTGCTTTGTGTGTTCAAAACGGGTTGAACAAGTGACCAAATGCATGTCGGGCATGTGGTGGTATATACACATAACAGCCAAACCTGCTTAGGGGCTCAAACACACCCAACTTTCATTATGTGGAAAGATGACCTGTGGGGACGAAAATGCCATCCATCCACTCTCTCCTGGCTTATCCCACAATCCTCAACAAAGGGGCTAAAGCATGGAATAGTCCACACCGTAGCACTAGTGTGCATGTGACTGATTTTGTGTGTGTGTGTGTGCATGTGCATGTGTGTGTGTGTGTGCATGGGCATGCAGCACTAGTCTGTCTGTGGGTGTGGGGAGGGCTGTATATCAGGCTGGAAGGGCAGAGGGGGTGCTACGTGCTGACCCACTGTGAGTAGTTCATTTATGTTAATATTTATGCAAATCAGGGTAGTGGGGGGGAAGCGCGCACGTGTCCCTCCTTGAGGCTTTCAAAACCTGGTAACCCTATGCAATGGTGACTGTAACTCCCACTATCTTTAATGGTGGAGGATTGTCCTGCCAATGTAGACACAAATTAAGCTGCTTTTTAAAAGATTTGCAAGTTGTTTGAATTTAGATTTTATTATGAAAACATAAAAAGGTAGGTATTACTTTTAGGGTAATCCTCATACTTGCTTAAAAATACACATCCAAACCCCAAAATATGATTACAGCTAACTACTAAGTGATTGCACTGCATGAGAAAACATTACAAATCATGCTTTTAATGCTGCTGTTTTATCAACGCTGCTTAGAAGTGTCAATCTCCTTTAGTAACCTTGCTGTCACTTTTCAGGAAAATAAAATTGGAAGATAAGTAATTTTGTACTTTCTTGTGTTTTTCCCTGGCAGGAATTGCTTGAATAAAAAGATAAATTCCATTTGTAGTTGTCCTACATTTATTAATTAAAGGCTTTTCATTTGTTTGGTACTAACAATTGTGATTTGAGCAAAAATTAGTTAGAAATGCCCTACAGGCACATTGGGGTATTTAAAAAAAAATAAAAAATTAGAGATGGAAAAATATTCAGTCATATTAAAAAGCTGAACCAAGAATCATACAGGGCCACATTTTCAAAAGTGCTCAGCTCCCATTGAAGCACCTGAAGAACGTACATACTTAACTTATAGGGGGGGAGGAGGACATTGAGCAAAGGATGGAAGAGGAGGCATTAGTGACAAGTTGATGAGACGCTAGGGAAAGCCTGAGGGAAGAGGTAGGTTTTCAGGAGGGATCTGAAGGTTGGAAGGGAAGGAGCAGAGCAAGTGGATTCAGGGAGGAGTTCTAGGCATAGAGGGCAGGCAAGGGTGATGTCAGAAGGAGTGAAGCTCTCAGATGTGACTGTGTCAAGAAACAATCATGGAGAACTAGGGGGAGCAAGGGCATGAAGAGCCTTGAAGGTAAAGACAAGGAGCTTAACATGGTCAAAAGGTAAAAACAGATGTGCAGCTGGCAGGACCACTCCCCGGGCCCCCCTGGGTGGAAAATCCTGGGTGACATGGCTTGGGCCAGGCCATGGCACTGAACTGATGTGTGCGTGGCCCGGGTACCACTAGAAGCATAACAAATGGGTGACCACCTGCTTTGGCATGGCCAGACGGGCCTTAGCCTGGGCTATGACCTCAGAGATTGTCTGGAGGTCACAGCCTGGGCTAGCCAGCAACACTGCCCAGGGCAGTCCTGGGCCAACATCTGGTGGTGAATGTTTACTTATGCTTCTGGATCCTGGGCCAAATCAAACTGAAATTATGTCTCTTTTTACCCAAAGTGGCAGGTGAGGTGGTGAGGTGGCGTGTTGAACAGAAGTGAGAGGGTTAAGATCAGAGTGGGGGAGTCCAGAACGAAGAAACTTGCAGTAGTCAAGGCAAGAGGTAACTAGAGCATGGAACAGGAATTTGGCAGCAGAAGCAGTAAGGAAGGGCCAGGTTTTAGCAATATTTATTTATGTATTTAATTATTTCTTACATTTTTGCTCTGCATCCTCCTGCACAATGGTGGCTCAAAGCAGCAACAACATATAAAAATACAATAAAATACATAAAACTAAAGTATTATAATAAAATTACTAAAAGGCAATAAAAATACCCTCCCAACCCCCCTACCCCCACTTCCTCGAAGACCCTGCAGAACAACCAGGTCTTACATGATCTTCGGAAAGAGGGGAGGTCCAGGGATAAACAGGCCTCCATCGGGAAGGGAGTTCCACAGCCTAGGTGCAGCCACCGAGAATGCCCTCCCCACCATTGCTACCCAGAATACCCAGGTTGGGTGCCCCTGGCTGACTGCAGGGGCCGCGAAATGACCTGGGGCCTGAGGTGGTTTTGCAGATAAGCAGGTCCCAAGCCATTTAGGTCTTTAAAGGTCCTTACCAACACTTTGAATTGGGCCTGGTAGACTATAGGCAGCCAGTGCAGAGAACAGAGCACATGTGTAATGTGCTCACAGCGACCCCGTTCGGAGATGAGTCGCTGCATTCTGCACCAGCTGCAGCCTCCGAACTGTCTTCAAAGGTAGCCCCACGTAGAGTGCATTACAGTACTCCAGTCGAGAGGTAATGAAAGCATGGATGATGGTTGCCAGGTCCAAGTTGGAGACATATGGCCAAAGCCATCACACTAGATGTAATTGGCGAAATGCTCCGCTCGCCACAGCCTCTACCTGACAATCCAGGTGGAGCTGTGGGTCGAGGAGCACCCCCAAACTACGGACCTGAGCAGCCAGAGGTGGGCAGACCCCGCCAGTAACGGGAGCCACCACCACCCCAGTCCTACCAACCAACATCACCACCATCTTATCGGGATTCAGCCTCAATCAATTCGCCCTCATCCAGTCCCTCACAGCCACCAAACACCGGGTAAGCACCGAGACTGCTGGGCCTGGATCTTCAGAAAACGAGAGGCATTGTGTATCATTGGCGTACTGATAACATCGCACGCCAAACCATTTCATGATCTCCCCCAAGGGTTACATATACACATTGAACAGGACACAGGACAGAATAAAACCCTGCGGGACTCCACACGTGAGGTCCCGAGGAGAAGATGTATATTCCCCAAGGACCACCCGCTGAGTTCTCCCTGCCAGGAATGAGCGGAACCAATCAAGAACAAGTCCCGCAGCCTTGTCACCAACATCTCGTGATCAACGGTATCAAATGCCGCCGACAGATGCAACAAGATCAAAATAGATGATCTGCCCTGATCTAATTCACGGTGTAGGTCATCGATCAAGGCCACAAGTGCCGTCTCCGTGCCAAACCCCGGACGAAAGCCGGAACATGAAGGATCAAGAAAACCGAACCAGTCCAGATGCCCCTGTAATTACCAGGCCACCACCCATTCAATAACCGTCCCTAAAAAGGGAAGGTTAGAGACTAGTCAATAGCTGGCCAGGGAGTCAACACTCAAAGATGGTTTCTTGAGAAGAGGCCGCACCACCACCTCCTTGAGGCGGCTCGGCACTCTGCCCTCCCTAAGGGAGGCATTGACCACCCCCGCCAGCAACGGCCCTAATGTC
>QEPC01001533.1:11831858-11874844 GCA_003113815.1 Sphenodon punctatus
GGAAGGCCTACCAGTGTCTGAAGCCGGCAGCCACAGCCGTCCCTGAAGCCTCCGGACCGCCGGAGCTCAATGAAGGTATGAGATTCCTGGGTGCGGGAACTTGGAAGTAGGGTGATCCCTGGGGGTGTGTGTGTGTTAAACCCCCCCCCCCCAGGGATCATACAGTATACTTACCGGCTGCTGCTGGGATGGCCGCTGGGGCTGGGGCTGGTTCTGGGTTGCCGGCGGTGGCCCGAAGCTGCAGTGGGACACTCAGGGGAATTTTTTTGTTTAAATCCAGGCTGGGCAGGGTGGGTGAGGGGTGTCCCCCCTTCCACCCACGCAGCCTGGGAGGGGGAGGGAAACGCGGTTTTTTTGTGGTTTTTTTTTTTTTACATTGCGGCCATTCATTTGAATGGCTGCAATGTAAAAAAAATCCGGTACCGGGAATCCGGGAAACGGCCCGGATTACCGGGTTGAATCCGATAATGCTGGTACGCCCAGTACCGGCATTATTGGATACCGGAAGATCCAGTTTTCCCACCCCTAGTTATCTCTGACCCCAAAAGATGCTCTTTCCCTCCAACGGGAATATTTGACCTTGTTCCCACCTTGGCTTATTCCAGAAGTAAGTTGAGCGGGTGTTAAAGAATTGAGTCAGTGGGTGTGTACACAGAACACTTGCCATCATTCCAGCTGCCTAACATGGGAGCAAGCATTGCACTTAGGCTGCTTGCTGATGTGGAGGATGAATCTGGTACAGGGGCAAAACCTAAAAGATTGCTCTCACTGTATTAGGCTTCTGGTCTCTGTTCCAAGATTGCTAGGCCTCTGTCCTAAAAAAAACTGCTTGCATTTTAAGTTTTAGGAATTGCTTACAGAAGCTTACTCTTGATAAAGGAGCTATAACCTTGAGCACAGTCTGCCTGGAGCCGAAAGCTAACTACAACTACCCAACCGGAAAGCTACCAGCTTCTTCTTATCTCCTTTGTTTTAAACTGTCTATATAAGTTTCTGGCTCTCTCTGTGACAGACAGACAGACACAGACAGAGGAGAAAGATTTCTTTTTAACTGCAGCTATGCAGATTTTTTTCTTTCTCCACATAGCTGTGAAATAAATCTCACCTTTGACTGACACACATTGTCTTTGTGTATTAATGTCCACCACAGTTTCTGGTGGCCCATACGCGGATCCCCAAGACGCTGTTTTCCATCAGACAAGCCTCCCGTGCTTTGCTCACCCTGACCCCCAGCGCCACCAAAAGAAGGTAAGAGGCCTTTTCTCCTCTTTTTGGGGCTTGAGGTGGGCAAATCCCGGTGTACTGATTGAATTCAACAAGCGGGATCTAGACGAACAACTTTCAGTCCAGGTGAGATTTATGGTCTGTCAGATTTATTTGAAGTACTGTTAGGGGATACTGTTGTTTTTTCTTCTTCTCTTGTGTGTTCTGGATGCATGTTCCCCGTGTGAGTGCTTGGTAAGCAAGTAGGGTTGCAAGAGCACAACCGAAAGTAGTCCATTACCTGCCCCTTCCTATCATGAGCTTCTATAGATCAGTTGCTCAGTGATGTGTCAGCCTCAGTACTAGAGACGGGCCTGGCACTAGAACTCCTGTGACTTTAAAGGACCCCTTTTGTGTCGTTTCCTACCCCACCCCCTCTCTAAATAAGAGTCTTGTCATTGAGATAGCCTCACCTCGGTGTATTGAACACGGGCTGAAGGCAGAGTGGTGCGAATTCCACATAAGTCTTTCCTCTGTCTTGGTGTGAATGTTGGTGCACCCCCCTTTTCAGGATGGGAGTAAATCAGTCAAAGGTTATTGAATCGCTGCCCAAGGACAGCCTGGCATGGTACATGTTCACACATTACTCCCCAAAAATCTGTAAGTTTCCGGGGAAATGGAACTGGTATACCAGAGATAATGTAGGACTGCAGTTTCCCCTGGAAGATACTTTCGATCTAGAAAAAATTGTTTACTTTAGAGGTGCCTTAGAAAACCTTGGGTCTTAAAATTCACCAAACTCAGTGGGGCTCGGTTTTTTATTGGTATGCTGAAGTTTCTAAAAGAAAGCATGAATCTCAAGCTCGGAGTCTAAAAAAAACAACCCACCCAAGACAAATTAAAAGATGTCAGAGAGAAATCTGCATCTCTCCTAAATTTTACTAGTCACCCTGCTCCCTTGTACCCTGTTTTAAATCAGCCAGCCCTTTCCAGGGCACCCACCAAAGATCTTATAGATACATGTCTACCTCCACCTTACATCAACCCACCGGACCCTCAGGAGGCTCAAGGATTGCAACTACCCCAAAAAGAGTCTTTGCCTCTGTCTCCACCCACATCCCCTTCGTCGCCTGCATTTTCAACTACATCCCCTGCATCATCTGTTTCTACTGTTCAATATACCCCCCCTGGTTCCCTGACCCACATACCCGTAGACTTGAGCTTGACCCATTCTCCCACACCCCCTGCAATTTGACCCCATTTTCCCACACTGCAATTTGGCTTTGTTTGAATTATTGGCGGCCGCCCAACATTTTTTCAAAAAGTCAGAGAAATCTAAAGAGGACTGTGAAGTTAAATTAATGGCTTTACAAATTCATAACCTGCAAACTGGGGGTTTCCAACGCAGCAGGGGCCGTGGGAGGGGTTGGGGAGGAAGGGGACGGGGACAGCCGACTTTCTCCTCTCCGCCACCCCTGGCTACAGGTCAGTCGACCGCCCCCGGCTCCTTTAACCCTTATGGCAATGTTTGCCATTACTGTAAACAGGAGGGGCATTGGAAGTCCGAGTGCCCCAACTGGCCCCAGCGTGAGTCACACCCTTTCTCTGCTCAGTTTCCAAATTCTTCCTTTGTACCCCACTTTTCCCTACCCCAGCCCCAACACCAGAGTCATCCCCCCTTGGGGGAAATAACATATATGCTGCTATAGGAATTTGCCCAGCGCAGGGCACAGTCAGGAAAAGCACGTTTGTAAGAAGGATTTACTTTGATAGTGCAGAGCAAAGTAAATAAAGTATTTTTTGATAGATAGTTTCCCAATGATATGCTTAGTTGTATGTGAGCAAAGGGTTAAGTGAGATGAGAAACAGGGAGAGAAAAGCTGTGCTTGGCATGTACTGCCCTGCTTGCTATCATAAATTATGCAGAGGAAGGCAATCAGGAAACCTGATTGGATGTTACGAGCAACAAGCTGAATATTTTAAGCAAGTGAAGAAACTAAAGTTTTGTTTATGCTTTGTGATTTATGCATTGGGAAAACGTGAGGGCTTTTTAGTTAAATTTATAGATAAAGTTATGTTGTTTTAATATTAAGGAAATGATTTACTGTTTGTTTGGGGAAGCCAGTTTCTGTCACCATAGGACCTATTACTGATCATCATGCCTTTCTGCTCAGCCCTTGTACCCCTGTTAATTTGCTGGGCAAAGATCTTCTGTGTAAATTAGGTTGTGTTATTTACTGTTCCCATGATGGCATCTATTTGGACGTCCCTTCAGGCGATCATGAGGCACTTTTGACCCTCCTCGCTGTTTCTGACCAACCACAGGAACAGCCCGGCACTTCCTCGTTGCAACAGGAACTGTTGAGCCAAGTTCCTCAATCTCTTTGGTCTGCTCACTCTAACGAGGTGGGCAAACTCCTCAGTGCTCAGCCTGTAAAAATGTCTATTAACCCTTCCAAAATTCTTCCTCATGTTCCTCAATATCTGCTTTCTAAGGCTGCAGAAGAAGGTATTGCCCCTGTCATTTCCTCTCTTTTGGACCAAGGTATTATTGTGCTGACTCGTAGCCAATGTAACACCCCAATCCTCGCTGTTAAAAAGTCGGTTTGTGCAAGATTTGCGTGCTATAAATGCTGTGGTTTTACCTGCCTTTCCTGTGGTTCCCAACCCAGCTACCATTTTATCATGTATTCCATTTACAGCTAAATATTTTACTGTTGTTGACTTATGTTCAGCCTTTTTCTCTATTCCTATTCACCCTGACAGTCACTTTTTATTTGCCTTTCCTTACCAGGGCCTTCAGTACGCATGGACCAGACTTCCCCAAGGATATAATTAATCCCCCACCCTTTTTTCTCAAACTTTAAAGCAAGATCTGGATTTTGTCACCTTCCCTGGGTCTACCCTGGTTCAGTATGTGGCTTCCTGGTTTTGCTTCCCTGGTTTTGCTTCAAGCCTTAGCTGACAGAGGCCACATGGTCTCCCGAGACAAACTTCAGTTATGCCTCCCTCAGGTTCATTATTTAGGCCATGACATTTCTGCTGGAAAGCGACACCTCTCCCAGTCCCGAATCTCTGCTATTTTGCAACTGTCTCGCCCTATCACCAAGCGGGACTTAAGGGGACTATTAGGAATGAACAGGGTATTGTAGACAATGGATTTTGGGGTATGCATCTATCACTAAACCCTTATATGACTTTCTTTTACTTTCTTCCCCAGACCCCCTTGTGTGGTCCCCTGCAGCTGAAGAATCCCTTTTGTCCCTTAAACAAGCTCTTTCACAGGCCCCCGCCCTTGGATTACCTGCTTATGCTAAACCTTTCACTTTGTATTGCCATGAGGTAGATGGAGTTGCTCTGGGAGTCCTTACATAGCCCCACGGTGATAAAAACCGCCTTGTTGCTTACTATAGCTTTGTTTTGGATTCGGTAGCCCCAGGGAATACCCTGGCAGATGCAGCTGCTAAAGCTGCTGCTCTTTCTCTCCCTCTCTCTCTCCCACCCTCCTGCATTTCTTGGTGCTTCTGCCTGTTCTGCCCCGGTGACTGAGTTGGACCAGTTATCTCGCCTACAAGACATTGCTCCCTCTGGTGAACGGTCCAGCAGGTTGCGTCATGACTGCTCTTTGCATCCCGACTCTCTGTGGCGCTCCCCAGACAGATGACTGGTGGCACCTCAGAGTCTCCTTCCCTACCTTGCTCGTGTGTCACACTCTATTTCACACACGAGCAAAGGGAGGATGATTTCTGAGATAAATCGTTACTGGTTTGCTCCTTCTTTCTCCTCCATAGCACAGCAGTATTCTGCTTCTATTTGCCTGTCTCATAATCCAGGTCAGAAATCCAAGGTTTCCAGTTCGGCTCACCCTGCACCATGGGGGCCCTTTGTAAACATACAGATTGATTTTATTCAAATGTCTAAATGCTGTTCCTTTGAATATGCACTTGTACTCCTTGACATGACAAGGGTACCCTTGCAAACATGCGGATGCTGTTACTGTTGCTAAGAAACTTCTGAAGAATTTATTCCTCATTTTGGACTTGGGAATACAGCAGCACGTACACTGTGCCTACCACCCTCAATCCAGTACAGCGGTGGAACGCAAAAATGCGGATCCCAAAAATAAACTGGCAAAAATCTGCTCAGAGACTAATCTTAAATGGCCAGATACTCTTTCCACTTGCCCTCATGTACGTAAGAGGCACTGCTAACCGGAAACATGGGCTATCTCATGACATTCTCATGGCTTGGCCCATGAGACTGCCTTCTGCTCCCCTGGTTCACCCCTCCGACTGCAAATTGCTCTTAACTGATGATTTTATACTAGCATATTGCAAATCCTTAATGAAGTGTGTTGAGTCTACTTATTCGCAGGTACAACACGCTCTACCACAACCAACTGCAGAACCCTGCCACACTTTGTCACCTGGCGATTGGGTCTACATCAAAGTCCATCAATGGAAATCTTCCCTTGCACCCCGCTGGAAGGCCCTTATCAGATTTTGCTCACCAGCCACACTGCTGTGAAGTGTAAAGGTCTACCAACGTGGATCCATGCAACACACTGCAAAAAGGTAACCCAACTTGCACTAGATGATCCGATTGCAGGTAAACCAGATGCTGTAACTGCCTTCCATACTGCCCCGGAAGAAGACCCCAGTCCACGATATCTACTCCGGCCAAGGAAATAGGATGAAGTACTGGTGACCTCTCCCCTATCACTCCAGGCCTTTTCTACACCAAGCAAAGTTTCTTCACAATGAAGATTGCTACCTGAAGAAGTACCATCTCCTACAGTGAGATCCAGTTACCTCACCTGAGAAGCAGGACCGGCAACCGTTCGGCCGGCTAACCTCCATGATTATACCCAAGCAAGAAGTGTCTGTTCTGATATTCTGTTGGATCATACTTGTACTTTTTCTTCTCTTTTGGTCCTTTAGCATTTCATTTTCATAACCATGAGTAGCTTTAGTTTGTTTGTGACATTTGCATTTTTGAATCCCTACTGTGTTACCCCAAATACATTCCTGTCTGTTTTAATGCAATACACACACAACCTCAATATCACCAACTGTTGGGTATGCACACATCTCCCAATACATGCCAAAGGAGGAATCCCCATGATTCCTACACCTGTCTTCCCGAATGATACCACATAGAATGAGCTTGAATATGGGAAAACCGCTACCTGGCAAGATGTAGGGAGGAATAAATCAGAATACATAAGGGTTGTCAATTTGCCGGAAGCACAGGTCCAAGTTTGTTTTGTATGCAACACCAGTGGTAGACGCTCCTTGGGGATCTAACTGTTCCCATATTATTTATGATCATGGCTTAGGTAATGTGTCTGAGGGATATTTGAAGGTCCCATATTGGCAGGCAGGCTCCAGGATTGTCAGATGTGACTACAGGGTCACTGCTAGGCCAGGAGAATATTGGGTCTGTGGTAATAAGGCTTACAAACATTGGCCAGCTGAGAATAATGGGATGTGTTTTCCTGCCTGCCTGATACCTGCCATACGCCATACCACTGGGTCCCTAGAAACCCTTTTCCTTCACCGGGTGGGAAAGAGAGCTATCACTGAAGCCCAATGATATTGGGGTGTCGTCTTCCCTTCAATTGGGGTTGCATTTTCTATCAGAGAAATCAGAAAGGTGTCTTCCCTTCTGGAAGAAGTAGCTAATAATACTGTTCTTGCCATTACTTCCCTAACAGAAGAAGTAGGCGCCATCAGGCAAAATGGCCTTGCAAAATTGTGTAGCCCTCGATCTACTTCTAGCAGAAAAAGGAGGGATATGTGGGATAATTGGCCAAGAATATTGCACATACATCCCAGACAATGAGAATGACATCTCTCATGCATTGATAAAAATACAGGAAGTCACCAAAAAAAAAGCTCCACCAATCTGACGATTGGAGTTTGTGGGGATGGTTTACAGGGATGTTTGGTAATCTGGGATCTAAAATTGTACAAGGTCTATTAATCATAGCTTTTATTTTTATTATTATTTATGTATTGCTTATGCTTTTTAAATGCTGCTGCCATTTTGCCACTACATGCATTTTGGAACACGCTGATGAATGTCAGTCAAAAACTGTGCGCTTAATGTATACGACTACAGACCATGACAGAGAACTTGAAAGGGCAGAGATCTATAACTTGATGAATATCACCTCTGAGTGAGACTTTAATTCTCATAGGGGGGAGTGTGGAGGATGAATCTAGTAAAGGGGCAAAACCTAAAAGTTTACTCTCACTGTATTAGGTTTCTGGTCTCTGCTCCAAGATTGCTAGGCCTCTGTCCTAATAAGAACTGCTTGCATTTTAAGTTTTAGGAATTGCTTACAGAAGCTTACTCCTGATAAAGGAGCTATAACTGAGCACAGTCTGCCTGGAGCCGAAAGCTAACTACAACTACCCGACTGGAAAGCTACCAGCTTCTTCTTATCTCCTTTGTTTTGAACTGTCTATATAAGTTTCTGGCTCTCTCTGTGACAGACAGACAGACAGACACAGACAGAGGAGAAAGATTTCTTTTTACTGCGGCTATGCAGATTTTTTTCTTTCTCCACATAGCTGTGAAATAAATCTCACCTTTGACTGACACACATTGTCTTTGTGTGTTAATTTCTACCACACCGACGTTAAGGATGGGCGGAGAGTACTGTGAGTTTAACTCTTGTTAGTGCAGTCACGGGCTGATTTTGCATTCAGCCTTGTGTGGTTTTACTGTTTTTGAAGAAAGAAACAACTGCATTAGCCACTTTGATTTTTGCCCCCCAACACTCTACTTTGAATTTGGGATTGTACGGATTTTTCCATGTATTTCTTTTCCTCTTGTTCACTGGTCTGGGAGTTTTCAGCTTGTAGAAAGGACTGAACGTCCTATATCAGAGGTGGGAAATCTTTTCCCTCCCAGGGACTAATTGCAGCATTTATGTAGTGCATTTTAGGATTCCACACAATCCTGCTGGGTTTTCCTGCATTTTCCATGCATTTTGGTGTGTCTTTCTTTGAATGCCACATGGTGGGTGCAGTATGCCCTCTCCTGAACTGTGCATGCATCCTCGCCCTCTATAGAACTTGATGCATCATTTATGGTATGCGATTTAGGATTCCACATAAATCCTAAATGACTATGGTGGGTTTTTACTGCATTTTCCATACATTTTAGTTGTGACCTATGCTGCCTATGTATGTCAGATATTGTAATGTTTGCTTGAACAAATCTTAAGTACCTTAAGTAAGGTACTGGGAATGTCTGTAATCTGGGCTAGCTGTTATGGTACTTCTGTTTTCTCTGCTATGGTACTCCTAACACTGGAGACAGGTCCCTGCCCAGTGGGCTTACAATCTAAGAAGGACAAGGGAGAGGGGAACACAGGGAGAGACAGACACACACATATTCTCATTTTTTACAGATGGGGAACTGAGGCTGTAAAATTCCATACTAATTTCAAAATTCTGGCCAGCCCCTCCTACCGTTGGCCCACTGCTGGCCCTGCCCACTGCCCCACCAACCTTAGAGAACCCATCAGCTGTCACGGAGTCATCAGTCACAACATTTCTAAATTTGCATAAATAATGTAAATGAGCATATATATTTTATGCAAATTTTGTTCTCTAGTCTAGCAATGTGTCAGCAGCCACCCTATCCCATGCTCAGGGGAACATGCATATGGTCGCTCCACCTTCAGACAGGCAGTTGGCTCCATGGCTTCTGGGTTGCCACGTGGGGTAGCATCTCGTTTGAAAACACACAATGACTTTGCCCAGAGATAAAAGGGAGAAGAGGCTTCTTTACAAACTCATAGACACAAAACAAGTTTCCATTATAAAAACATCTCAGGATCCCCTTCCAAGTTCTTTCTCTAACCTGAACGTGGTTCTTCTTTTTACCAACCCTCTCTCCAGGCTCCCCTAGTGATCTTTTCTGTAGATCACTAGGGGATGGCAATTTTGTATGCCATCAAATGTGGACTATATTATCCCTAACTGGCCAGCAGCTGACTCCACCTGGCCACAAGTGCCCACATTCAGCCTTCTTTCATATTTAGAGGTTTATCTACAAGCAGGGAAGTGGAGCCTATTAACCTTTGCAGGGATAGCTCATTGTGCTACACTCCTGTTGGGAACATTTCTTCTTGAAAAATCTGCCCATAAAAAATGTGGGATGTGTATGCAGAGGACTGAAGCCTTTAAAACTAATTTTTCTCCATGCACACACACACCCCAAAATAACATTACTTTTTTAAACCAACTCTGCTCTTGCGTAGCCTTCATGGGAAGCAACATATCAGGGGTCTGAATTGCCAGGCCCAGATTCTGGAACAACACAGGGTAGTACGTTGCTACAGGTAAAGGGTGAAGGAATATGAATTTTAAAAATTGCTGTAGTTCAGCTGTTAAAATACGTTGAAGAACAAACTAACAGTATGTGTCACACATAACAAAAATGCCTTGTATTGTTCCAGCACATTGCTACTTTGGTGCTTATATGACTCAGAAACTATTGCAGCCCTCTAAATCACTCACATTACCTTCTTTGGAGGCGAGGCTGGCCCAGCCATTTGACAACTGGGACACTTCACTCTTCCAAGGCAGTGGCCTTCTGGGCCCAGCTTTGCGATGCAGCCACTGAGACAGCACCGTTAACGTTTGTGGTAGCCCTGGGCTCCACTCCAGCTCTTTCAGTCCCACAGCACCTTGCCACAGTGCTGACTACCCCAGCCCAAGGCCCCAGCACAGTAGCAGTTTGCCTCCAGGTGGCAGCAACACCACTGGCACTCCCCTGAGCCCCAAGGAAAGGATGGCAGCACTCCTGACTTCCGAATAGGAGCCAGATAGGGCTCCTTGGAGCAGGGAGAAGGTTTGTAGTAAAGCTTATCCTATTCAAGGCAGCCTAATAGCTAGGACCGGTCCTGTCCTGAGACAGCTGTAACTTCTATTTCTCTGTCAAATATTACCCTGGAACAGGGGAATATTTGACTGTCCCTGGAAGAGCTGGAGCATCATTTACATGCTTGATGAATAGAGAAGATAATAAGGGGTATAAGAAAACCAAGAGCCACACATCTTTCCAGGATATGTAAGAGGAAAACCTTTGAATTGTCACCTTACATTACACCTTGTTGTGTCTTTATTTGAAGGCTCTGCTCTAGGAGCAAATCTAGGATTGGCAAATATCCTTACCATTTGACTGACATTTCTGTGTGGGTGACCTCAGCAAATATGAATAAATAACACACTACCCAGGAAGAGCCTTAAAGTGCATCAATAGCAGCTGAGGCATGAACTGGGTAAAAACTTACTATATTAGATCTTCCTTGTGTGCTTATCCGGTTTAACATGCGGAAACTGTCTGAACTGCACACAGACTTTGAGTTAATAGCAGTGGTCAGTCTGCATTGGAGGCATTCATGATACCAACCAAGTACAGACAATGCATCAAGTAATTCCTCAGTGGTCCTAGTGACAAATGAGTGCCATTCATAACTGCTTTGCTTTCTCAAACATTGGTGCACTCCAGAGGCAAATGGGGATTTCAGCGAGAAGGACCATAGTTAAAGAGGGGACTTGTATCCTGGATGGTGTGTAGAAAATAAAACTTATTCACAGCGCTGAAAGCTGCCTTTTAAAAAGCCTTTGGATAAAAGTTTTGGTTTCTTGCCAAAGCTCAGAGGAGTTGGAAAAACTCCAAACACACTTGGCTTCTGTAATCTGGCCATTTCAAGCGGGGTTGCTAGTGAATTATTAAGGCTGTTGCTGATCTTGGGAGCTTGAGACAAGAAGTTACTCTCTTTTAAGCTTAGAGAGGTAGGGTGTCAGTGAAGCTGCACTAAGCAGAAGCAAAATTGTAAAAACACTTGCTGCGAGATATCTATTTATGAAAGGGTCAACACAGCATATTTTTAAAAGTATTGGTGAGCATGAATGCACATTCACAAAACACCACAGCCCCAGGGGAAAGCACAGGGAGCATGGCACATGATACCCTGTGGGTCTTCATCCTGTGGCAAGCTCCTCGCCCCTGAATTAAACCCATGCAAGATGCAGAATCATCTCTTGTGGGTCTGTTCACGGGGGGAAGAGTCTTTCACATAGCAGGGGAAAAGGCCATGCTCTTTGAGCTTCCCCTCGGGGTCAGTGTGTTTTATTAATGATCCCCAAGATTCACAACAGGCTGCAGCCACAATACAAATAACCAGTTTAATGGAGGAATGTGCAAATGGGGCAAATTTTATTTATTTATTTATTGTAAACATTTCTTAGTGTGCCAAATTTTGTATTCCTGATTTCTATTCCGGTCTTAGTGCCATTTGCTTTGTGTTTTGTGTGTCAGAATTGTGGGACCCTTTTTAAGGGGAAAAATCTGACAGCTGTTACAGGTTGTGAAACAAACAAGCAGGGGGAGGGGTGCAGTCTCTGGGTGAAAACAGACATGACGCTAACCACCCTTTAACCAACCTTGGTGGTTATTTATGCATGTTGCAGGGCTGTATAGGGCACCAATACAGCCCTGCAACATGCATAAATAACCACCAAGGCTGGTTAAAGGGTGGTTAGCGCCATGTCTGTTTTCACCCTCTGTGTGTGTAAGGGGGTGGTGAACCTATAATACAGAGCAAAGGACCCTGGTATCAGAGAACTCCATAGCACCAGGCAAGGGAACCTCAGGTCCTTGCCCCCATTCCATTCAGTGCCCTCAGTGCAATTTCGCCTCCAGTTGCCTGTGGAAACAAACCAAGCCTCCCTGATTTGTTGCTGACCCAGCTAGGTTCCAATCCTGCAAGTGTGACAGACTCTAAGCCAGGGATTCCCAAAGGGTGTGCCAAGGGACACTGTGCTGACAGTGGCAGAGACATACCTCAAAAATTATACTTTTGGTTTTTGTATTTTAATCATTTATAATATTTATTTAATATGCCTATGTATTATATTTATAATGATATTTGTATAATATGCTTATATATAATAATATATATTCCATAATAAAAAAACCTCTGGTTTACAAGAAGAGTTAAGGCTCTTGCAAATTCAATCATGCACTAAAAAGCATGGAAATTGCAACTTAAGGCTCCTGCCTTAATGTCTGTGCCATGTTAGCAGTAAAGACATTGTACAGTCTCACATATTGTGCTCACTTATAATTTAAGCTCCATGCACCCACACTTTACCTTCGTCTTTCAGCCCCAATCATCTTCCTCTTTGCAGGTTGGGGGAAACACTGAAGCTGGGGACAGGAGGGCATGAGCTGGCCCCTCACCCCCTCTGTTTTAAGAAAGAGATAACTTAGGAGTTCTGGCTCCCACCACATCTCCCCCTCTAATCTACTTGGTCCCAACCCTGTGACAGAAAACTCCGGGCTCCTGGCTTCCAGCCTCTCCACCCCACTCTAATCCAGTAGGCTGCACTCCCTTCACAGGCAATTCAATAGCCCTGGTTCCAAGCCTTATCTCCTCTCCCCTGCTCTCAGCCTTGTAACAGACAACCCAGGAGTCCTGGGTCCAAGTCATCCCTCTAACCCTATAGCCCCCACTCCCCTCACAGAGAACTCAAAAATCCTGTGAAATACAATGTTTGTCTGTATGTGCCATATGGAACAAAAGTGTGTATGGAATGACCAAACAGGAGAGGAAATGGAATAACAGGGAGGGAGGCTATTGGGAGTCAATGGATAGGAAGTCAGCTATGGTAAGTGGGTAAAATGATAGGACTACTCCCCCCACAGTATCTCATCAGTCTTCTGAATTAGTTATTTCATTCAGAACCTTATTATTGTAACTATTTCTAATTCCTCCTGTCATTCCACCCACTAACTTAAACCTGCACACTCTTTGTATTTTTCCCTGTCATTCCAACCATTCCACTTACTGCATCTGGTGCCTTCCTCATCATTTCACACCCTCTTGCCTTCCCTATGTACTCCCAAAGATGCAACTGTGTTGTATAATTTCACAATCACTTAATTGGATGTTGGAATGAAAATAGAATTTATTTAGAAATTGGCACTGCTGTTGTCTCCATTCCTCCCAATGGTCATTCCATTTTATTAATTTCAATGCATACCCAACTTAGTTTTAATTAAACATTTGTATATGACTCTACTCAGCTTCACTGTGCTCTGGGAGGGCAGTGGAGACTAGTGGGTAAGAGGGACAGTTGTGAAACATTAGTTAAATGTCCCATTCTCCCCAACTGAAATGAAAGACTAGAGGGAAGGGAGGGGGTAAGGGGACAGCTCACGCCCTCCTTTCCCCAGCTTCAGTGTTGCCCCCAACCTGAAAAGAGGAAGATGATTGGGGCTGAAAGATGAAGCCAAAGTGTGGGTGCTTGGAGCCTAAGTTGTAAGTGAGCACGATATGCGAGACTGTACAACGTCTTTACTGCTAACATGGTACAGACGTTAAGGCGGGAGCCTTAATTTGCAATTTTCCTGCTTTTTAGTGCATAACTGAATTTGCAAGAGCCTTAACTCTTCTTGTAAACTGGAGGTTTTTTGATTATGGAATATCCAAGTTTTATGTTAAATACAATCCAATGGAGAAAAATTGTCCTCCTGGTGCAGTAGAATGCTGAGCAGCATAACCACTATGGGAGCAGGGCTTAGGGGAGGCTAAGGTAGAAGAGCTGCTCCCTTCAGTTTAGAATGTTGTTACTTCCTTCAAATAGTAAGCAAGGCGAAACTGGATTTTTACTGGTAGCTCCCTGATTTACTAAGAATATAACAACTTTGGTTTGGTTTAAGTATTTCAAACTTCTGTATAGGACCCCTTGGCTAGTTCACTCCTTGTACAGGGCTCCCTGAATCTGCTGTGCCCATGTACAGGAATCTCCACCTGGCATAATGCTGCTCATCCTGCAGCTCTTCCCCTGTACAAAACTCCCTTACTCAGTTCTCCTCTGGCCAGAGCTCTCTCCCAGCACAATTATGGCCATTATTCTGCATCTCTCTATCTCTACAAGACTCCCCCTTGGACAGGGATCCCTTTCTTGCACAATGCTGCCCACTCTGCAGACCTCCCACTGTACTGGGTTCCATATTCTGTATCCCCAATAAAGCTGCTCCCTGAAAAGTGCTCCCCCTGTGTATGGCTTCCACTGTGGAAGCGATTTACAGAGGCTCTGCCCCTACTCTCTCCCCTTAATGTCCCCTCCCTCCTTTGTGTATGCATCCTCCCTCCCTGCTCCCCCATGGGCTGTAGCAGGGAGCAGTCCTGTGGGGCTGCTTCCCCTTTAAGAAGGGGGCTGAGGGGGGTCTGCCAGAAGACTGATCATGCCCAAGGGGGTGGCAAAGCCAACCTCATAGCTGGGGAACAGCCTGTGGGGTAAACAGGCTGAGAAACCCTGGCACAGAGTGGGCAGGTTACTGGCCCTTTAAGGCTGACTAGAGGATGCCTGGCCACACCCACTCTGCCTGTATAAAAGGAGAGACAAAGCAGCAAAAAGGGAGTCTCCGCAAGGAAGCTGCAGGAACAACATCTTCCTGAACAAGCCTGCCTGCTCAATGCTATACTCGGTACTGAAGGCTAGAGAACCAGAGGAACCCAGGCAAGTGGGAGAGGCTGTGCCCAGGAGGGAGCCTCTTGCCTGGGGAAGGCTTGGCCAGACTTTGAGGCCTTGCTGGATGGACTTTGGGGGTTAATATTGTGGTGCTCCTGTACCTGAGAGAGATGGACCTGAGCCTGAAGGGTGGAGGCAACTGAGATGGCAGCCCCATGGACTGTGTACATTGGTTGTGTCCAATAAAGGACTGTGGACTAATACCCTCTGGACTGTGTGGTGTGTCCTGAGAGGGTACCCCCTTCCTTGAAGAGAGGGATTCAGCTGCGGCTTGAGGCTGAAACAGCATAGCAGGGGGTGAGCTAGTTCCCCAGAGTGTCACCCCGGTGTCCGTGTGGCCCTGGGACACCCCCTGCTACAACTACACCTGCCACTCTGTCTCACAGGGCTGCTCTCCACAGGACCCCACCATCTCTCTGCCCCCTTCCTACAGAACGCCCACTGTATCAGCCCAGAGCACCTGCTTACCCCCCATTCCTTAGTGAGGTTGGGAAACTCGGAAGAAGAAGCACTGAAAGATCGATTCCATACCACCTGTAGCCTCCTGTCCCTGGGATAAACCTCAGCCCTCTTCTTGCACTGGGGACCATCCCAGGAAAATTCCAGTGCTCTGGCCCCATCCATGCTCCTCCAATGGGGCACCCTATTGGAGCCACAGCCCAGACACACCATGTTTTTGGAGGGGGAAGGGCTGTCACTGAAATCCATGTGCTCTGTGTTTATGGGCAGGTTTAGGGGGCAAGATAAGCCATCTCAAATATCACTCTGGGATTAGCTAGCTCTGTTGTTCAGCCATCTGTGTCCCTGGCCCCCAAATTGAGTCATCTGCTGTGCAGGATCAGATCAGAATGACTTTCAGCTTTTTCCCTTCCACAGACCTTTCTCTCCCCACCAGATCGGCTCTAAACATGGCTGACCAGTCACACTGCCCTGTGGGCAGTGTGCAGTTCCCTCTCTTTCCCCAGCACTGATAGGCTCGGGCAAGCAGTGCCTGCTGGGAGTTGTAGTCCCCAGTATTCAAGACTGTTTGCTTTTCAATAGTCTCTGCATTACACATAGAATGTTCGCAAGCACTCTGCACTCAGGATGGTCTCCATAGGCTAACATTAAATTTTCCAGATGTCATGATTTAAAACCAGATTTACAAAAAGTAAACCAGAAGGCACACGCTGGAAGCCTCCTTGAATTTTCTAAAAGGCTTACATACACCTCCTCCCAACCAACACAAAACCCTACCCTGTCGAGATTGAGATGATCTAACTTTTGAAAAAACAGGCTTCAAAGTGCAGTTTTCACACTGGGATATCCCAGCTGTTGTTCAGCTGATTTGGCTGAAATTTGCATAGCATGAACTGCTTATCCCAGTGATTGTCAACTACAAATTCCACCATCCTAACTTTAATCATGCAAATTTTATAGCAAATAGAATGTTGGGGCTTTATAAGGGAGGGTGTAACTACTACTAGAGCAGGAGTTATTATTAGCACTCTAGTGTGCTAATAATATATATACTTATACATATCTACATACATACCTTTTGGGGTGTAAGAGTGAAGTGTGCTACCAATTTTAATCATGAGAAAAGTGTGCCCCAGGTAACAAAAGTTTGTGAAATGCTGCTTTAAGGCTATATCTACACACCAGGGACTAGTCTGCATGGGGATTCCAGCAGCCCCAAGTTGAGCATCCACTCTCAGGGATGAAGAACATGGTGAGCTGATCCTGTTCAAATAGTGGCAACTTGCCCCTACTTTCATCCTCATGACTGGGAACTCTGCTGGAGCTGCTTCAGTTCTCTGCTGTTTGTTCACTTCATACTCCAGACTAGTGGCTTTACATGGATCTCTGGAATGTGTGGCAAGAGAGAGGAGGGATGTATGTGTGTCTCCTCCTAAACAGAGTGTGAGCCCCTAGTGTCAATTGACTAGGCTACGCTTGTAGCACTCTCACAAACTGCACTGTGAGCTGACAGCCCTCTATAGGCTCAGAATTTCCAAGCCATTCAGTATGCTGAAACCCCAAAATAAATGCAACAACCAGCGCCCATTGGAAAAAACTTTTTATAACCTCTCCCAGTTTTGTGAGCCAGGTCGCAATGGTGTTGGTTGTAAACTAGATAAGACACCAGTAGGGGGCATTTGGAAAGGAGGCTTTAAGCATCTGCAAGTAGGAAATTAATAAAGCATTCTTTGGTCCTTTTTTAAATGGGCTGTGGGTGCGGTCGGTGTGCATGCGGCTGTGGGGGCAGCGCAGGGGGGGCACACACCAATTCCCCATGCATGGAGCAATCGTCGTTCTGGCCAATTACTCTGTGTGTGGGTGATGGGTGGAGGTGGGTAGGCATGGCAAACCCAATACATGGGCAAGCACCGCACTCTGCCCACCACCACCCCTCCCTCATGACTCACAGCCATGGGGAATTCTGGGTCCAGGAAGCTGCTCTTGCTGTTTGCTTCCTGTCTCTCTCCCCCCTCTTGGGGCACCATTCTTGAATGTTCTAATGTGAAATTAAACAGTAGAAGCCCCAGGGAGAGTGAGAGTAGCAAGTGCACTCGCTACTCCAGACACTGCGACTGCTCTAGGTGCTTTGCCTGCACAGAGGCTGCATACACCCTAATAGATGAGGGCGAACACATGGGCAAACATTAGCCCACAGGGGGTTGCGATGCTCCAGGACTCCGCTGTGAGTAGAAGCTCAGGCACATCTTGTGACCACCTAATAAATGGGCAGTGAACACGGGCTGAACAGGCTCCTGGTGTGGGCTATTATCTTGTTTATAAACAACACACTAGAACTGCACTTTTTTGTAATGAAAACAAATATTCTAATTCAATCACAGGACTAGAAGGGTGTTCTCCAAACACAAATATGGTGACACTCATAGTAAGAACATGAGATTTGACAGCACGAAACCTCCAGCAGATACAAGAGCAGCATCTTCTCCAACTGTACACTCCTCAGGGCAGTGAAGCATTGCATTTCCAGCTGAAATGGTATAAAAAGTATGATGTTTGGATGCTGGTTGAAAATAACTCTCATTTTTGTGAAGAGTTCTAAAATTTCATGTCTTTCTACATTTTGAAAATAGAGTTGATCAAAACAACTCAAAACAAATTATGAATTGTTTTGTTTGATCAAAACAAATTATGAAATTTTAAATCTGAAAGTCAATAATGGTTAACTTTTGGATTCCTAATTTTGTCTTTTTTTTAAATTTAAAATTTTCACAACCCCAGCAAGCTCTCACAGTCAGAGCTGATATAATAACTCTTAATACCAGCCACTTCTCTGAGACATGCTTTGAATTTTTTCAGTCCTTTCCAACATGAACTAGATCCAAGCAATGACAAACTCTTTCCCTAGGCACTATTATCACATTCTCCGCTGATTCCATTGGTTGCAGTTTGAGCCTTTTCTTCCCTAGCACTGGCCACCCACAATAATAGCTTTGTCAAGTGAAAACTGCAAACTAGCAGCAGGAAAAATGAAACAATAAAAGCAACCCTCCTCATGTTGTAAAGCAACAAGAGGCTCGGAGAATATTGCTCTCTGCAGCAGGCTGGCATGCCCTGCTGGGATCTCAAGGACTAATCAAGGTTAATTACATACAGCACCTACTGAATCAGGTTAATGAGGGCCTGGCAGCTTAAGTGTGAAAGTCTCTTCTTGAGGGAGAGAATTTGGTGGTACTGAAAGGTTTCAGCTGGTTAGTTTTCTTCCTCAAAACATAACTTAATATTTTGTACTCATTTGCCCTCCACCCATATCTCAACACAGAGGATTATCAGAAGGCTGGAGAGTGAATGGGGGGAGGGGGGGATGTTTTCCCACATAGCATTCACATATGACTGCTACTTCTCATCTGTATAGTTGCTACCCCTTGCTAGCCCATAGGGCATACTGTGAAGTAGCTGCTATGTAGTGTCTCTTGCTATGCATGATGTCACCTCTGAACAATCCAATTTACTATGTAGTAGTTGGGCAGCTAATTTATTTATTTATTTATTTATTTCCAACATTTATATCCCATCTCTCCTGCCTAAGCAGCTCGAGGAGGCTTACAAATATTAAATTATTTTAAAATATACATCAGATATATAAAATACATAAAGGGAGGCATTAAAAAAAAAAAAAAAAGTCCCCTAATCTTAATGTTAGCACCCAGTAAGTTAGGTAAATGAGCAAATGGAGACCATGTTCACTTGGCCAATTATTGTAGGGACAACTACACCTACTTCAGCTTAATCCCTCCTCCCTTTCCTCCACCCCACACACAGGTTTTAACTTGGCCATGAAGGTCAAGAGGGATCTCCCTGAAATTGCCCTGGCTAATAGGCCTCTGGCCAGGTAGATTAGGCTCAACAGCCTGTGTTCTGTGCAACTGGTCTAAAAGAAGGTCATATTGTGTAGTTGCAGGGTGCTAGGGTGGCCAGATATGCAAATTTTAGAGTACATTTATGAGAAATACAGGTTGCAGGACTGCAATGTAGCCCTGCAACCTGTATTTTTCATAAATGTCCTCTAAAATGTGCATATCTGGCCACTCTAGCATTGCTGGCACACTCAGAGCCTGCCTGATAGGAGAAAGGGGGCTACAACGTATCTGTAGCTGAGCCCCGGGGAGCACCAGAAGTGGTAAAGAGTTCGAGAGGGACAACGGTAAGTCCCCTGGAGCACTGGTGGCATCAGGAAGGGTTGACAGACATAAGAGCATCAGAGGAGACTGGAGTGTCAATGGTGGGGTTGCTGCTTCCAGGGCTCCATTGTCTTCACCACTCCTCCTAATTCTGCTGCCTCTCCTCTAGGGGATTCTCCACTTGTGCTGCGCCACTCCTAGTCTCGGCTCCAAGAAAGCCCTAGCACTCCCTTCCCTGTGCCTTGCCCATAGCTGCTGTTACCAGAGGTGACTGGCTACAAGCAAGGACCCATGCCCATTGTCTATGTGCCGTATTTGCAGGCAAAGAATGAGGAGCAATCGGATAACAAACACGTAGCAAATTGAGAACAGATCTATAGTCATGCTGCATGTCAGGTATCCAAACTAGTGGCGATGTTTGGTAACAGCCAGTCTTTGAGTCTGGTGTACAGCTGCTTGCCCACTTTAAATCATGTATGAGACAGGGCTAGCCTTACTACAAGGTGACCTGGAGTGATGTCCTCAGGCCCCACTCTCCAGGGGCCCTGCAGTGGCCCCTGTTTTCACCAGGGCAGAGTGTAGGGGGCCTGCTCCTTCCCAGTGGGGCTGCAGGGAGGATGCTCAATTAGGTTGGGGCTACCCAGGGCTCCACATTTTATCTTTTCCCTGGGTCCCACAAATTCTAAATCTGGCCCTCATATGAGAGGACAGAATTCATTTGATTCATTCATTTAAGTGACTTAACACCCAGGTGTTCATATGATCATTTGCCCCAAGGTAGCCCCCATGGGGGTAAGTAGTTTGCATTCATGTGAACATGTTACCACTGGGGTAATAAGGCTAGCCTGTTTATGTGAGGCACAGAATGTCCAAAGATCAGAGTGTGGCTATTCTCTTCAACTATGGGGGAGGTTTGGGAAATTTAAATTTTGATTAAAAAGTGAGAATAACTTTTTTTAAAATATATAAACAATATATTTTCATGAACATTCACCAGTGAGAAAGTTTGATGAAAAATTCTGTCCAAGTTTTGGCAGCCACAAGAAAGATACGAGCGTTTTTCAACCAGCCCTACCTATATGGGTGCATTCAGCCTAGCAAGTGCTGTAAACATAGCTTTTTTTCTGAATGCCTGTCATCAAATGTAAGGAACAATTAAAATGGAGTCTCTGACTGCCTTCTGTTCTCTTAATGCATTGAATTGCTCCACAGAATGGATAGTTCTTTTATGAAACTACATGTTATATCACTTCCTAATTTCCCATTCATTTTCACATCCCTTTACCTCCGCTCCTCAACATGCACACGCCAGCCGTGAGTGCCTGATGTAGCATCACACAGGGGGAGATTTACAGTAGAAAGGTACGGCGATGTCACGAGTCACCCACTTCTGTGGATTCAGACAGCAGACATAGCTCTCAGCTGTTCCTTGTTATGTAAGGCTGCTTGTCATGTCTGATCCCATCACCCTCTCATACCAGACAGGCCATGTGCAGTCCCCTTTTAAACGTGTTTTGGTAAAAACAAGAGTAAATGGATCAACAAGAAAACAGCCAGAAATCTTGATGTAGCAAGGGGTGTTCATCTTTGTTGTCTTAGTTTAAAAAAACAACACGTTTTAAAAACTCTATTCTCATTTTTATTATCTTTTACTCTTAACTACTTTCCTTCCTCCCCAGAATGTGTTGTTATCATTAATGCATTTTGGTATGAAGCAGATCCAACATATTATCAATGAGATATATTTTAAACTATCTGTTATGTTCTAACAAAGCCTTTATATGCTACTAGTAGTACAGCTTAGAATCTCTTATTCTTTTAGTGTTGCTTCTCTAGTGCTATTTTCCCATATTGGATCTGCAGTAGGTAGAAGTATGGCGTGAGAAAACAAATCTGGATGATATATTGGGTAAAGTTTGCATCTACATCTTTTTTTTAAAAAGGGGGGGGGGAGTCATATGATAAATGTTGGCTGGGCTACCTCATGGGCTATGTGTTTAAAACGTTGGACATTATTTTTGTGTGTAAATAGTGAGGGTTCTGCAGGTAAACTAATGACCTCTCTGATGTTGTAAACCCATCTGCAAGTGATGCACATGTGTTTTTGTGCATCTTGCAGCAATTGATGGAGCTAGGACTAGTGGATACAATCCTAACACCAAATTAAATTTGATAAGAATTCAGCCACTGACTTCTATGGTGTCAGAACTGTACCCACTGCCCAGCAAGTGCAGTTGAAACGAACTACGGGGCATGCTGATTCTATTTCTGGTGGTAAAATTTATCTCAGTTAAAACTCTATGACAATTGTCATGGGTGTATAAGACACTCTATCTTTTAAATGTCAAAATACCTCCTCGAGAGAATTACGCTCAGAGAAGAAACTTAGAAGAAAGGGATAGAAGACAAAATCATCCAGGGCTAAATTGATTTGGGGAAATACAATAGCTATTTCCCTTTTGATCTTTATAGGGGGAAAATTCTAAATAATCTTGGGACAAAAGAAGACCATTTTTGGAAAGGTCTTTGTAAGAAAATGTCAAATTCCTCAGGTGCCACAATTTTATCTAATGATACAATCTCTTCAGTAATAAGCTTACAGAACCTGTATGAATGGAGAAATGCTGTTTTAAGGGAAAAGAGGATCTGTTTAGCTCTGGATGTATTGCTACAATAACAAGCCTACCATGATTTTAATGAGACAGGATGGGAATATCAAGTTGTAGGAGCTATAGTGATGCCACAGAGATAAATGACTTGCAATCCACATGATAAATCATGTCAAGGGACGAAAATCTCTACAGTTCCTACAGAGATAAATGTATTTCTGTTAAATGCCATGCCTTGGATTTAAGAACTGTATTTCTATAAACGATTGTCCACAATAGATTGCATTGTGTAGAGTAATGGAAAAACACAGTTTTTCTTAAATAATGAAAGGAAATAGGTCTACAGTGTATCGTATGCATCTAAATTACTTTCATTGGTGGTGGCGATGATTCCCTTTCTAGGGCTATGAGCTTAGTCTGCAAAACTCTTGTCAGGAGAGAATTTCCCCAAGCCATATTATTTCTATTTCAGGAATGAATGACTAATAGCTATGGCTGTTTAACTGAAGCAATCATGAATACTTTAATTCTTCAGAATCACAGAAAACCCTATCGACTATATCAAGCGTAGGTAGCAAAATAGAAAAATGGTTACAACTTTTTACAAGCCTGTTACAATGTGCAGATCTGATCTGCATGGAAAGTTCTTCAGAAGTTACTTTTATTGTTACACTTGGGCTCATGAAAGCTTCCAGCTTTGGCACCCCAGAGAGTAAAGTCCCTCATGTATTGGAACAATATGAGCAGCACATGTAGAAAATGTCTATCTAATATAAGCTGCTTCATCTATATAGAGACAAAGTAGTTCAGGTGATATCTTTTATATCATCACAGCCAACATGGCAATCACATTCTCTACATCCTCTCTCTAGACTCTATTTCATCTAATCTCGCGTATGTATGTTCTTAGATTAGCGTAGTATCTTACCATCCATGCTGCAGTGCAGGCTTCTTCACTGCCAGTGTCTCTCTGCTCTGCTCTAGTGCAGGTACCACTGCTACTTCAGTCCCTGTTTAATTTCTGGTGTCGGCAATGAATTCCAAATGGAGTGCTAGTGATTCATGATGTGAATTGCTGGCTATCCACTTGAAAATTCATGGACATTCCTAGTTCTGGTGACTCAGGCGGCTGACTATGTATCAAAGGTTATTTTATGAGTTATGACCACTGGCCTATGCTGAACTTGAATGCAGTTAAAAGTTTCTCTGTTACCAATTCTTCTTGCCTGTGATTTTAAATTCTAGTCTAATAACTTAGTAACAACTGTTACACTGCTACCTTTGTGTTGACCTTGCAATTATCTGTTGTTACAGGGACGTTCAGAGAATGTCAAACCTCACCTGCAGAATAAAACGTTAGGTACTAACATTTGGATGGGGCGGCTCATTCACACAGCTTGCCAGCTTCCCCTGTGGAGTAGGTGTGGTCAGGGGTGTAGCTCGAGTGGAATGGTCACCTGGTTAAGATGGGCCTTTCTCTTTGTGTCCTGCCAGCAGGCCTACGGGTGCCGCCTGACTCGGCGGGCCTGGGGGTGCTGCTATCAAGACACCCAAAATGCAGCCAGCCTATTATGTGCCTTATGCCATGCAAATATTTTATATATGGGACGGGGACACAAATTAACTGGTTATGGGGTGGGGCAGCATGAATTGATTATGGGGGCACAACTGAACTCTCTGTGTGTGTGTGTGTGTGTGTGTGTGTGTGTGTGTGTATACACACACACACACACACACACACACACACACACAGAGAGTTCAGTTGTGCCCCCATAATCAATTCATGCTGCCCCACCTCATAACCAGTTAATTTGTGCCCCCGTCCCATATAATCAATTCATGCTGCCCCCCCAACCATTTCTGCCTCCCACCCATAACCAGTTCATTTGCACCCCTGGGGCAGCATGAATTGATTATATGGGGGGCACAAATGAGCTAGTTATGGGATGGGGATTTAAAGACAGTATTCCTTAGCAATAATTTCATTAAGAAGAGTTAGTGAAATAGCAGCCATAATAATGTCACAACCATATTTGCAGATTTTCCAAGATAGAATAGATATTGCTTTACATCCTAAACTCCTACCTAAGAATAGTAAAAATACTATTCTACTATTGTGAGAATGTGGCCCTTTTTACACGGGTCTCTCCCACCCGTGAATTCACAGATTTCTGCATGGGTGGGGGAGCCCTGTGTGAACAATGCACTGCCTGCCATGAGTAGGGGTGCACACACCTGCCTAACACGCATTCCCACTCACCCCTCCACACGTCCTCATGCATGGAGCAACCGGGAAAAACGGCGGTTGCTCCATGGGTGAGGATGAGTGGGGGGTGAGTAGGGATGCATGTACAGCTGTGTGCATGCCCTCCCCATGCACCAGCATGCCCATGCCCCCCCCCCCAAATCCGGTAGAGCTGTGTAAAAAGGACCTGTGAGGAGCCACTCGACGAACAGAAGGTTGTTGCCTTGTAAACAAGGTTCTTCGAGATGTCCCCTAACATTGCAACACCCACCCTTCCAGCCCCTCATGGAATGTTCTTATATTCCTAGAAAGGGTTGGAAGGAACTGTTATTCTGAAGGAGAGAACACTTTTTATACTAGAGGTGCTCAAGACCATCACACGATCTATTATTTGGATATGGTGAGCATGCACAACACAGTTATGAGAATGTCAGGACCCATCTCAAAGAACCTTCTTTACAAGGCAACAACCTTCTGATCACTCACATGGGGAGGCATTTATTTACAAACAACTTTATCTCCCAGTCCGATTGTGCTGCTGCTGCTGCTGCTGCTGCTGCACTACTTGCATGCAGAGGCAGGTGAGGGATGGGGAACCCCCCCCCAGCCCAGGCAGTGGTCCCTGGGACCTAGCAGCCCCTGGCTTTATGCTGGGTTCGCTCAATGGACACTACACCCCTGGGTGTGGTGTGAAACACAATGGAAGCTAATGGGATTAGCATTGGTGGTTAAAGGCTCTTGCTGGTGCCTAACAGCCAAAGGATCATACTGCCAATGTGGGGAGAGAGCCAACTGTAGCAGAATATGGAAAGTAACATGGAGACAGGGCCAGCTTTACCACATTGAGCCCACTGTTTCCAGGGACCCCACAGTGGCCCCTGTTTTCACCAAAACAAAGTGTGCTCAAGGAGCACAGTGTCCCTCCCAGCAGGGCCCCAATCATGACCACCTTTAGGGCTCCACAGAGGGTACCCCCAATTGGGGAGGGTCCAACAGGGGACCCACATTTTATCTTCACGCTGGGCCGTGCAAATTCTAAGGCTGGCTCTGCATGAAAGTACAGCTTTCTGCATAGGTGCCCCCAAAATATGGACTTTTCCTCCATAAGATGAGTATTAATGTGTCTGGCTTCATAACATGGGGGTCCCTCATGATTACTCATAAATTCATTCCTCAGAAAACCTCTGTAAATGAGTGGGGGGAAATGTACATTTGGCAAACTGAAATGCATTGTGGATTACATGAATTGACAAAGGTCACACAGGAAGTAAGTGACTGAACCAGGAAGTGAATCTATGCTGTGTCAGTACCAACAGGGTTTACCACTAAGGGAAATGGGGTAAATTCAAGTGGGACTGACTCATGGAGAACATTCCCAGTAGGAGTGTGCACCTGGAAGTGTGAAAGTCCAATTTTGGGGTTGGAAATGAAACAAAAAAAAGATGGAAGATTTGGCTTTCATTAATGACTTTCCTGCTGCACCACCTGAATGGGGCATCATATAGACTAAATCACAAGAACTCCTGGTTTATATTCAGCTGTAGAGTAGCAGGAGTGGTCCAACGGTTGGGTTGTTAGATGGAGACTAGAAATTTCAGTTCTCTGCTCTGACAAATTCTGGGGCAGGCTTGGACCCTTGCAATTATTTTTTATTATTATTTTGTGTGTGGGTGAATTAAGGACGAGTACCAGTCTAGTGTGTCAGACTCTCATACTTTAGATCATCCTTCTTGCCCTTGTAGAACTTGAGATTACTTCATGCTTGGAGGTCATGCAAACTGTACTTCCCTGTTTCTCCCCACCCCAGTAACACAATGCCTTGGGAATTCTGCATCTCAAAGCCCATGGAGCTTCCTTCATAAACAGCCCCTGCCAATGAGTCTTTCCATATGATAAGCCTCTGCAAAGAAATGATGGTTGTGCATCCCTTATCCTTGAGAGTGATTAGGCCACACCACCTGGTGCACATAGCACAAGAAAGCATTATAGTGACAATGGCTTGCAAGGAATGAGCAGCACTTGACCTAATGCAGAAAAAGAGATGCAGTTGTCCAAGGCAGATCCAAGTCTTGACCCTGGGCACCACAGTGGGCTCATTCACATAATGCTCTTCCCCCTTGCAAACTCACCACTTCTTCTCCAGTCTATGGGTAAAAACAGATGTGTGGTGCTGGGCCAGCTCCCTGGGCCACCTTGGGCTGTAAAATCACAGGCAACACAGCCCGGGTCAGGGCAGGGCAGAGCACTGAACTCATGTGTCCACAGCTGGGCAGCTGTTCTGCTCCCAGCACGGCTAGGGCTGGGAGCACAACAAACATGCAGTTGCAGGCAGGAGGGTGGCCCCGCCTGTGCCCTTCCCCAGTGCCCCGCCCCCTGCCATAACAGATAGTCGTGGTGGCCAATGAGACACAGTCATGTTGGCTGACCATGGGGGCCCATGACCCGGGGTGGGTATGCCATGTGGAAATGCCATGCTAGCCTGCTGTGGTCCACTTTAGCCTACTTTAGACCAGTTGGGCAGGCTGTAGCCCAGGCTGTGATCTTGGAGACTTGCTGAGGTCATAGTCCAGACTAGCTGCCAACACAACCTAGGCCAATCCCAGGCCAACATCTGGCAGCACCGTGCAGGTGGGTCCCAGGCTGCAGCAGGTCAAAGCAGACCACAGCAGGCCAAAATCACATCTGTTTTTATCCTGTGTTTGGCATGTCTCCTAGCAACACATTCACAGAGTTGCTGACTTCCTTGCATTCCAATGGCCCACACTTTGTATTATTATTATTATTATTATTATTATTAAACATTTATAAAGCGCCAGTTGCAACCTGGCGCTGTACAGAACATACAATCAGATGCGGTCCCTGCCTGTGGCTTACAATCTAAAAGACAAGGAGGGGGAGACAAGGAGAGGGGACAGCGGGAGAGACATGGGAGAAGACAAACAAACATTCAGGCGGATGCGAAGTCTCAGGTGCGTGTACTTGGCTTGGTTACAAGGTGGTCGGTAGCAGCAGTCAGCAGAGGAGGGCTGACAGTAAGAGCAAGGGGAAAGACTAGAGGGCATTGGGAAAGGCAGCATGGAAAAGGTGGGTCTTGAGGAGGGATTTGAAGGAGCGGAGGGAGGAGGCGAGGCGGACGTCGGCAGGGAGGGAGTTCCAGGCATGCGGGGCAGCGAGGGAGAAGGGACGAAGGCGGTTGGGCGAGCAGGAGAAGCGAGGGAGAGCGAGGGAGGGGACAGCGGAAGAGCGGAGAGCGCGCGCAGGAGCGCGTAGGGCGATTAGGTCCGAGAGGTAAGGGGGAGCTTGGTCATGGAGCGATTTGAACGTGAAAACCAGGAGTTTGAACAGGATACGTTCAGGAAGGGGGAGCCAGTGAAGGGAGAGGAGGAGAGGCGTCACATGGTCGAAGCGACGGGCAGAGTGAATGACCTTGGCGGCAGAGTTTTGGATCGCCACAAGGGGGGACAGGTGGGAGCGAGGGAGGCCAGCAAGGAGGAGGTTGCAGTAGTCGAGGCGAGAGATAACCATGGCATGAACAAGGATTTTGGCCGAGGAGACAGATAGAAAGGGGCGAATGCGGGCAATGTTGAGGAGAGCGAATCGGCAGGATTTGGCCACAGAGTCAATGTAAGGTTTAAAGGAGAGGTGCGTGTCAAAAATGAAGCCCAAGCTGCGGGCACGGAGAACAGGACGGATGGTGACCCCATCAATGCAGACGGTCAGGTCAGAGGGAGAGGAGGGGGAGGGAGGAAAAATGAGGAGTTCAGTCTTGGCCATGTTCAGTTTGAGTTGGCGTCGGGACATCCAGGCGGAGATATCAGAGAGGCAGTCGACGAGGCGTGAGCGGACAGAGGAGGAGAGAGAGGGGGTAGAGAGATAGAGTTGGGTGTCATCAGCATAGAGATGGTATTGGAACCCGTGGGAGGCAATAATTTCACCAAGGGACCGGGTGTAGATAGAGAAGAGGAGAGGGCCAAGGACAGAACCTTGGGGAACCCCAACCGAGAGGGGAAGGGAGGGGGAGGTCGACTCGGGGAGGGAGACATTAAAGGAGCGGTCAGAGAGGTAGGAGGAGAACCAGTCAAAGACAGAGCCACGGAAGCCCAAAGAGTAAAGGGAGTCCAAGAGGAGCGAGTGGTCGACAGTGTCAAAGGCGGCAGAGAGGTCAAGGAGGACAAGAACGGAGTAGTGGCGCTTCGATTTAGCGACAAGTAGATCATTGGTGATCTTGGCCAGGGCAGTTTCAGTAGAGTGGAGGGGGCGGAAGCCGGACTGGAGAGGGTCGAGGGAGGAGTTGGCAGAGAGGAGGTTCAGGCAGCGGGAGTAGACGACACGTTCCAGGAGCTTCGAAGCAAAGGGAAGGAGGGAGACCGGCCGGTAACTAGAGGGATCGAAAGGGTCCAGGGTAGGCTTTTTGAGGATGGGGGAGACAGTGGCATGTTTGAAGGCAGAGGGGAAGGAGCCTGTGGAAAGGGAGAGATTGACAACATGCAGAAGGGGGGGAGCGACAGTGGGAGCAATAGAGGTCAGGAGGCGGGAGGGGATCGGGTCAAGGGGGCAGGTGGAGGGGTTGGATGAAGAGAGAAGAGCAGAGATTTCCTGGAGAGAGGCAGGAGGGAAGGATGCGAGGAGGGAGGGGGGCGGGGGAGGGGGCGGGAGGGGAGCGGGGGGCGGAGGGGGGCGGGAGGCAATATCCCGACGGATCTTGTCAATCTTGGAGGTGAAGAACGACGCAAGATCCCGAGCAGCAAGGGAAGAGGGCGGGGGAGGGCAGGGGGGTTTGAGAAGGGAGTCGAAAGTAGAGAAAAGGCGGCGAGGGTCGCGGGAGAAAGATTCGATCCTAGAGGCATAATAGCGCTGCCTAGCTAGGGAGATAGCCGAGGAGAGGGAGGAGAGGGAGAATTTGTAATGGAGGAAGTCAGGGAGGGAGCGGGATTTGCGCCAGAGGCGTTCGGCAGCCCGGGCGCAGGAGCGGAGGTAGCGGATGGCAGGGGTAAGCCAGGGGCGGGGGTCGAGGGGGCGGACGGGGCGAGCAGAGGGGGGGGCAAGAGAGTCAAGGGTCGAGGAGAGAGAAGCGTTGAGAGCAGAGACAGCAGAGTCAGGGGAGGAGGAGGCGAAAACGGGGGGGAGAAGGGGGGAAAGATGTGCGGCAAACTCCGAGGGAGTAAGGGCCTGCATATTGCGGAAGGGGCGCATAGAGGGGGAGGCGGAGGGGGGTCGGTGGGAAAGGCTGAAGGAGCCGAGGAAGTGATCAGAACTAGGGAAGGGGTCAAAGGAGAGGTCAGTTAGAGAACAGTTTCGAGTGAAGACGAGGTCGAGGGAATGGCCGTCAGTATGAGTGGGGGAGTCGGTCCAGAGTCGGAGATTAAAGGAGGAAGCGAGAGAGAGAAAGCGGGAAACAGAGGGGGCGGAGGGCGTGTCAACGTGAATGTTGAAATCACCAAGGATAAGAGTGGGGATATCATCGGAGAGGAAGAAGGTGAGCCAGGATTCAAAGTCCGGGAGGAAAGAGGAGAGGGAACCCGGGGGGCGGTAGATGACAGCAACCCGAAGGTGTAGAGGGGAGTATAAGCGCACAGAGTGGGCCTCAAAGGAAGGGAAGGAGGGGGAGGGAGGAGGGGAGAGGGTTTTGAATTGGCAGTGCTTAGCAAGGAGTAAGCCCACACCACCACCCAGGCCTTCAGGGCGGGGGCGGTGAGAGAACGACAGGCCCCCGGAGCATAGAGCGGCCGGGGTAACAGAGTTGGAGGGCGTGATCCAGGTTTCTGTAAGAGCAAGGAGTTGAAAGGGGCGAGAGAGGAAGAGATCGTGGATGAAGGGAGCTTTAGCCACGGATGAGCGGCAGTTCCAGAGGGAGCAGGAAAAAGGCAATTGGTGTTTGGGAAGGCACGGGATGCGGATGAGGTTGGGGGATGGGGAACGGCCTGGTTTGCGGGGTGTGAGTCGTGCACTGGCCTCGTATTGGCCACAATGGTCTGTGGAACACCTGGGTGTCGCGGGTTTGGGCCTAGGGGGAATGGGTAAGGGGGGATGAGGGTGGGGAGGGGGGATGGGCGTGGGTGAGAATAAGGGGTAGGTTGGCTGGAGAAAGGCCGCTGGTGATGGAAGAGGGAGAAGGAGGGGGTGCGTGAGAAAGGCTAGAAGGAGGGAGGTGATAGAGGGCGAGGAGGCAAGGGGGGTACGGGGAGGCATCCTAGATGGTAGCAGTCTGGGCATCAGGGGAACCAGGCTCGCGGGTGTGATGTCCAGCGGTGATGGTTGGCGGCGGCTGAGTTGCGCGGGTGCCGTCAGGGGGGTGGCTCCTCGCTGTCCTCGCTCCGGCCTCACAACGGCCACAAAACGGCCAGCGCCCTTTTGTTGCCGCCCTTCGGGCGCCGCCCAAGGGCTGCCGCCTGCTGGGGGCGGGCTTGCACCTTTGGCTTGTGGCTGTGGGGTGGAGCCCTGCTCACCAGGGGGGGATGAGTGCTGCAAAGGCTGCTGGGGCTTCTGGGGGTGGAGCCCTGCTCACCAGGGGGGGATGCGTGCTGCAAAGGCTGCTGGGGGCTTCTGGGGGTGGGCTTGCACCTTTGGCTTGTGGCTGTGGGGTGGAGCCCTGCTCACCAGGGGGGGATGAGTGCTGCAAAGGCTGCTGGGGCTTCTGGGGGTGGAGCCCTGCTCACCAGGGGGGGATGAGTGCTGCAAAGGCTGTATCAGGTGGCAGAAGTCATCAAGTAGCACAGGAAGTGGTAAAGATTTCACACAACATTCAGAATATGAGTTTATACCACCGTACACTCTAAAAAGTCGTCATCGTCATCGTTTTTATTGTGGTAGCAGTTGCCGACACAAAACAAAAAGAAAACAGAACAAAATGAGACATAATACAAAGATACAAATTATAGGGAAATCCCCTTGTAAAACAGATTAATCACTATGGGCAGCTTTCCTCATCTTAATGATTATAGCACAGAATTTGGCAACTTTAGCAGATATAACAGGATCTGGGTTTTTGAAAAGTTTCACCAAGGCCTGATGCTGGCTACAGGCCCCTAGGCTTGACAAAACTGGCTTTAGAATTGTATCACAAATATCCTTATATAAATAGCAAGCAAAAATAAGATGTGATAAAGACTCCACAGAATAATGTTGGCAAAATTTGCAGTATCTCATTGTACTGGGGTTATTCACCATTCTGCCTTCTACAACTGCCGATGGTAGCAAGCTAAATCTTGCCAACATAAACGCTACCCTTTGTGTCCAGATAGGGAGCAAAACTAAGCAAGTGGCACCTCTATGTGGAATTGGGAGAAATTTATACATTTATATACCTTCTGTGTACCAATAGCCTCAGAGAGCATTTGGTTTTCCTGATCCAAAATCCTAGATTTAATCAAACAAATTGCTGCCGAATGTGACTTAAGCGATAGCTGCTCATTGGAAAAGCCCAGTGCACTAAGATCTGGGTTATACATCTTTCCCAGGGTCCTGGTACCGTTAAAGTACCTCCCTGTCCTCCCCCTCCTTCTTCCCTTTCTGCTCAGGATCTTGCCTCCTTCTTCACCTCCAAGATAGACGAGATCCGCCTCGACATCGCTTCCCACTCCCACCCCTCTCCCTCCTCCCTCTCCTTCTCTCATGTCCTCCTTCTCCCCTGCCTCCCTTAAGAAAATCTCCTCTCTGCTCGCCTCCTCCAACCCTTCCACTTGTCCCCTTGATCCCATTCCTTCCCGCCTCCTCACCTCCATTACTCCCACTGTCGCCCCTTCCTTCCTGCACATCATCAACCTCTCCCTCTCTACTGGCTCTTTCCCTTCTGCCTTCAAACATGCCACAGTCTCTCCTATTCTCAAAAAGTCCACTCTTGACCCCTCTGACCCTTCTAGCTATCGTCCTGTCTCACTCCTTCCTTTTGCTTCCAAGCTGCTTGAACGTGTTGTCTACTCCCGCTGCCTTGACTTCCTATCCTCCAACTCCTCCCTTGACCCCCTCCAATCTGGCTTCCGCCCCCTTCATTCTACTGAAACTGCTCTCGCTAAGATCACCAACGATCTTCTGGTGGCTAAATCTAAACGTCTCTATTCCATTCTTGTCCTCCTTGATCTCTCTGCTGCCTTCGATACTGTTGACCACTCACTCTTGCTGGATTCCCTTCACTCCCTTGGCTTTTGTGGCTCTGTCCATAACTGGTTCTCCTCCTACCTCTCTGACCGCTCCTTTAATGTGTCTCTCTCCAACTCCGCCTCCTCCTCCTTCCCCCTCTCAGTTGGTGTTCCTCAAGGCTCTGTTCTTGGCCCTCTCCTCTTCTCGATCTATACCTCATCCTTAGGCAAACTCATTGCCTCCCATGGCTTCCAATACCACCTCTATGCTGATGACACTCAACTCTATCTCTCTACTCCCTCTCTCTCTCCCTCTGTTCAAGCTCGTCTCATCAACTGTCTCTCTGACATCTCTACCTGGATGTCTCAACGTCAACTCAAACTCAACATGGCTAAAACTGAACTCCTTATCTTCCCCCCTCATCCTTCCTCTCCTTCCTCACTGTCAATAACTATTGATGGAGTCACCATCCTGCCTGTCCCCCAAGCCCGTAGCCTAGGCTTCATCTTTGACTCAGCCCTTTCTTTTAAACCCTACATTGACTCTGTTGCTAAATCCTGTCGCTTCTCCCTCCATAACATTGCTAAGATTCGCCCTTTTCTCTCTGTCTCGTCTGCCAAAACTCTTGTTCATGCTCTGGTCATCTCTCGCCTCGATTACTGTAACCTCCTTCTCACTGGCCTTCCCCGGTCTCACCTTTCTCCCCTCATCTCTGTCCAAAACTCTGCTGCCAGGGTCATCTACCTCGCCAGTCGCTTCGACCATGTGCAGCCCCTCCTCTCTTCGCTTCACTGGCTTCCCCTTCCTGAACGAATCCTGCACAAGCTCCTAGTCTTCACCTATAAAGCTCTTCACAACCTTGCTCCCCCCTACCTCTCTGCACTTATCGCCCTCCATACTCCAGCCCGTGCACTTCGCTCCTCCTCTGTCCCTTCTCTCACCCTTCCACGCCTTCCCTGCTCCCCTAAGCGCCTTCGTCCCTTCTCACTTGCTGCCCCCCATGCCTGGAACTCCCTCCCTGTCCACATCCGCCTTGCCCCCTCCCTTCATACCTTCAAATCTCTCCTTAAAACTCACCTCTTTCGCTCTGCTCTGTCTGACTCTTTATCCTGCTGAGCCACTATTCCTATACCTACGATCGGTTTACCCTTATCCTTGCAACATGGACCTGCCTGCTGTCATTCTCATCGTAACCAAGCCAAGTACGTGCACTTGAGACCTCGCATCTTCATGAATGTTAGACCCCTTGTCTCTCCCTCTGTTCCCCTTCCTAAGTCTCTCCCCCAGCTCCTGTCTCTCAGATTGTAAGCCCTAGGGGCAGGGACCGTGTCTATTTTATTACTTTGTAAAGTGCCAGGTACACTGCTGGCGCTATATAAATGTTTGTTAATAATAATAATAATAATAATAATTAATAAGTAAAGACTTCATACAGAAGGCCATCTGGTTCACCAAACTTAAGATGCAACCAAAATTTCAGGATGGCCAATTTAGCCAGGGTTGCCATAGAACATATACCAGTTTCAGCTCTAAGTAGAGCAATAGGGGTACTTCTAGGGGCATGGAGAATACTCCTTAGGAAACTACTTTGGGCAACCTTGAGCTCGTTTACGGGAATCCCATACAAAAACTGAGTTGGAACTTTGGCTTTGTATATTTTTAAAGCTGGCAGAATCATTCCCCCTCCCCTTTAGAGTAATAAAGACCAACAATCCTTTTGCAAGTAATAGGGGCTTGAGTCTCATAATCTTCAAATGAGGGCACCAGGAAGCCGCTTGGGAAAAGACCACGCCCAGGTACTTATACACAGGGACATGCTCAATTGGATGAACATTCATATACCACTTGTGTAGGGTACAAGATCTGCCAACAACCATTATTTTAGTTTTCTTATAGTTGACTTCCAGCAGCTCCCTTGAACAGAAGGAAAAATAGCCCTCCATCATACCAAAACTGTATCATCCGCATAAAGCATAACAGACAAGGGTAAAGAACCTAACCTAACCAGATGAAAAAGTGGATCCCTCAGATCCTCTATTACTTCATTAATGTAGATGTTAAAGAGCAAGGGTGCAAGAAGACATCCTTGCCTAACTCCTTGTGTGGTAGCTATTGGAGCTGACAGAAGACCCTGATGGGTTATATGAATCTGCGGCATAGTTCCTTGATGTAATAACAGCTGCAATAGTCTGCAATCAACGGACGTTTGGGACAATTTGTACCACAAATGACCCCTGTTAATAGACTCAAAAGCAGACATTAAATCTATTAAATATAAATTTTATGAGGAACCGGGCTTATCATCAGTTGATTTAAGATGAATACATGATATATGGTGGATTTCCCCTTTTGAAACCCTGCCTGCTCTTGGGCAAGCATCCCTTCCTGTTTTACCCAGAGAATCAATTTCTAAAAAAGAAACTTAGAGTAGTTTTCCAGCTACACAAAGAAGACTAATGAGTCTTTAATTCGCTGTGTCATTAATATCCCCCTTCTTGAAAATTGGGACTACTACACTATTAAGCCAGTCCTTAGGGAATAACCCCATCTCGTTAATAGATGTAAAGAGGGTGGCTAATACAGGGACCCACCAGGATCTCAGCTGGTATAAAATCTATGCCCAGCGCTTTATTCAATTTCAGTTGCAAAATAAACTGCTCCACTTCCCCCGCCAATACCAGGGGCCAAGCTGAACAACTATCAATCTAAATCCAAGGCTGGGGATTTATGGCTGGGGATGAAAGTACAGAAAACAGGGAGTGAAAATGGGATTCCCATTTACCTGCTGGTATACACACACTATGAGCTGGTGAGATCAGAGTCCTTGACTGCTTAATGAGTTTCCAAAAAGTAGCAGAATTAGTGTCTCATGCCGCCCACTCCAGGACCCTCCAAGCCTCTTCATAATAAGCTGGTTTTTTACTTTTCGGAAACGATTTGTAATCTCTTCTAGCACTCAAATATGATCTGGGGTCAGTTCTATTACTATTCCCCCTTAGAAGACAAGCCAGGTTTTTGAGATTTGCCCTAGCTAATTGGAATTCCTTATCAAACCACCCATATCTTTTATTACCCTGTCCCTGCCAAGTATCTGATGAAGAAACTAAATAGGGGCGAAAGGCCTCAGTGAGAATCTGGAAGGATTTAAAAATTAAATTATCCTTGTGCAAAATTGCCTCTTTATAGGCAAATAAGAGATCAGAATTTAGTAGTAGAACTATTACTTCCCCCAGATATGAATCTCATTTAATTCAACATTCTGTAGTCCCCCACCAACCTTAAGATGATCCTAGGGCAAAGACAACGCTAGATCAAGAATCAGAGGTTGATAGTCTGAGTCAACTGCAGTGCAAACACAAAATTCATACACAAAAGGAAGAACCAAAATATAGTCAACAATACTTATCCCACAATGGGATATAAATGTGAATTCGCCGAAGGTGTCACCCGGCATGTTGCCGTTAAGGATGGCTAAATTACCTGTCTCCACCAAATGTTCCAACTTGGCACCTACCTCATTTGATGTTTGGTCCTTTGAGGTCCTAAATAGTCCCAGGAACGGTGGGGAATGCTCCCCATCACCTAATGAAGTCAAATCATTAGCTTCCCCACCTATTGTAGAGTTAAAATCGCCAGCAACCACAATGCCATCAAGAGAATAATTTTTCTTAAGTAAGATAATCAAATCCTCTAGCTCCTTCGAGATGTTAGCAATATAGCAAAGAGAATTTGGTGGGGGGGATATAGACAATCAAAATAAGAAGTAAGCAGCCAGTCATTGAAATTAGCCAAGCTGCAGCGTAAGAAGAACACTCGGCCACTAACTGAACTGTAGCTTTAAGTGCATCAGATACTAAAAGAGCCAGTCCTCCACTGTATCTGCCTCTGCCCGATAGACAAATAGCAGAGACAGTAAAAGAACAAAATTTAGGCAAAGTTATAGTCCCTTCCTGCCAGGTTTCTTGAAACAAAATTTAATCATATTGCTGCAAAATTTTCAGAAAGTCCAAATTCTCTTTTTTTTACTTCCAGCCAGCTGTATTCCAAGACAGCAACCGGACATTAGTCACTGAGAACAAGTCAGAGTTTCCAACCCCAGAGGAGGATCAAAGGAAACAGCACTATTCTTAAGGTTCACCAACTTAGCTGCATTCAGCCTCTCCTGAGCTACTGACCAGATAAGCTGATCAACCCTGAGAGGAGAGGGTTTAGGTGAGACTGACAGAGAGTCAGAATCTACTGTGCCATAAAGGGCAGGAGGATCCTGAGCCTCCAAGTCCACATACTGGCCCTCAGTTAGTTGGTTCACAGCTGTGAATGGACAGAATTTGGTTTACTTGGGGACACAGATACTGATTAATTATCAAAGCTCCCTGCAGTCAGTTTACCCAGACTAGCTTGTTTCAGCCTATCCTGTACCTCGCTTAGTCTATACAAAATCTGTCTTTGTTCCACCACTGGCATGGTTTCAGAAGAGGACATCCAGACTGGCTCCTGTGCTGATAAACTCCCCAAGCCCAGATCAGAACAAAAAAGAGGTCTCTCTTGCTTGGAGGAAGGTTGAAATACTTCTGTCAATTCAGCTGCATTGACATTCTAAAAGAGTGCTGTGTGAATGAGCCCATAGAGTTTGCACACTAACCCACAAACCACCCAGGCCCCGAGTATGCTGTAGTTAATTTTAAGGAAAATACTCTCTCAAAAGTCCTGCCAATAAAAGCATGTATCTTTTTTCTATACAGTTAGATTCTGAACATTTGAGGTCTTTACCAATATCGATTGTGATTCTTAAGGCTGTTAGCTTCTAAATCTAAACAAAACCTTGCCTATCTGTAAACTATTCTGCATCAGCAATTTCCCACGTCTGTCCGTTTCTGACTGTCAGCAAGGAGATGTGCAAAGCATAATCCCAAATTCTAACACTCTGTCATTATCCTTAGACCACTAGATGGCAAAATTACACTACATAAGTATAGCCTCTTGGGCACAAGGACTAAAAAAAAAGTTTAGTAATTAGAAAATTGTGTGTTTTAAAACAAACTTGAGGTTTCACTTTACTGTAACAGTAAGTCCTTACAAGGACCTTACAATTTCACTATTGCTTTATGCATTGTAGATAAACTAAGTGCAGGGGAGCTTTCTGCTATCCATCCCAGCAATGTGCCAAATTCCATTAAAAACTGCAGTGAAATCCAATGTCAAAACTCCCCCTAACTCTAATGCAGTGAGGAACACACCCACAGGATTTTCCTGCTGGTGATACATCCTCTCGAGGATCCTTTTGTATACATTCCTTTTACAGCTTTCATTCTTTTCTCTTTATTCCTCATTCATCCTCATTCATGTCTCCACAGATAAGCAATAGCTGGACCACCAGTTGAAGAGCTTATCCAGTGCCAGTTAATTCAATAAGATGGGTGCCTGGCTGGGAGGAGGTTGAAAGGGATGCAGTTGCAGTGCACCCTGCCGGCTCCTGCCTGGCCCCATCTCTTTTGAGCCCTGCAGGCAGGGGGCAGGGTAACATTGGAAATAGGGGCCAATGGGACATCCCCACCACTTTCTGGTGTTGCCAGTGGCCACACCTCCTTTTCAAGCATGATAATGTCATGACACTCGGGGGTGGGGTAAAAGGGGTTTCTACTCCTTTCTGATGTAACTGTGCCTCTTTCAAAGTGTCACCACATCTCAATGCTTGGAAAGGGGCATGGTGACATCAGAAAGGGGCAGGGTAAAAGATCTATTGCTCCCTCTGCAGCCTCTTGAATTTCATTCTGCCAGTGCCCCTGTATACAGATTTTGTTTGCAAATGTGAATCATGAACCACCTCTTAGTCTGGGAGCACTGATAATTGGAGAGGAGGTGTGGGTGTATGTGAACCAGAGCCTCCCCCTTAGGTGTGCCCTCCAACCTCCAAGAGCACACATTCCCTGTTCCCCACCCCCAACCTCTCTAGTCTAACCTCTGTTTACATCCTTGAGGGAGGGGTGTGTGCCAGGCAGGAAGGGATAGAGATGGAGACAGTACTACATGGCCATCCTTCCTACTTGGGCTGGTTCATGGTCTACAGGTCATACAACAAATACAGTGGGAAAGAGTGAGGGAGAATTATTATTTTGTGGAAAATAGCATGTTTGGGGGGGGAAGAGAGCTAGTCCCAGCTTTGCCACAGGCTTTCTGTGTGATCTTGAGCCTATGTATCTTGTGATGCAGTCTGTAAAAGTATACTGAACACTGTAAAAGGATACTGGATACTGGACACTTTTTTGTGTGTATATTGAATCAATCCAGAGAGGAAACGGGAAAAGAAAGTGAGAGAGTCCTTGAAGCACAGATGATGTCCTGATAAAACACAATCACGTGTGCTGCAAAACATTGTTTTTCTGGAGGCCATATGGGTTGCATGTGACTAAACCTTGCTCATTAATCAGCTACATTTTCTTCCTGTAAGACTTGTAGACACTGAACGAATACTGGAAATGTGGGAGTGGATAGTATTTGGAAAGATTTTAATCTCATGCACATTGAGACAGCAATGAACTCTGGGCACGAGGGAAAAGAAAATTAGGTGGATGGTGACGTAAAATTCACTATTGTTTGTTTGTTCTCATTTCAGTTCTTTCCAAGGACTAAGTCAAATTTAATAAAAATGATATAGGGTAGTTGATAATTACATATTTGTAGGCACATATCCCTTACTTATATTTTATTACTATCCTTTTTATACATGAGGTGGCTATTAACTTCTTGGAGTAACCCAGCCACTGGCCAGCATATAGAGCTCTGGTTGAGACCAGAAATGTTAGCCTGGCTGCATCGGGCCCAACCTGAGGTTGGGTCTGATGCAGCCAGGCTCTTCTGAACCTGTGCCTGATATGGTTGGATGGTCCTCATCCCCCTCCCCGCACCCGGCACATCATGACATCACAGTGCTTCCTACAGGGTTGTCTGTGCTAGTAAGGAGACAGGGCTAAGGTGTCCAACCCCCCCCCCCCGAACCCCTTTCCAACATGGTCATGTCCCCCACAGAGTGCCATGCTGCCATGGTACTTTGTAGGGGGCAGCTAGGAGCCCTGCCCAATCCAAGCACGAGGGGCTCAGGTAGACAGTATGTTCTACCTGTACCTGGCCCAACAGGACTAGTCAAGTCCTGTTGAGCTTGGTTCAGATAATAGGGCTCTAGTAGAGCGTCATTCTTCATCAGTCACCATTATCAGGTTTGAAACAAACAAAAGAAAGTTCTTTCTCCATGTAAGGCATAGCTAGCCTGTGGAATTCATTGTTGGGGGGTATTGTGAAGGCCTATAGTGTAATGGGATTCAAAAAAGGATTAGGCAAATTCATGGAAGATAGGACTTCTGTTTGCTCTTAGCTAGGATGGACAGGAAATGCATCAATATGCTCAAATGTTCCTAAACCTCTCACTTCTGGAAGCTGAGAGTGAACAACAGACGATGGATCACTCCATAATTGTTGTGTGGCTTCTTCTGAACCATAATTGTCAAGCCAGGGCATGGGCTTAAGGGATCATCTGGTCTAGTAGGGCAGGCCTTGTGTACGTTTGGAAAACTGTGAAGATTATAATGCAAGAGCTCTTACATATTCCAGGAATGGTCCTTAACTAGACCTGAATCCTGACTATGCCTTGCATTGTTGATTCCTTCCTGGCTTTCACCATCTATGAGCCTTACACATTTGTTGTGATGGGCAATGCACAAAGCAAGGGGGAAATTGATATTGGGGGGGGGGGGGAGGGGGCAGGCTTGAGCCTTGTAACAGCCGCTAAAGACAAAAAGTCCTTTTCAGAAGACTGAGCACTGCAAATTGGTTGTGAAAAAATAGACTTTGTGTCAATGGGAAGAAGGAAAGAGGAGGAGCTGGTGAACTTTTTGGTTCCCTGAGCTGGGAAGGGCTAGCATGCATGTAGGACCTTGTAGAAATAACAATTCCTAAACAATGATGTGGTGCTATTGTAAGCTCTGGCTCATAGGACCCTTGCCATAATATTTCTTTGAAGGGAAACAGGTGTTCCAGATTGCTGTTCTGTGAATCCGCTCTGAAGTATTAACACAGACTTCAGGGCCCCTAAAGGAAACCCATCTAGATAACTTCAGTTTCAGCATAGACCTTTGCATGAGGAGAAAATAAATTGCCAACACTATGAAGAATTTAGATAGCTGTTGCCTCTCCCAGAGATAAATGTGCATGTCAGGATTCAGGCCTAGTTACTGGGCTACGTTAAAAGTCATATTGGATATGCTGTGAGAGTTAAATGGTGGGGATACTAACAAGAATGTGTTGCACCCAAAATGAGAGGTGTACACAGCCATGCAAACACACAGAGTTCTCTCCTCAGTTACTCACACACAAATCCTCCTGTAATGAGTTGAAACTGTGCTGGTATTGAATGTCTCTAGATTGTTTTTCTCCTGGAAGACATCCTTTGTTCTGCTGGAGAAGGAAACCAAAGCTCTGAGCATGCAGTCCTTACAGTCGGCCACTGTTTAGAACTGCAGTGTGGTGCCTAGGAACCAACTGATTTTCCTGAGCTTGCTGAATTGATGAAACCATTGGCAGTGGCAGCAGCATCTCCTCCAGCATCTTCCACTGCCTTTGTTTCCTAGTAGGAGACAAAAGGGGGTGGAGAGTGTGTGTGTTTTAATGGGGGTAAACTGCATGAGCTCCATTATTGTATTATATTTATTTATTTCAGTTTATACCCCACCCACCCTAAAAGCTATGGGCAGCTTACAGAAATAAAAACACAGAACAAGTTATAAAACTACAGTAAAATCCCCTGAAAATTCCTACCCTCACCCTCAAAAACCATCCACCCCAACCTCTGTCCTTGCCTTCCAAATGCTTTGCCAGAAAGGTACGTTTTGCACTAGCTCTGCAAATATGCTCAGGTTCTGGCAAAACTCTGGGGGGGGAAGGAATTCCATAATACTTGGGGCGGCAACTGAATGGCTCACTGTGGGCCCATGTTGTATGGACAAGATTGGCAGGTGGTACTTGCAAGAGGGCACTCCTGACCAATCGCAGGGGTCGCCGTGGAGCTTGGAAGGAGAGGTGGTCTTTCAGATATGTGGGGCCCAAGCTGTTCAGAGCTTTAAAGGTCAAAACCAGCACCTTGAATTGTGTCCGGAAAGCTATAAACAGCTAGTGTAGACTCATGCAGAGGTGACTCATGGCGACCCACCCCCAAAAGGAGCCAGGCTGCTATGTGCTGCACCAGCTGCAACTTCCGAACAGTCACCAAGGGCAGCCCCACGTAGAGCGTATTGTAGTAGTCTAGCCTTGAGGTGATGGAAGCATGGATGATGGTGGCCAGATCTGAATCAGAAAGAAAGGGCTGCAGCCTCCTCACCAGATGGAGTTGGTGAAAAGTGCTCCTGGCCGCCACCACAACCAGTGACAATCCAGGTGCAGCAGGGGTCCAGGAGCACTCCAAGGATGCAAACCTGAGTAAGTAGAGGGGGCTGGATCCCTTCAGTAACAGAGATCCCAATCCCCTCCAATTCATAAGATTGTCCCACCATCATCACTTTAGTTTGTCTGGCTTCAGCTTCAATCAGCTCATCCTCATCCAGTTCCCCACAACAGCCAGGCACTGGGAAAGCACTGAGACTGCAAGACCTGGGTCAGGCTCCGGATGATCTCGCCCAGAGACTTTAGATACACATTGAACAAGAAGGGAAACAGAATGGAACACCCCTGTGGGACACCACAATGGAGGTCCCAAGGAGGCAGCGAGCAATCTCCCAGTACCACCTGCTGGGACTTCCCGGACAGGACAAAACCACTAAAGAGCAGTCCTGTGAACCCCTGCCAGGTCCTGCAGACATGTCAACAACACCTCATGATGAACCATATCAAAAGCCACTGAAAAATCTAACATGATCAACAGGGCAAAATTTGCCCTGTCAATCTCCAGGTATAGATCATTGATCAAGGCCACAAGTGCAGTCTCCGTGCTATACTCTGGACAAAAACCTGACTGAAATGGGTCCAGGAAGCCAAAAGAATAGAGATGAACCTGAAGCTGCTGGACAACCACCCGTTCAAGAGACAGGTCAATAGTTGGCCAGGGTGACAGCATCGAAACATGGTTTCTTAAGCAGGTGCCAGACCCTGCAGTTTTAAGGGTGTCCAACAACCTATCCTCCCAAAGAAAGGCATTGACAACCCCAGCCAGCAAAGGCCCCAATGTCTTCCAGGTGACTTTCACCAGCCGGGACGAGGAAGGATCTAATTGACAATTGGTTGCCGGCATTGCTATCTGTGGGTCATACTAATTGAAACTGATCCAAACAAATAGAAAAAGGCTGAGCTTCCACATCCCCACATTCTGACTCTGCAGTTGAAACAGCAGAACCCAAGTTTTGGTGAATACAAGCAATTTTGTCTGCAAAGTAATTTATTTATTATTATTATTATTATTATTTTTATTTTATTATCAAGCATTTATATAGCGCAAGCAATGTACCTGGCACTTTACAAAGTAATGGAATAGACACGGTCCCTGTCCTGGGGTTTACAATCTGAGAGACCGGGGATGGGGAGGAGACAAAGGAAGGGGAACAGAGGGAGAGACAAGGAGTGTAACATTCATGAGGATGTGAGGTCCCAGGTGCACGTGCTTGGCTTGGTT
>QEPC01001533.1:11882812-11895258 GCA_003113815.1 Sphenodon punctatus
GGGGCCGTGGGGTGCAGTCGGGGATTGGGAGGTGAGCTCACTGTTTGCGGGGAGTTGGCGGGGGGTGAGGTCTGGGTTTGCGGAGGTTGGGGGGGTGAGGTTTGGACTGGTGGGTTGCCAGGGGGCCTGTCAACAACAACAGCAGCAGCAGCCAACAGAACTGACGGAGGGGGGGGGGCTCCGCTTCCCTGGCTCTCCGACAGGAGAGAGGAGCTCAAGTGTGCATGAGTGAGCCTGCAGAACCGATTTTTTATTTAATAACTACTTGGTTTTGGCTGCACCAATTACTATCATATTTCAAAAGCGGTTGTTATTGATCTCATGCTGCAATCTTGTGAAGTTTGGGGGCTCAACTCATCCTGGGGGGCGAGATATTGATGATTCAAAATCGTGAGGACGTCTGCATTTTGACCACAAACAATTAATGTCTAAACAGTCATAACATTATATTTTCTTGATGGATCATTTTCAAACTTTGTGCATATGATGTTCCTCACAACTTACAGCCATGGTTAAATTTTCAGAAATTTAGGTCAAGCGGTTTCCTCAAAATCGGGACTTCAACAGTCTCTTGTTTATAATGAACAGTGGTTGTGCATTTAAGTTTCTTCCAGCTACTGCTGGAAGAAAATCTGCAGTCCCATCCCTAGGTTCAGCAAACGTTTATGGTACTGTAGTGTAGAGTCAACTAAGATGAAAGCCTTAGTAAATGGAAATTTGTTTTTAAAAATGACTTAGAAATCCACAACTTTAATTCAAATGGCATTTCTGTCACTTTGCTTTGACATTGTCCATGTTCTTAGAACAAATACACGTTCTGAAGGGATAGATTGAATTGATATTTGTGATGATGGCATTGGTGTCACTTTACCCTGGACGCAGTGGCTTTTCAATAGCAGAATTCTTGTCTGCAGTCCTGATGCTGTTTGATGCCAGTTGCTTTGTGCCTGCCTACGCAAGTCCCATTCACTTCAGTGGGACTGGGACTGGCTACTGCCAGTGCTCAAGAGCTTCAGAACAGCACCCAGAGAGCTCCTTGCACTATTTGACCATAGGCCTCATTCTCTTGATTCTCCTGTCACTAAACAGGAGTAGGAAACCAAATCCTGTCCATGGCTGTTTTATTTGGCCCCTTTTGAGTTCCTGGATCTAGTCTTACCCTCAAGCACCGAAAGAGAGAGCTCAGAGAAAGGGAGTTAGAGATGAGGGCATGCACTCAAGAATAAGAGAGAGATCCATGGCATAGATGCATAATCTGGACCCTCCCTTCCTCTACATCATGGGCACTCACTTCAAGTAGTACCCCCAATTCCTACCCAACCCGTGAACCTTGTATTAATTTTCAAAGTGGCCCATGGAAGGGAAAAGGTCCCCTTCCCCAGAGAAGATGGATACAGAATAATTAGTTAGTAAATAAGTTTTATTTATTGTTTTCACCCCAAAACACAGAATAATTATGACTAAGGCCATATCTTCTTTGCTTATTCAGGATATATTTGCATCTCCTGAGGCACCTGGGAAAAAAGCAGTTTCTTCTATTGTCCTAGGCTTCTGCATTTCATTTCTGAAAATATAGCTCTCCCTATGCTAAGGAATTGGTTCCTAGGAGACGTTGGAACTTGATGCCTATTTGCCCCTGAAACGAGTGACTCCCACTTACTCCCCATGGTAAATGTTGTCTCAGAAGCTGCAAGCTAGGTTCCCCAGGCCTGCCTAGCCATTGATCCATGGAGACACCCTGTCATTGAAAAGCTTTAAAGGTACTGCAGTAATCGGCACAGAGGTGACCTTGTGGTAAATCAGGTAAAAATCTCCAGTTAGAACAATTACAAGAAAGCCTGCTGTTGCTGCCGCCGCTGCAACCATGTCATATTAAAGCTTGTTTCTGAGTCAGCAATAAGTGCCTCATCCAGGCGGCATGAAGTTGGCAGGCATCCAGGCTTTTTACTCCTGCATGGGAAGTGCTGATGTCACTGCAGAGGAGAGACCTGCCTGTCTGCATTCAGATGACTGGAGTGTCCCCATAATTATTTCATGGAGATTCTGAGTCAGAGAAATGTGGCCGGTATTACAGTTGCAGATGGTCCCTTCCCCGTGTAGAATTTTCCCATTTGTGTGTGGAGGGAGAGGAATTTGACCCTTCAGGTACTATTTTCCCTGTTCCACTACAATGGAAACTCTGGTAGGGAATGAATGCAGCCTTAGGTTGCCTTCACACTGAGGAACCCTATCCTCCTGCAGCCAGGAAGGCAATTTGGCAGCATGGGAATCATCATGTTGCCAGGGATTTGGTGATGAGGCATGGGTTCCTCTTGGAGCCAAAGTAGAAGGCCTTAGTTTTCTGCATTTTTCTGGGATTCATGTGGTTTGGGAAATTTCCTAGGAAATCCTAGTGAGAGAATCATTGTATGCCTATTACAAGAGACCCATACCACATTCACACCTTATAGTGGTGGGGCAGCATGGTCGCAGCACTCCTGCAAGGAGGAGACGTGGCGGGGGAAGGAGGCAGATGCCGTCACAACTTCCGCTGTGAATGGGGTTCTGCCACAACAATACTCACGAATGACAGGGCTCATCCAGCCCTGTCATTCGCGAGTATTGTCACAGCAAAACCCTGTTCGCACCGGAAGTTGTGACGGCATCCGCCTCCTTCCCCTGCCACATCTTCTCCTCGTGGGAGTGTTGCGACCATGCTGCCATAAGGTGTGAATGTGGCCCCATTCTCATTATTGTGTGCATGCATAGAAGGAGTGTCCAGAACATTGTGCTGAGATTGGTGACACTTTAAAAAAATGACAGGACTTTTCATTAGTGCCTTTGAAAATCTCCCCCTTATGTGGTTTCCTGAACAAGGATAGAATTATGATATGTAGAAGTGAACTGCTTTATTGATAAAGGAATTTGAAGTAGTGGATTTCTTTTAATGTTTTTTTTTTTTTTTGTGAAATGAGGATCCATCCCAAATGAATGAGTATTTTTAATTTTCAGAATTGTTGGCTTCAGTCAGCAAGCCAAAAAGCTCCTGAAATCATTACTATGTCTCCATTACCAGGACTTCCAACTGCTTCAGTGTGTGTTTTTACACACATATTTCTCCTGCATGTTTGCTGTTACATCCTGAACTTTCTGTGTGTCTAAATCAATCACCCAGATCTTAAACATCTGGCTCTTTGAACTTCTGCATATAACTTCTCCCAGAGCTTTTGTGTGTAAAAGGTTCTTCTGGTAAACTGCTTTGCTCCAGGCAGCTGTGGTCACTTGGTTTCCATGGCAACCCCTCACATCTACAGCTGTGGCTACTTTAGGCTGCCTCCAAGCAGTGTTTGTGTGAAGAATGCATCCAGGAACTGCATCAGGGCAGTGTGTGTGTGAAAAATGAATCTGGAACTTACTTGTAGACTTGTAAACCCAGAAGATTGGAAGACCAGCACTTTAAGGTGTGTGTAAAAATGCCCACTGTTGTCACCTTACCTGCAGGATGGTCAGGACTGGCCTGACCACAGGGCGACGCCGACTGCCCCAGACCCTGCTATTTTCTCTACTTCTGGAGGCCCCATGATGGCTCACCATTTTCACTGGGGCAGAGGTAGGCACTCCACTCCCTCAAAGCAGGGACCCAAACATGGCCATCTCTAAGGTCCCATGGAGGGTACCCCTGATGTGGGGCCACCAGGGGCCCTGCATCTTACTTTTGCCCTGGGCTCTGAGGATGGTTGTTGCTCTGCTGCGGGTTTCATGTTGTTTGATACCAATCAAAGACTGGGGAGAGGATGTTTGGTGATGTCAGCTGCTGGGCAGGGCATGAAACAATGCACCAACAATTCCCCAGGGGCACACAGAAACAGAATGTGGTGCTTTTTCCACTCTAAGGTATATGGGCAAAGGGAAGCCATGTGTTGCTCTAAAATAAAACAGCTCTTTTTTCTTCTTTGACCCTTGCCTTTTCTCGTCAAAAAATCACACATAACGTCTCGTGGGGTACATTTGTACCCCAAGCAATTTTTCGCCTGTGGCACAAAAATGTGGCCAAAACGTTTACTTTTTATCACTTTGTCCTCACAGTCAATGCCCTGCACGCGCACATGCACACGCACAAGCACACACACACACACGAGACAATCTCTTTTATGGGGAATATTTGAACCACAAGTGCATAACCAATAACCTGCCAAAGTCAATTTCTTGTTTACAAGCATAATGTTTTACTTAAACTGTAGAATATAGATTTATTAAACATTACCTATGTATCTAGCAAAATATCAAAACCATTAAAGACAGGAAAAAAAATATTAACCCTTTAAAATCAATTAACACACAACTTAGAAAATATATGAAATTGTAAAAACTCAATGTAAACATTTGTAAATCAAACAAATCTACAGACATTTGGCCCTAAATGCATTTCTCACACCTCAACAAAGTGGTGTGGTGGCTTTTACAAACAAACTCGCCACATTCCTCGCATTTACTACGGCTTTTTCTGTCTACAGTTCTTGGGCAAAGGTGGCAGCAGTCAAATGAGGGCCCAGCCTGGTGTGGTTTCACATGTGCAAGTTTGTAGCCCAACATGGCCAATGCCTGTTTTGTCTGATTTGTGAGATGCTGCATATCTGCAATTCTGTGCCTGATATGCACATCGATGAATTGCTCCCCTAGCTGGCACAGGAAAAGGCGTTGTCTTACTTTGGCATCCTTTAAATCTAACTGAGCTGGTGAAGAGGTGAAACCTAAAATATTTCTGGCCAATTGCTTTTGGCAGTCTGGAATCGAAGGGTGCTCAGTTTCATTTTTTCTATTATTCTGCTGCACCTTGAGAGATATTCAATTGTAATTCATCTGATAGTCTGTAGGGGACAACTTCAGAGGTGTTCAATTTCATTTTTTTTCTGCAGTCCACAGTGCCAGACAAGGGCCCTTTTCAGAAGGATGCTCTAACAGTGATCAACAGTCAATTACATTTTTAAATACATGTTGCGGGGCTGCAGGTGTGCTCAGTGGGTTCCCTGCAACATGTATTAGCAAATGTAGCTGCCAGTTGGTCACCATTAGAGCATTCTTCTGCAAAAGGGCCATAGAGAAGTGTGCTGACAGGGCAAGGCAGTGCAAGCGGCATTGAAGGGGTTAATTTAATTTCATCTTCCAGTGAGTAGTGGCTTTGACTTCCAGGTTCACTGTCAGTGTGAACTGGCCATGAAAAGTGTTCAGTTTGGGTGATTTTGAGCTGGGATACAAATGTATCCCACGGCCTGGACCCTGCCTATTTGGGGGATCATCTCACTCCCCATGTGCCCATGTGACCCCTGAGATCGTCCGTGGAGGCCTTTTTGGAGGTTCCCTGGGCGAGATGGGTGGCCACTGATGTGAGGACTTTTTCGGTGGCTGCCCCCGTGCTGTGAAACTTGCTCCTGGAGGAGGTTCAGTTGACCCCCACCCTCCTGTCATTTTGACGTTTGTGTACGACCTGGCTGTTCCGCCAGGCTTTTGCCGAGGGTGAGGGGTAGGGTTTGGGAAGGGAGGGTGAGTTTTATGATTTAAAAAAAATATTGTTTATTTGTTTTTAAATGTTTTATTGTTAAATTTTTGTTTGTGTTGTTTGCCGCCCCGAACTGCCTTTGAGCAGGAGGGGCAGGATATAAGTTTTAAATAAATGAATACATTTTAAAATGGGGGGGTGTCCTACCCCCGCTGCCCTGGCAGAGAGCCTGTTGGGAGGTGGGCTGGTGAGTGGTGACATCCCCTTGGGGAGGAGGAGCAAGGCAATAGGGGTTGTGATGGGGTGGGGGAATTATGGCCCTAGAGGGGGGAGATGTCATCATGAGCAGAGGGATCAGTGTTTGGTGCTGATCCCTCGCACATTCCCCCTGGGTCCAGATAACTAAGTGACTGAGGTCCCAGAAGACCCAGGTCTGTCACTGGTGCTGTGTAATGTGAGGTTGGTCTGCAATAAATCATTTGAGATTCATAATGCCGTTTTGGAGTGGGTGGCCGACCTCATGTGTGTGATGGAGACCTGGCTGGACAAATGCTCCAGGCCAATTTTGGTGGAGTACTCTGTCCAGCACCAGGCCAGGCCAGAGGGTGGGGGTGGGGTGTAGCTATTATTTTTAGGGATGGATTGGTTGCACAGAGATTTTCAGTGCAGACTAAGTCTGGAATAGAGTGCCTCCACATTGCGATTGATTTGTCTGGGAATGAACTGGAGAGCGAGGGCACACTCTGGACTTGGTTTTCTGCACTGATCTTGAGACGGGGGGGATGTCCGATGATTGGGGTGTAGTATGTTCACATGGGGTGGGAATATCGGTATTGGATAAATCCGAAACACCCGATAATCAGGTGTATCGGATTAATCTGATAATCCAATATTTACCGGTATCGGCATACCGGATTGTTAACATTGGCCGTTTTACCGGGTTTTTTACATTGCGGCCATTGAAGTCAATGGCCGCAATGTAAAAAACCTGGTAAAGCGTCCAGTGTTAAAAATCCAGTATGCCGATACCGGTAAATCCGATACTGGCGAGATCCGATACCAGTGAGATCTGGTATCCCGTATTCTCCCCAGTGTCCTATCCCCATCGGTCCATTATCTCCTGTGAACCTCTATCCTAGCATGCCTACCTGACCGTAGGGGTGCGAGACCAGTTCGGATGGTCCACCCCAATATACTTATGGAATCGGAGGGTTTCCAGAATGCTCTTGGGGATATACCTGGTGTCCTCGATGGCCGCTTCATCGATGACCTCACAGCCTTATGGAACACTTGGCTGGCTGGGGCCATTGATCAGGTGGTCCCTAGGCATCTGCTCCCAGCCCATCAGCTCTGCAGGTCCCCGTGGTTTATGGAGGACCTGGGATGTCTGAAGTGTGAGGGGAGGCGGTTAGAGCACCGGTGGTGTCGTACTCGCATCCAAGACAATCAGTTGTGGTACAGAGCATTTTTGAAGTCCTATGCTGTGGCAGTGAGGGCAGCGAAGAAGCGGTTCTTTGCTGCACTCATTGCGTCTGTTCACTCATGTCCAACAGAGCTGGTCCGGGTGGTGAGAGGTCTGGTCGGTCCAGCCTGTCTCCACCTGGAACCAGATTTGTCCACGGCCCATTGTGACATGTTTTTGAAGTACTTTGCGGACAAAATCGCCCTCACTGAGCATGATTTCGACTCTGCCATTTTAGAGGCAGTGGCAGAGCCAGAGGTTAGGAATGCCCTGTCTGGTCATATTTTATGGGATGATTTTCAATTGGTAATGCCTGCCGATGCGACTGAAGTGCTGGGATCTGTTTCAGCCACAACTTGTGAATTAGTGCCTTGCCCATCCATTCTGGTTGGTAAAAGCTACCAGGGAGACAATGGAGCTGATGCTGGTGGGGGTTATCAACGCCTCCCTTCAGGAGGGGAGGGTGCCAGGTTGCCTTAGGAATCTGTGGTTCAGCCTCTTCTCAAAAAGCCATCACTTGACGTTGATGTTTCGACCAGCTTCCAACCTTTTTAGGGAAGGTTATCAAATGGGTAGTGACTCATCAGCTCCAGGCTCATTTGGATGGCATTGGTTTTCTTGATCCCATGTAGTCTGGTTTTCGCCCAGGTTATGGTATGGAGACAGCGCTTGTGGCCTTAGTTGATGATTTCCTCTTGGAATTGGGCATGTGTCATATGACCCTGCAAGTCCTATTAGATAGGCCTTCGACGCTGTTAACCATGAGTTGTTGGTGACTCGTCTGCGGGATCTGGGGGTGGGTGGATGGAACTGTTTTATATTGGTTTCGCTCATACCTCGCAGATAGATTTCAGCGGGTGATGCTAGGGGACAGTACTTTGTCCCCTGGTAGTCTCCTGTGTGGAGTCCCACAGGGGTCCATTCTGTCCCCGCTCTTGTTTAACGTGTGTATAAAGTCATTTGTGGAGGTCGTGCACAGCTGGGGCGGTCTGCTGTCATCAATATGCAGATGACATCCAGCTGTATTTATTATTTTCATCTGACTCAGGCCCCGCTGTCTCCTTGCTGTCTTGGTGCTTGGCCGCTGTGAGGGATGGGATAAGATCGAGCTGACTGAAGCTCAATCCCGATAAGACAGAGATGATGCTAGTTGGCGGGACTGGTGATCTGGGTGAGAAGGTCTCCCCAATTATTGGGGGTGTCCATTCTCTTTTGGTTCCATCTGTGCAGAGCCTAGGGGTGCTTCTGTACTTTCATCTGTGTCTGGATTCTCAGGTGATAACTGTGTCCAGGGGCACCTTTCGCCAAGTAATCTGGTGAAAAGGCTCTGCCCATATGTCTCAGACTCTGATCTCACCACTATCATCATTGCTGATGCCAACTTCAGTGAGTGAGGGTCGAGTTAGAGGTATTCCGGCAGACTTAAGACTCTGCCACTGAGGACAGGCTGAAGCAGAAGATCTTCCACACTACTTGTTGCGTTGCCCCAAGACTAGAGGGATTCGGGACAGGTTTTTTGCCTCATGGTTTGAGGGAAGAGACTATTGGGATCACCAAAGGTGGATTCAATATATCTTAGCCAATCGAAACATAACAGTAGTCCGACGAGCTGCAGCAGGGGTTTTTCAATTGGAGTTATTCAGGAAAAAACTGATGGAAACCCCTGATTGGACCAGTGGAGATATGGAGACACTGCAAGTGCAATGTGATCTGGAAGGTCTTTAGGGAGGATGCTCCTGGCCTCTATCAGTCTCCAAATTTATGGTGATCTGCCTTCGCGTTTTGTTGCTGGATTTAGTGCCAGAGGGATTAGACACAGGGGCCAAGTGTGCCACCACAAACCCCGAGAAGGGGAAGGCATTGTATAACCAGGTAGCAGGCCTGGGGTTTTATAACCTCTGAGAATAATATTATCTGGTCACATATCCGCTTATGGCTACTTACTAATGATATTGGTACGGGGGAGAGGAGTGTTCTAGATGTATAGTGGAAATTATATTATTTTAAGTTTTAAGTTCTTTGTGTTAATACTTATTGTGATGTATCAATGAATGTTATATTTATCTTTGTTATGGCCTATAGGCTAAACAAATACACTATTTATCTATCTATCTATCATCAATGCATTCATTACCTCGAGGCTAGATTATTACAATGCACTCTACGTGCGGCTGCCCATCATGACGGTTCGGAAGATGCAGCTAGTGCAGAATGCAGTGGCCTGTCTCCTTACTGGGATGGGTTGCAGGGAGCACATAACACCTGTTCTCTGACCGCTGCACTGGCTGCCTATTGTCTTCTGGACACAATTCAAGGTGCTGGTATTGACCTTTAAAGCCCTTAACGGTCTAGGCCCTACTTATCTGAGTTATTGCCTCACCCCCCCAGGCCCCTGGTCAGCCCCTGCGGTTGTCCAGGGATGCCCTCCTAGAAGTCTCGTGTTATCGGTGGGTTCGGACAGATGGGAGGACATTGTCGGCAGCTGCACCATCACTTTGGAACTCCCTTCTGGTGGAAGTTTGCCTCAGCCCGAATCTTCTCACCTTCTGACAAAATTGTAAGACCTGGATTTTCCACCAGGCATTTGGTGGGGGAGGAGGGGAGGAAATGGGTATGGTGTGGTAAAATTGGTGTCTTGCACTATGGGTTTTTATTGTTTTTCCTCGTGATTAGAGTTTTAAGTATATATTTATATGTTTTATATTTTTAATATATGTATATTGTGTTTTAATTATGCATTCTGTGAGCCACCCTGAGTCGCCTATAGCAAGAGGGACAGGGTAAAAAAAAATGTAAACATGAATAAATATAACCTCGTCTTCCAGAAATGCCCTTCAATATGAATAGGGATTGCATACTTCCTAAAAGGCCATACTGGGAATATGCCCTTTGGGAAGGGTCAGCTGTAGGGATACAAATTCCTTGGGGATACAGCAGAGGTGGGGAAGATCCCCACACTTTCCCTCACTCACAGGCAAATTTCAACTTTAGTATAAGCTCCGTGAGGACAGAGGTACTTACATAGTGTGCATATATCCTTGGATGCATGCATGCTCTCATCTCTGCTCCCTTCCCCTGAGCTCACTCTTTAGGGTGTTAATAAACAACACCAAGTGGGTGTTGTGTGAGTGTTCCTGAGTGCCTGGGTTGGGGGTGGACGCAAGGATATGCCCTAACGGGAAGCAGGGACCTGGGGAAAACAGACACTTCCACTCCCCCCGCTCCTCCTCGACACTTTATTAACTAAGGCAGCTCAGCTCCCTCTCTTGTGAGTCCGGTGCAGTCACTTCGAGGCAGAGAGGGAGATGCTCGATGCTGCACAGAGAGAGAGAGAGGGAAATATCTCCTAAGCTTAAATCCAATCCAAACTGATTTGCCAATCAATTCACACCCAAGCCAGCCCCAACCCTGCTGTCCAACTACCCACTTCCTATCACAGCAACAGTAGCTACAACCCGTTGCTTACAACTCCCCAAACACACACCAACTCCTCTGCAACCTAATAGCATGTCAACAAGTGGATAAACATTAGCCAGCATTAGCACATACAGTGGGCTCCATTAGCCAGCATTCTAATACTCTCTGGGAGCTTGCTGGACTACATTTCCCAGCATGCTCCCAGAGAAAAGATGGCGGCCAGATCTTCAGGCCTGTAGCTGGGAGACATGCGGCGTTGGGGCAAACTCACTGACAGTGGTGGCGAGCTGGCTCCACTTTGACTCCACTGGTGTATCTAGTCGTCTTGCTGTCTCTGCCTGCCCTTCCTGCCCACTGTGCCTACCCCCTTCCTTCACATCACATTAGGGAACTCATACCTGCCCCCTTCCTGTCCTCCATCTTCAATTCCTTGATTCCTCGACTTACTGAGTACCAACTACCATACCAATATCTCAGTTTAATCAGTAAACCAAGTTAAGTTGAATACTGGGATCCTCAGTAAAAACCGGGTAAAACTGAGAAACAAGTTACAACCCTAATTTAGATTAATGATTTTGTTGTAAATTCATGGACACTTTTCAATGAATGAATTGTCTTGCTCTTATGCCACAATCTACAAACCACTTACTCCAGAGTAGGGCTTCAATGGGACTTCACTGGAGTAAATGGTTTGTGGATTGTGCCTTCAGCCTTTGACTTGATAGGTTTAATCTTGTGGCACATTTGTTAGTGTCCTGCTCTAATAATTACTTAAGTTGAAGAGACTTAACTTTTTATTGTATATAGCACAGAATGGTTTCATAACCAGTTCTCCTAGGAAGTACAGCTTAATGATAACCGTACAAACAATTAAATGAGCATCATGCTGTAGAAACAAGCAAATATTTCCATAAAATAAAGTATTAAGGGCTCTTCTAACCAACTGCAAGAGAAACACCGAAAGCAGTGAGGTAAGCTTATGTACTTTCAGATTACACACTTCTAGTAATACAAAATCAAATTAAGCTATACAGGGCTACAGCTCCCCTTTTAAAAAGAAAAAAAAGTGATCCATGAAGTGCTCCATGAGCTAAGCTCTGCGGTATGGCCAGTGGGAAGGAAACTTGTCATTCAGTTCCTTTCAGCTGATTTATGACTAATGCAAAAGTGCTGGTAGGTGGGGATGCTAGTCACAGGAGAGCACATGTGTGTTTAGATTGTGGAAGGAAGTAAACTGCACTCCTGATCACCAGCAGCTATCCAGATAGGGGCCTGGCCTGTAGCCAGGCTCCAACAGGAGTGGATGTATGCGGGAACTTACCCAAGAACAAACCTCGGGCTCTGATGGATTTCCACCAGACTTTTTTCCCCAAATTTTGTTTCCTTCATATCCCCCTATTCTCCTTCAGGTTTATAATTTGTTCATAGAGGAAAAAATTCTGTCAGAACATTTTTACAAGGCTATTACGACACTAGTCCCAAAACAAGACAAAAATTTGGAATTGTGCAGGGCGTTCAGACCCATTTCCTGATTGAATTTAAATATAAAAATCTTTACAAAGATTTTAGCTAACTGCTTGTATAGGAGTATTCATTTGTTAATCTCTGTGGATCAAATAGGATTTATCCCATGAAGGTTGGGGGTTCACAACATTTGAAAAGTTATAAATATCATACACTCACATGGCACTCTGGTAGCAGTAATATCTCTGGACGCAGAGAAAACCTGTGACCACGTGGACCGCTCAATTTTATTTGTCACGTTAGAGAAAATGGGTTTCTCTGGCTCCTTTTTGGAATGGATTAAAATTATATATAAAAAACCATTAGCCCGATTAGCCAGCATTGGTGAGCTTTCTGATCCAGTAAACCCAGAGAGAGGTACCCAAGAGGGAAGTCCTTTATCCCCTTTATTATTTAATCTAGCAGCTGAACCCTTTGCAGAAGCCATTAGGCAGGATAAAGAGATCTGTGGGATTTTTTGTGGAAAAAAAGAATATAAAGTAACTCTATATGCAGATGATGCCATGCTCTTCATCTCTGACATCAAAAGGTCTCTCCCCCCCCCCCCCCCCCCCCCCCCCCCCCCCC
>QEPC01001533.1:11895282-11915980 GCA_003113815.1 Sphenodon punctatus
CCCCCCCCCCCCCCCCCCCCCGCTCTGTTAAAGTTATTGTCTGAATTTGGCAAAGTCTTGAGATATAAGGTTAATGTAGAGAAATCCAATCTATTGTTGTTCAATAGCCAAAAAATTCCCATAGAGGACTTAACTCCCCTCAGTGCATTTAGAATTAAGAAAGAGGGCGTAAGATACTTGGAGATTGATATACCCCCAAAATTAAAACATTTCTACAAAGTAAAATATCTGTCTATACACTCACGGCATCCACCATCTTGAGATACAGGGGTCGTTGGAGGCATGGTGTGAGTGTGAAGGGTGCACAGGCCGTGGGGGTTAAGGTCATAGACTGCCACCGGGTGGTAGCTTGTTACACCGGCTGTTGGCAGCCCGGATACATACAGGGGGCACTGTCACAGCTGCGCGGACCTGGTTCAAGCCACCCTCCCATGTACCGCCTAGTCGGGTAGCACCTTGGTGATCCATCACTGGTACTGGTGGTGGGTGCCCACTGTGTGTGCGTGTTGCCTGTTGATGAGTCCCCCGAGGAGAGGGCCATCCTGTTAATGGTCCTGGCCTCCTGCTTCATGATCCTGGCCCAGGTGTTCCAGCAATGGGCTGAGCTACTACTGCCAGGGCCCCGCTTCTACAACCATGGTAAACAGCACAGGAGAGCGGCCAACATGCACCAAGCAGCATCATTGTGGTGGGCACAGAGGGTAGCTGCCCACAGACATTCCCTGTTCGGAACAGCTGTGTCCTAGGACATGCGCCTTGCCCTTTCCTGGTGGCCACTCAACCTCTACGGCCATCGTGTCACTGTCCCAATGCAGAGGTTGAATTAGATGTGGTCACACACCAATGACTGGTGGGAGAACATGCTGGCCACCTGGACGGACGAGGAATGGAAGGACAACTTCTGCATGAACTGCTCCCTGTTGACCTGCCTTGGAGAGCTCCTGAATTCGCATCTCCAGAGGCGGGCAACCAACATGCGGTATCCGCTGCCACCAGGGATGCATTTGGCCATGGCCATGTGGAGCCTGGCCACCCCTGATTCCTGTTGGAGCGTTGGGGAGCAGTTCGGGGTGGGGACCACAACCATTAAGAGGGCACTCCATGATGTGTGTGACCTGATAGTGGAGCTGCTGCTTGAGCGGGTCATCCAGCTCCGGGATCCAGAGGTCGTGATCCATGGCTTTGAGGACATGGGCTTCCCCCATTGCATAGGGACGATAGACAGCATCCACATTACTATTATCTGACCCCTGCATGCCAAGATGGACTATCTGAACTGGAAGCAGGCATTCTTCATCAATCTCCAAGCCATTGTGAATCACAGGTGCTTGTTTACAGACGTGCCACTCAGGGAGGAGCCATGATGCGTGCATACTGCGGGCGTCCCCCTTCTATACACGCATGTTTGACAGGGAGATAGCCCCCAACCTGTACCGGGTCATTGAGGGGGTCTCCATGGCTCCTGTGGTGATTGGGGACCCCACCTAAACATTGAGCCCGTGGCTCATGAGGGCCTATCCCGCGGCCTGCACACCGTGGCCCGCAGGCTCTTCAATGAACGCCTCTCATCGGCTCAGAGCATGGTGGAGCAGTCATTTGGCCTACTCAAGGGGCGTTGGTGCCTGCTTATGAACAGGAGCCAGTTCAATCTCGAGCATACCCCAATCCTTGTACTAGCAGCCTGCATCGTGCACAATATCTGCGAGACAGGGGGAGCTGCCCTTGACTACCCCCCACCGGTGCAGTGAGAGGGTCCCATACCCCTGTACCAACTTATCCAAGGTGGGGCATTCCAGCGCATATCCGAGGAGAATCGGGATGCTCTGTGTAGGCGCGTTGTTGCCCAGATGGCTGGCAACTGACTCGTGCCGCTGACAGCCCCCCCTCCTTCATCGGATTGTGTAACTAGTCCTAATAAATAATTATATGTACATTCAGACATCCGCATCTGTGCTGTTGTTTGGGTAGTAGGGGTTCCCCGGTCCTGTGCGGCCTGTGGCCCAAGCCACTGGGTCACCCACTGACTTGTAGTCATGGCGAGCGACCCGTTCCAGGCCTCGCGTTCAGGTAAGTTCGGGTGGCAAAAACATGTCACTGGAAGGCAAAACGTGACAGGCAGGGGGAGTCAGCTGAGGAGCAGACTTCCAGGCACCAGGGGTGGAGAGGCTTGGAGTAGCGGCCAGCCTGCCCAATCACCATCCCTTTTTGCATCAGACCACTGGCTTCGCAGTCTGCGATTGGCCACGGGCTAGGCTGCACAGAGCCAATGGAGCTTGCGGTGAGGCGGGCGCAGCAAGAAACAAAACTGATTGCCTCCCCCCATCCCAATACCTTCTAGCTAATCACTGTTCCTGAACAGCAGGTGTTTCAGAAGGCTCTCTCTCTCCCGGCAGTTTTTGTTCCTTCCTATTCCTAATCCATTGCCATCCTCCTCCTATTTCACCCATCCAACCCATTTACCTCCATATTATCATTTATTTAGATATTAGATAGATTTAGGTGTTATTTTTTGGTTTTTACCCCTCCCTGTGTTCGTTGTGTTCAATCTTCCTTCCTCCCTCCCCCCTCCATTGAATCCTTTCCCTCTCCCTCTTATTCCATCCCTGATTCCCTTCCCCTGTTTTAAGTTTTGGATTTATTTAGAGTAGGATTATTATTAGATTGATTTTCATTTCAGTTTTGTACCCCTCCCTGTGTTTTTTGTGTTTCCCCTTGTGTAATATTGTATAGATAGATAGATACTTACTAGATAGCTATACATAGTAGTAGTTAGCTTAGTTATAGAGATAGATAGAGATAGTGTGTTTGTAGGACAAGGCCTTTGTAGTTAATTATTAAGATATTCCATTTAGTTCAATAGGTTTTAGAATAGTTAATAGCAGTTAGATTTAGTGTATAGATAGATATAAAAAAAGAAACAGCCACTCCACCGTCAGGGTTCTGAGGCCTATGCTACTGGCAGGGAGGGCTGTGGCCAATATGTATCTAGAAACCACCACTCTAGCCCCAGGATCCACCATCATGGGTCTGGGACCATCATTCCTTGCACAGAGGCAATGTCAGTCCACCGGCACTGCGCCAAGAAACAGTCACTCCAGCCCCAGAACCCACCTTCAGGGTTCTGGGGCCAAGTTACAGGCAGGGAGGGCTGTGGCCAATATGCATCTAGAAGCTGCCACTCTAGCCCCAGGACCCACTGTCATGGGTCTGGGGCCATCATTCCTCGTACAGAGGCGCTGTAATTCCACCGTATCAAGAAACAGCCACTCCAGTCCCAGGACTCGCCTTCAGGGTTCTGGGGCCAACTTACAGGCAGGGAGGGCTGTGGTCAATATCCAGAAGCTGCCACTCTAGCCACCATCATGGGTCTGGGGCCATCATTTCTTGCACAGAGCGCCTTTTTCCGAATGGTCAAACCTGAAGGCGGCGAACGGACTGAATGGGCAAACCGAACTGGACCAAACTGAACGGCCAAACCTGAACCGTGATCTGTTCACCCATCCCTAGGGTCTATGTACAAGGGGGGGGGGTCACTTTTTGCGGGGCCTTCCCAGTGCCTGCATCGGCTCACCACCAGGGCTCATTCCCCTGCGGGCCATTGCAGCTGCTGTCCTCTGTGACCGGAGGCCTGATGGCCTACGCTCTCTGTTGTCCACTGGCCACTCAGCTCCAGGCTGCAGTATTGGACCCTGCGAGTTTGGAACATAAGGTGAGGGTTACAATACTATCCGGCCTGTTACCCCAGCACCACAGCCCTTTCTGTTTCCCTCTGCTGTTGGCGTGCATCCCCATGCAGTATCCCCTCTGCCCAGCCCGCAATGGATAGCCATACGTTCCCGCCCCCCCCCATTATCAGATGGAACAGCGGTCCGGCTTCCTGGAGCTGGTGGGGTGGCCGGCATAGGCGGTTGGTCACCTGGAGGTTCTGGGTTGATCAGGGGAGGCTGTGGTTTCCGGAGGAGGGGTCTTGGAGGCAGCTGTGGAGGAACCGGGAGGGGTGCGGGCTGGAAGGGCAGCCCCACAGGCTGTTGTTGTGGGGCTATGTGGGGGAGGGGGACCCTGTCCACCAGGCCAGGGGAGGGGTGCTGCTGGGGAAACTAGGGTTGGCCGAAGTGCAGAGGAGGGGGCACCTGCACCTGTGGGAGGGCACCCTAGTGGTACTCCTCTGCCATCCCTCCATCCGGGCCTTGAGGGGCTGTGTCACACTGGGGTTCCCTCCGCAGGAGCCCCACAGCCTCCCCTATAAGGTCAAGGGCCCGTGTGGAGGTCCCCTCCAGTGTAACACGGCCCCTCGCCCTCTCGGCTCTGTCGAGCCGCATCTCACGGTAGAGGGTGGCAGTCTGGCGCCTGTCCCACAGGTGCTCGGTGCGGGACTGATTTAGCATGGCTGCCACTATTTCCTGGTCCCTCTCCCTCTTCCCCCTCCCCTCATTGCACCTCACTGATGAGCGCAAGCTCCTCGGCTAACCTTCTGGTTTCCTCCAGCAGTTCCCTCCCCAGGTCCTCCCTCCTCTGCTGGTTCTGGGCCTGCATCTCCCGATTCCTCTTGGCGCTGCCGGTGGCAGCCCCCCCTGAAGGACCGGGGCGCTCACCTGTGGGAGACATGTGAACCAGTTTGGGTGTGTTGCGTGCCATGTCCGTACCCTGTGCCCATAGTGGTGCATCCCTGGTGCCATGCGGGTGCCCGCCCCCCCTTCCCTGTCTGTCCCTATGGTGTTTGGTACCTTTCTGGTGGTGTCCCGGTATTCCTGTCCCCTCTGTCGGACTGCTATGCTTGTCCCATATGGAAGCGTATTCACCCAGGGCCGTGCTTTCCCAGCACCTCCTTGTGGACATGTCCTGTGGTCCCTCCGCCCTCGTGACACCCCATCTGCATACTCATTAGGGGATGTTAACCTGTGTGGCTCGGTCACCCATCTGTGATGGTCACCGGCCCTTCCCTGTCATGCATGGGGGGCGGTTTGCTCTAGGGGCTGCCCCTGTGGGTGACCTGCTACCCTGTTGCCCCGGCACTGCCCACAGCCCATCCCTTGTGCATTGTGGCCTACCATTGTTGTCCTGGTGACCAGGTCTCAGGGGTGCCACTGGTTCCTCCTCGACCACCTCCTCTTCCGCGACCACCTCCTCGTGAACCTCCAGGGTCCCTTGAGCTGTAATGGGAATGGGGATCCATCAGTTGATCCCAGGTACCCGGCTTTGGCTCCAGTCACTGTGGCTGGGCCCTCTCCCCACCCCATCCCCTGATCCTCCCCTCTCCCCCGGGACCTCTCCCACCCACCCCGGGGCCTGGTTGTGTTCCTACCTGGATTGTCTTCCTCCACTTCCAGGGAGGCATTCTGGGTCTCCGTCCGCTCCACATGTGCCCCCCGTCCCCGTGGCCTGTTGCCCTGTAGGTTTTGTTGGCGCACACAGAGGGTGATGTTTCTGTGATTACGGTTTCCCGGGGCGCCTCCTTCCCCTGTGTGACAGGGCTGTCCCCTCCCGCATCCTGGCTGGGCTCGCCAGGTGCAGCGGGCTCCCCCTGCTCCGGGGGGTCGGGCAGGGTGTGTGTGTCGTGAGTGCCCTCTGTCTGCCCCTGGCGAAGGCGGTGCTGTGTAAGCAGGAGGTGACTATATCCCTATCTATGCAGAGGAACTGGTCCAGGTCATCATGGAACTTCATTGTACGCATGACAAGGCCAGACTTGAGATTGTTGTCCTTGATATACTTATATCTGGACCTCAAGTCCTTTGCCTGCTGCATGCACTGGGTGACATCCCTATTGTACCCCTGCTGCTGCATCTTCTGGGCGATGGCTTCATAGACCTGTCTGGTCTTGTAGCTGCACACCAGGTCATGCTGGACCTTTTCGGTCCCCCAAAAGTGTATGAAGTCCCTGGTCTCCTGCCTCAACCAGGACTCCCCCTTTTGGTTACCGCATGTGGGGGGCCTTCCAACTTGGGGCACGCCCAGTAGCTGTGGTGACAGCGGAGCTGGTCGTCTCCTGTTGGGGGTATTGCAGAAGGGTTAGCATCTGCCCCACAGCCCACCTGTGCTCTCTTGGGGAGGACCCTTCCCCACTCCTCCTGGGGGGCATGGGCAGCTTACCTGACTGTCACGGAGGCCCTCCCCAGCTGTCTCTCCGGTGGTGCATTGCTCCTGTGTCTGGGTGCTCTCCTGGGGGTGGGGGTAGGAACTGTTAGCTGTCAGCTGCCCACCCTGTGATCCCTTGGGTTGGTTTCCAATATTGGCATACGGGACCCCCCTGCCCAAGTTCTTGGGGTACCCTCGCTCTTACCTCGCTGTCTGTGGCAGTCCTTCCCCATGCCCCGTGACTGTGGTGGTCTTGGGGGATGCGGGCGCAGCGGTCTGACCTCAGCCCTGTGGTGGGACAGGTGTGCTGTGTTTAGCCATCCTTACCACCTTCCTCCGCCCCCCCAGCCCATGGGATCGGCCCCTCTCCCCTGGACTTCCCGGGGTCCCTCTACTTACCCTGGCCCATCCTGCGCGAGTCACGGTGCTGGCTCCCTTCGTCTTGTCAGAGGCTTTCCATCCTGACATTTTGGGAGTCGGCTCATCCGTCATATTTCAGTTCTCCTTGATGCCACAGCCTTGTTAAGCATTTTCCCAGTACATTTCCCAGATTATCTCAGATCTCCGGGATACCAGCCATCAGATACAATTGGCAGCCATATACACCATAGCTAGAGGATGGAAAACACAGAAAGACCCATCTATAACAGAGTGGATTAGCCAGCTGTGATGCACCATCACAATGGAAAATATAATGGAAGACATCAAGGACAATTTAGAAGGCTTTTATGCTATATGGAACGTTGGAACCCCATGTGGGAGACCATCTCCAAAACTGTGGACACAGAGCAGCAATAGTTCAATATTTGTCTTTCTGAAATATAGCTTTGCAAGACTGTGGGCGTAAGGAAGGACTATTCTGAATTGTAAAACTGCTGCAATCCTGTAAGCCATTGTTTTCTCTCTTGTCATTTTTGTTTCTCCTTTTAGTACTTGTTTTACTTGTTGATTTTGCTGACAATAGTCAACTTGTGAAAGGTGGAGCTTATAGTTTCATAATATTTCACGAGGCTGAATTATATGTTTATGCGAGCTCTTCAGTAAAGGTTGTATATATATGAAAAAGAAATGGATATATGGGGGTAAAAGTCCTTGGGTGGGCAAATATTTGTAACACATTAGCAGCAAATTGGGCTGGCTCAGACAGAAGTGGGCATGGGGGTAAAAAAAAATCCTGAGGTGGGCAAGTTTTTGTATCACATTAGCAGCAAATTGAGACATTTTCTTACGGGGTTCTGATACAAACAGCCAATAAAGCTGCAGACAACTGATTATGCACTAGAGCACAGCCAGTGGTATTTCATTCACATGGCTGTAGCCTCCTTGTATCAAATCTCTTTGTGTTAGATAACTCAAACATTGTTTCTTAGTGGATGTTGTTGATGTTGGGAAAGGAGAAGAAAAACCTGGGGGGGGGGGGGAGGAGGGAATCCTCCACCCTTTTCCCTCTACCTACCAACTCCCTTGGCTACGGGCCAGATTCTAATCAATAAGAAAAACATTGTTTAAATTTCATTTTCACCCTTACTAGGAAAAATCCATCTTCCAACAAGGAATTTCCTGATCTAATCCCTCCCCCCAATACAGAATGAGGAAAAAAAAAGTATCCTAAGGTATTGTCTCTTTGGCAGCTGTTGTATGGTGGAATGCCTTCCCACAAATACGACAGCAGTGTGAGCAATAAGTTGCTTCCATATTCTCACTTGGATAGAAAATTCTGTCATCATGTTCTAGCTGCTGTCTCCGTGACCATAGAGAAAGTGGCCATTTCCATCCTTCCTTTAGGTGGAAGAATGATCCTAGAAGGCTGCACCTTTACTCCTAGAACCCAAGAAAGACTGCAAAACCAATTTAACTGGTTCCATGGTAGGAGAAGGTGGAGGAAAAGGGAAACCTCCCATTCACCTTGATCTTGCAAGCAGCTCTGTGGTGGCGGAGTCGAGCCCCAGGCCCACCCAGAGACTCATTGGGTAATTTCAGATGTGACAGGCCTTTCGGCCCGCCACGCTAAACCCTGGACTGGGATCAGTCTCGGATCCCGGTCCGTGATCAGACCAGCCATCTTTTATATGTGCCGGCCTGATCGCAGAGGGGGTGGGGCTATGCGGTGTGACGTGCGGCTGCTCAGCCCCACACCCCTGCACTCCACCAGCCTCCCACCCTCAGGAAGATGGGCGGGCGCAGCAGCCAATCAGGCCGCTGCGCCTGATCCCGCTGCGTCTGGACCATGATCAGGAACGGGGCGAGGTAACAGACTTTACTTTCGCCCCATTCCTGATCATGGTCCAGCCAACCACGGTTCTGGAGGTGAGGCCAGCCTCACCTCCAGAACTGTGGTTAGTTTTGAACTCCACCAGGAATTCACTGTGGTGAATATCTGGCGGGGCTCAAACAAACATTCACACAATCACAGCCACCACCCTGAATCCACTGTGATTCAGGGTGGTTGACTGTGATCCCGTAACATCTGAAATTACCCATTGAAACAAATTGCTACCATAACCATTGCACCTCTTTCCTTTACTCTAGTAAACGGAGCTGTAGTCTCAGTTCAGTTCCTAACAGAGCAGGGTCTGGGGGAAGGGAGGTTGAATGTAAACTCCTTTTCATCATAATCATTCTGAATAGGGAGTCTCAGAAGGAGGGAAAGTCTGGATGGAATTTGAAAGGGAACTCTCCTTTTACATCCCAACTCCATGACCATTCATTTTAGGCTCTGATTTGAGACCTGTTAAAGGAGTTCAAGACTTCAGCTCAGCTCTCTAATCTGTAGCTGGTCTGTAACACCACACACGTCAGCCTCCAAAGCTGTAGTGTCATTTTATGAGATTTTACAGAGACAGACATTAACATCAATTTAAAAAAAAAAAAAAAACTTTCTGAAATCCCGTATCCATCTGAGGGGTTTCTCTGCCCCTCTCCCTTAGTGGGTGTGTTTAGACAGACAGCACCCCCACCTCTGCTCTGCTCTGTCGAAAGGTGGGCTGCCAGATGTGCAGGCAGAGCACAGACAGAGCAGCATGTCCCTAATCCACTCCAGCACCACTTGTGGTGGTCCGGAACATCCTGGAGCACCGCTAGTGGAGTTGGCTGCCCAAACCCAGGGCACCGGCCTGAGGTGGAGCTGCTGTCTGTCTTCTTGGCAGACAGCTGCTGCAGCGCCACTTTCGGTTAGGGGTTGCCCTGGGCAATACCATAGAGTTGCGGGTGGCAGCCTAGAGTGTCAAGTGATCAGCCCGCAAGTCTATGGTGTGGGGAAGTGGGATGCTGTGCAGGCTGAATGTGGGCCACAGCAGCCACTGGGTCTGTTTACAGCTGACCCAGGCAGGGCTGCAAGGGTGCAGATACGGAGGTGCACCCCCAGAGCAGGTCTGGGGATGGCCAGTCCCACATCTCTCTGAAAACACCCATTGTCATGCTTACCACACAACGAAAGGTAAGAACACATCTCCTAAGGTGGAACCAGACCATTTTAATTTAATGAGCACATCAGGTATCCAGCTAGAGACTATTAATCCAGTGCAAGTGCTTGCAGATCCCTCAAGATCCCTGAGCAATAACATTGCAGGCATCCTCAAGAAGGCTTCATTTTAACATGATCAGTGATGAGTGGGGCCTCTCACTGTCCCTCTGCTGAGGGACTCTCTTGTTGTTCATTCCTTGCAAATCTCCGCTAAGTATTGAGGAGAAAGGGAGCAATATGCCCTGGCCATTTCTGTCCTGGCCTCCTTCCCTTCATAAATAGCCCAGTTCTCAAGCTACACCTGCTTGTTCCAACCCCAGGATGAAGTGAAATATCAAGGGCCTTGCTGCAGAACTTTTCTGGGATTTACTTAGCCAAGCTGGTCTCACAAGACTGGACAGGTACCTAGGCCAAAAATAATGTGAGCATACCTCTCAACAGCCCCTATTTAAGTAGCAGCTAAATTCCACTGTTCCTGTTTCAGGGAGACAAACAGAACACAATTCAAGCTTCAGGCAGGCACCTCTTTCCTAGTTGCCTTTCAGGAAAAGCACTTGGGAGGACAAAGGGGAGATGATGGAATGACAAGAAACTACGTGGAATGATAAAGAGGAGAGCTTCTGTCCTCCTTTATGCACTTGGAATGGTCTTGTGTGTGCAGGGGCAGAGCTTATTCACTAAGGGGTGGAGATTATTGGCCCTGGGGCAGGGCTTGTCCCTCTTTGGACGCTCAAGTTGGGAGGTATGCGGCAGGAAAGAGGAGAAGGAGTAAGTGGCACGACCCTCCTCTCCTGTTTACTAGACTTGCCCCCTTCAAGATGAATTCCCCAGCCAGGCAAGAGACCTTGTGGCAGAGTGTTCTGGGTATATCCTTATAGGACCAGTATTAACCAGTAACTCTGCTTTCAAGCACCTTAGGCCTTTTCATTGCAGGATAAAACAATTATTGGTTTCATTGCAGGATAAAACAATTACATAGATGCTTCCAGTTAGGTCATGTGAAGAGTGGCCATACCTCCCCTTTAAAAGAGGACACTTATGAAAAATACATCTTGCAGGGCTGCATGTATTTTTCATACGTGTCCTCTTTTAAAGAGGGAGGTAGGGCCACCCTAGTCATGTGACTGGAAGCTGGTCACATCAGGTGACCAGGGTTGGATAGAAGAAGGGAACATCAGCACCAGGAAAACTAGTGGAGACCATTGTTTAAAAGAGAATTACTAGGCATATTGGCAAGCATGATTTCATGGGTAAAAAACAGCATGGCTTTAGCAAATGGGAAGCATGCCTCATTAATCTATTAGAATTTTATGAGATGTCAACAAGCATGTTGATAGGGCAGATCAGTTGATACAGTATATTTGGATTTTCAAAAAGCATTTGACAAGGTTCTTCACAAGAGAGTTTTGAGCAAACTAAGTAGTCATGCCGGGATAAGAGGAAGAGTCATCTTATCATGGATATCTGTCATGGAGTCATGGAATGGTAGCTGGTTAAAAGATAGGGAACAAAGAGTAGGAATAAATGGTCATTTTTCAAGTTGGAGAGAGGTAGACTGGGGTGCCTCAAGGGTCAGTACTGGGACCAGTCCTGTTTAACATATTCATTAATGATCTGAAAAATGGGGTAAAGAGTGCTAAATTTGCAGTGGGGTAGTAAATTCGCAGATGACATCAAATTATTCAAGATAGTTAAGACCCAGACAGATTGTGAGGTGATGCACATAGGGAAAATAATCCTCACTATACATACACGATGCTAGGTTCTGATCTGGGTGCAACCACTCAGGAGAAGGATCTTTGAGTCATTGTGGATAGTTCCTTGAAGACATCAATTCAGTATGCGGCAGCAATCAAAAAGCAGCTAGGCATTATTGTAAAAGGAATAGAAAGTAAAAGGGAAAGTATCATAATGCCACTAAATCTTTGGTATGACCCCACCGTGAATATCACGTGCAGTTCTGGTCATCCCATCTCAAGAAAGATATAATAGAACTGGAAAAGGTTCAGAGAAGGGCAACAAGGATGATAGAAGGGTTGGATCGAATTTCATAGGAGGAGAGACTCAGGTTCGGACAGTTTAGCTTGAAAAAGAGGCAATTAAGAGGGGAGATGACAGAATTTTATAAAAGCATTAGTGGCATGGAGAAAATATGTAGAGAATTGTTGATTGTCCTTTCTCACAAAAAAAGAACAAGAGGACACTCTGAAGTTAAATGGCAGCAAATTTAAAACAAACAAAAGGAAATACTTTTTCACTCAGCGGACAATACAGTTGTGGGACTCATTGCCAGAGGAGGCTGTGAAAGCAAGCAGCATAACTAGCTTCAAATGGAAATTAGATACATTCTTAGAGGATAGTGCCATAAACGCCTACTAACTGGGATTTAACCCCCTGGCTACTAGTAGTTGAGAGTGCTTAGCAGGAGATGGATCAACTTCTATGACCTGCACATGTACTTCTCTTGTGATACCGGAGCTGGTCACTGTCGGAGACAGGATACTGGGATGGATGGACTGCTGGGCTGACCAGTTATGGCACTTCTAGAGAAGCCCAGTCAATGAGGCTAGGGCAATATGGCTATTATTTTTTAATAAATACATGGGGGAATCTGAAGTAGAGGGAAATAAGCAGACTTGTCTAAGTTCACACTAGAAGCCAGTGGCCAACTACAAAACAAGCGTTATTACTTCAGTAGGGCTCCTTGTAAGGAAGTGGTTTGAGGATTATGGCCCTGTGGCAGAGTGAAGTCACAGAGGCACTGGGAAAGAGCCTAAGATGACCTCTGGCAGGAAGCCAAAGGATTTGGGGCATGGCTCATCCTATAAAAGGAAGTGCTGAGCCAGCGTGTTGGTGGGTGGAAGATGGTGGTAGAGTGTTGGGAGTTGCTGATTCGGTGAAACTTGACAATGCTAGGGAGAGTTCCACTGTGAGTAGGGTTCCTGAGAGGTGCTGTACAGGATAAGCCAGATAGGGCTTAGCCCTAAGAACTGTATGGACTGTGTGGAGCTTGTAATAGAACTTTAATAAAGAACTTTGAGCTAATTCTTTGGCACTTTGGAGTATTTGGGCCCTAATCCTGAAAGGACTTGCACCTAGCAAGAGAGAACCCTGACACAGGCCCATGTCTTCCAAGCCCTAGGTTAACACTATAACTGCGAGAGAACCAGTTCTTATTGTTTGGATCATGTTGTCTTTTTAAAAGCAAGATAAAGTGAGCCAAGTTATTTACACAAAGGTCTCAAACCACTTTCTCTGGAGTAGTTCCATTGAAGTCTGCAGGGACTATTCAGGAGTAAGGCGTTTGTAAACTATGGCCTAAATTTAATAATATTCAAACCCATGCTTTTTTTATCTGTGAAATTATTTTTTTCAGTGGCTACTCTGTTTTCACACTAAATAAAGAGCTAAAATATGGCCCTTTTTACACGGATGGAGGTGGGTGGGGGGATGGGTGTTTAGCCTCCTCAACCCACACAGCCTCCTCTGGTTTTCCAGAGGGCTCTGTGGGCGGAGGTGGGTTGTGATAGGTGTGCGATGTAGAGGTGGGTGTTGTGCAGGAGCGTGCACGTTGCCCCACCCATCCTGCTCGGTGTTCACACAGTCGAACACCGAGCAGACACCCATCACCCACCGCTGACCGTATACACAGACGCCGACCCCACCCCGCACACACACCAGAACACCAAGAGGTGGGTGGTGACCAGGTAAAAACGGTCTATGTGTAAGGAAATATGAATTTAATAAAGAGGAAGGGGAACTTACTGCCATTGTGTTAAAGAGGTGCGCCCTCTCTGTTACTAGTCTAGCTAACAAAAACAGATAACGTATGGACACTTAGTTTGCTGTTTTTTTAATTTTGGAGAGAAGGATGTGGATGACGGGGGAGATTTCATCACCTTATTATTTCAGGAAAACAATGCAGATTGTTAGCCAATAATGTCATGTCAGGAACCTGCTTTCCTACTGGTTGTCATAAAGCTGCAGATATACCTTTCATCATGAGGGTAATGAGCTATAACAGCAAGGCCTCCCAGTTGCCACTCTGAGAATAAAACAGAGCTGCTTAGACCAACAGTGAGGGCTTCATTTTTCATCAAGGAGTTTTAATGCTGGGAATGATGATCTCTTAAATAATGAATTTTTGAAAATTTATGGTCAAGATGCTTTGTCTAGAGATTGCTGTAGGTATTGCTAATTCTTTCTCACCGCACATGAAACGGACTTGACTTGTACAATGGGCAGAGGGTCAGCAGCCTTAGTTGGGGATCATTCTCCCCTTCTTCCTTCTAACCATGGGTAGCTAAGGAGGGAGGGGAGATAGCTAATAATGGGAGTAGAGGTAGGAGGAAAGGGAGTTGAAAGAGCAAGAAAAGAACTTGCCAAGGAATGAGGAATGGGTGGTGGTGGGGGGAATATATAATAGAGAGACTGCAACAGAGTAGACTAAAAGGCGGGAACAGAGACAGGAGGGTAAAGATGTTGCTGACATTGCTAAGCCATTAACTCCAGGAAGCTTGTCCATATTTTCTCAAATTTGTCTAGGACTTCTTGACGTCTGAATGCCAGATGCTCCATGGCAGCAAGGCTGGGCATTTCACTAAACCAGTGTTCTATATTAAGAATTGAATAATTTGGTGTGGTCTGTGAATTTAGCCACTTCACTCTTTACCCCATTTTCCAGATCATTAATGAATATGTTAAACAGGACTGGTCGCAATACTGACCCCTGAGGCACCACGCTGTCTACCTCTCTCCAACTTGAAAAATGACCATTTATTCCTACCCTTTGTTTCCTATCTTTTAGGGAGCGGGTGGGTGGGTTTTGGGGCCAGCTATGGCCACTCTGTGAGAGGAGTCCAGGCTTGGGGAAGCAGGAAGGCCTCTGGATGAGAGACAAAGGAATGGGAGTGGGTGAGATGGCTGGGGTTATAGATCTATTATTATTATTATTATTATTAAACATTTATAAAGCGCCAGTTGCAAAACCTGGCGCTGTACAGAACATACAATCAGACGCGGTCCCTGCCTGTGGCTTACAATCTAAAAGACAAGGAGGGGGAGACAAGGAGAGGGGACAGTGGGAGAGACATGGGAGAAGACAAACAAACATTCAGGCGGATGCGAAGTCTCAGGTGCGTGTACTTGGCTTGGTTACAAGGAGGTTGGTAGCAGCAGTCAGCAGAGGAGGGCTGACAGTAAGAGCAAGGGGAAAGACTAGAGGGCATTGGGAAAGGCAGCATGGAAAAGGTGGGTCTTGAGGAGGGATTTGAAGGAGCGGAGGGAGGAGGCAAGGCGGATGTTGGCAGGGAGGGAGTTCCAGGCATGCGGGGCAGCGAGGGAGAAGGGACGAAGGCGGTTGGGCGAGCAGGAGAAACGAGGGAGAGTGAGGGAGGGGACAGAGGAAGAGCGGAGAGCGCGTGCAGGAGTGCGTAGGGTGATTAGGTCCGAGAGGTAAGGGGGAGCTTGGTCATGGAGCGATTTGAACGTGAAAACCAGGAGTTTGAACAGGATACGTGTTCTCTTGACTTGTAAGATACCCTGAGCCACATGGATAGGGCAGGATATAAATTCAATATGTATGTATGGACTTCAAAGTATCAAATTCCTTTATCAGGAGTACATGCCCCAGGAGGGAACTACCTTTACTTCACTTTCAATGTTGTTTTTTTGTGTGAACAAAAGCAGAGTTAAAGTGAGTTAAGGGGTAGCTACGTCAGACTAAGTGTTTGTGTGAACTTGCAAAGTCGTTATCCCAGGTTTCATATTGTTCTTCATGAGTACTAGGGAATCTGACAAAGGTTTATTGTGGTATCGCAGAGTAGGGCTCTCATAGTTCTGAGTGGAGCAAAGGAAAAGATTGCATGCCATTGAGTGTCTTCGGATGGACCACCCCCACAACTGCCCCAGGGGTGGCCAGCCCTACATCACCTGTGTGCAACCCTCACAGCTCCAGGCTTAAACTGACCTGGCAGCTGCTGCGGCCTACGGTCTGCCCACACAGTGCCCCTCCTCCCCTGCACCATAGAGCTGCAGGTGGATCAGCGACCGCTACAGGCTGCTTCCCAAAGCTCTATGGCATCGTTGGGGCAACCCCTAACCTGAAACAGAGCTGCGGTGGCCCATTCACTGCTCTGCCCCTGGCCAGTGCTCTGGGTTTGGTTGGCCTGCTCCGCTTGGGATGCTCTGAGATATTCTGGAGCACCGCAAGGAGAGCTGGTTCAGAGCAGGCAGTGCCTGCTCTGCATCTGCTCTGCCTCACACCCAGGCACCCCACCTTTAAACGGACAGGCCACCCGAGGGTGAAGTGGAGCAGAGGCATGGGTGCAGTCCGTGTAAAAGCACCCATTGGGCCTTTTTAAGGAAGCTGGATTTCTCCCGGAGTTTAAAGTTGCAGCTCTGGAAAAACCACACCGGGGGGGATGGGGGGCTTTAGACGCACCTCTGTAAACCGGAAGTTGCCTGGGTGCCATTAGAAACAGCAGCATTGTGCAATTCCCCGGTGTTTTGAAATGCGGCGTAGATAAGACCCTGTTAATCGAGGTCTTATCTATGCCACATCTCAAAACACCTGAGAGTTGTGCGGTGTTGCTGTTTCTAATGGCACCCGGCTGACTTCTGGTTTACAGAGACGCATCTAAAGCCCTGCCCCTCAGGGGTTTCCCAGAGCCGCAGCTTTAAACTGCGGGAGAAATCCCACTTGTTTTAAAAGGCCCATTGTGTGCCAGTGCATGTCGGTAGTGCAGACACTGCTGATTCAAGAGGAAGAACTATCTGTCAGATACTGAAGCAGCCTGTAACAGGGCACAGTTCCTGTGGGCCAAGGGCCCTTTAAGAAGTAAAGAGGGCCATCCAAGGATTGAGGAGACTGAGCCCTAGATGCCTTGGACAGTAGCAGCGGTGTCACGTCACCATTGTGGGAGTTAAGAGCCAAAAGTCAATAGAGAGTGGCTGGAACGACACTGTCCCTTGAAGGCTAGACACTCTGGAGGAGTGGCCACACTTCTCTGGAGTTTAAGAGGAAGCAGCCTGAAGCCAGAGAAAGCAGTCTACTCTGTACCTGACTGGATGTGACAGGAGCTCCAGCAAGACTACTCTCCAAGGTCCTGAAAACTGCTGTTAAGGTACTGCAGAGGGCCAAGCCTGAGAGCCAGCCAGAGGACTGTGAGCTTGGCTGAGTTAGGGGCTGGACAGGGCATGGCAGCCAGAGGGTTTGCTTCCTGGGATTAGTCAGGCTACTGTGAAGAGACTATAGACTATGGGTACTTTCAGACATGACGTTAACCACCCTTTAACCACCCTTGGTGGTTATTTATGCATGTTGCAGGGCTGCATAGAGCACCAATGCAGCCCTGCAACATGCATAAATAACCACCAAGGGTGGTTAAAGGGTGGTTAGCGTCATGTCTGAAAGTACCCTATGATGTGTTTGTCTATGTGAATAAAGACTGTTATGCTAATTCCCTGAAAGACTGAGACTTTATGGTCTGCATCCTGTGGGGACTTCCTGAGGCACTGCCACCCTATTACATATCCAGAGTCAGGCCACCTACACCTCTCATACTCAGCAAATGTCCCATCAGTGACATCATCTATTAGGTCAAGAAAGAAAAGTCACTTTTCCCATGGTTCTGCTTCTGTATCCTTGTGCTTTGTCAGGAAAGCTACTTGTTAACATAAGATACAATAAAATACCTTATTTCCTCCCTCATTAACTGGATCAAATGAACTAGGGATAGTTCCAGACAACGTAAAATGTCAAACCAAATCTGAACTTGTGTTAAGGTTTGAAGGTGTTTAACTTAGCTCTGTCACTAAACATGGACCTGATGTGCCAATGCTATATCTTAACTTACACAAAAAGTGCAATCCTCACCCACTAATGTTACTAGAAACTGAACCATTGACATCAATGAGGACAGTTTTTAACCTAAAGTTGTATCAGGTAGTGGAAAGGAGAGAGGCCCCCTGTAAATACATCCCCCAGGTCCTCTGTGGCCCTGTGGCTCGCAGAACCCTTATAAAGGGTAAATTGCCCCTCAGGATCTAAATGGGGTCTAGTTGCTTCCATGGAACGAGACCCAGATCATCATTGGGCAGCTGAGCCAGGAACATGGACCAGAGACCCTAGTACTCACTCATTGCTTGCATACTGTGAGATACGGCCCTGCTTGCGGGCACCGTACCCCCCGCAGGTACCTTGTGCACGGCCGCAGAACTCCAACACCACCAACGCCGACAGGGGAAGCGCACAGAGAGGCAGCTGCGGTGGAGGCACCTGGCATGTCAGGGGATTCCCCTCCCCCCCCCCCGATGTCACTTCCGGCCCCAAACCAGCAGCTTCACAAGACGCAGGGGCAGGGCCAGTGCTGCCATGACGCTTGGAGTGCCTCCAGGCGCGTAGAGGGGGTGTGGCCAGCAGCATAAACGCTGGTGCCGTGGGACAAGTGGCGCCAGTGATCGGAGACTGGTCCCTGGAGTGAAAGCCTTGTTCTTTGCTGAATCCTAACCTTTTCCCAGAACCCTGAAGCCCCCTTCCCCTTCCTGTCTGCAAGAGTTGCTGTAGCATGAGTGTGACAGTGTGCGAGACGGGTGAGTGTCTGTTTCCTTTTGTGTTTGTGGAGTGTATCTGAGAGTGTGAGTGCGAGTGGATGAGATTGAGGATGTGCCCCTTCCTCCCTGCTCCGTGTTCCTTCACCCTCCTGTGTGCCTGACTCGTTGTCCTTATTGTATTCTTTGGGACCCCAGCCACTGAACCTCACTGTACTCCCTGCATGTCATCCTTCCCCCCTTCCAGTGTGCATTGTGGTGTACAAGTGGTCGAACGGTGGGCAGGGTGCCCCAGTATCTACTGCTCGGCGCCCTATGATGATAGGGGCCTGATTCTTGTGTAGGATCTTTGGCCCAATTACTATCCTGATGGGCATTCTTGTAACGCAATTCCTGCTGAGCGCCCCGGTCAGGGTAGCCCGTGCTTCACGCCACTTCAGTCCAGCCTCCCTACTCTTCACATCTCCTCTGATCCGATCCTCCTCCCCACTATTCCCTCCCCCCACTGACACATACATAAGATAACCCGGGAGATGAATGACTTGAGGGATCCCAGGCCAACACCTTGACGTAAGGGAAGGGGCAGGATTGGGACCAGGATTCTAATGTATCCACACACACCCCCAACTCATCTTCCCCCCTAATCCTTCCTCTCTCTCTTCCTTCAATGTCTTTGTTGATGGGGTCAACATCCAGCCCCTCCCTCAGGCACATAGCCTAGGGTTCATCTTTGACTCCTCCCTCTCCTTTAAACCTCTGATCCATTATGTTGTCAAATCCTTTCGCTTCTATCTGCACAACAATGCTAATGCCTTTTCCTCACTGTTTCCTTTGCTAAAACCCTGGTCCATGCCCTGGTTATCTCTCGCCTCCACTATTGCAACCTCCTTCTCACTGGCCTTCCTCGCTCTCACCTTGCTCCTCTCATTTCTGTTCGTAACTCTGCTGCCAGTGTCATCCACCTTACCTGCTGCTTTGACCACGTAATGCCCCTCCTCTCCTCTCTCCACTAGCTTCCTCTTCCTGAACACATTCTTCACAAACTCCTGGCTTTTACCTACAAGGTTCTTCATGACCTTGCTCCCCCCCCTCTCTCAGCACTCATTTCCCACTACACACCTGTCCAGGAGCTCTGCTCTTCCTCTGCCACCACCCTCGCCTGCTCATGGCTACCCCACTCCTTAAACGCATCCGCCCCTTTTCCCTGGCAGCCCCCCTATGCCTGGAATTCCCTCCCTGAACACATTCATTCAGGTTGTCTTCGGCGGCTCAGGAGACTAGCAAACAGGAACAGCAAACAGGGAAGTTTGCCTAGGAGTTCGCCGTAGGAGGGTGCTGTGGAGGGAACACCCTAGACAGGTGAGTGACTGTATTCACATAGATACCTATGCCTAGCTCCCGTCCCTTGTAGTTAAATACATAACTAGGGGTAAGCCTAACATCTCACTAAACAAGAAGATGCAGACAGCAGACCAGCAGTGGGATGGGGGCTACCCAGTCTTTTGCACCAAGTGCCACATGTACGATTATCTTCCTGTTAGGGAAAGGTCATATGTGTGCACCCGGTGTGTGTGTGCGTGTGTGTGTGTGTGTGTGTGTGTGAGAGAGAGAGAGAGAGAGCATCATGTGTGTGAGTATGGGGATTGGGGGGGTGAGAGAGATGAAAGCATGTGTGTAAGCTTGAATGGGTGTGTGTGAAAGAGGTAAGAGCATGTGTGAGAGTATGAATGGGTTTGAGGTGTGTGTGTGAGATAAGTGTGTGTTTAAGATTGTGTGTGTGTGTGTGAAAGAGTATGTGAGTATGAATGGGGATTGAGGGGTGTGTGTGAGAGATGAAAGTGTGTGTGTAAGCTTGAATGGGTGTGTGAAAGAGAGAGAGGTGAGCATGTGTGTGAATATGAATGGGGGTGTGTGTGAGAGAGATGAAAGTGTGTGTGTAAGCTTGAATGGGTGTGTGAGTGAAGAGAGAAAGGTGAACGTGTGGGTGTGAGCTTGAATGGGTGTGTGTGTGAAGAGAGAGAGTTGAAAGCGTGTGTGTGAGCTTGAATGGGTGTGTGTGAAGAGAGAGGTGAAAGTGTGTGTGTGAGTTTGAATGGGGGGTGTGTGTGAGTGGTGAGAGCATGTGTGAGAAACCAAATGAATTAATGTGTATCTGAGAGAATGAATGTGTGTGAGAGGTGTGTAAGAGAGAGAAGGGTGTGTGTGTGGGTGAATGTGTGCACGCGAGGGGGAGTTGCTCCCTCTACCCCGCTCCCCCTCCCATGGCTGTCCCCCCCTCACCCCCTGATGGCTTCCCCCACTCCCCCATGGCTTCTGGAGGGGGAAAGAAGACCCAGGCCCAGCAGCAACAGCTGAGGTAAGGCCCACCCAGCCAATAGCTCTTCCTTCTCTTTCTTCATATGACAAGAATGAACATGTTAACCCTGGGAACTCCTTGCTGCTGTGTTTCCCTGTGTTTTGGGTTTATAAATTATTTATTTTAAGCTTGATGTGCATGTAGACTGTGTTTTCTTCCATCTGATGTTAACCCTGGGAACTCCTTGCTGCTGGGTTTTGCCAGTGTTTTGGGTTTATAAATTATATATGCTTGATGTGCATGTAGACTGTGTTTTC
>QEPC01001533.1:11917891-11961373 GCA_003113815.1 Sphenodon punctatus
CAGTTATTTACCCTCTCAGCTAGTACTAGAACTAGGGGACACTCCATGAAACTCATGGGTGGCAAGTTTAAAACAAATTAAAGAAAATATTTTTTCACTCAGCGTATAATTGGGTTGTGGATTCTACTGCCAGAGGCTGTGGTAAGGGCCAGTACTATAGCTGAGTTTAAAAGAGGTTTGGAAAAGTTTCTGCAAGATAGGTCCATTAGAAGCTATTAGCCAGACAGGATCAGGGAACATGACAGAAGCTGGGGGAAAAGAACAGGGAATGGATCCCCCATTGTGACCTGTTGGGTGCTTCTCCCAAGCCACCATGATTGGCCAGTGTTGGAGGCGGGATGCTGGGCTAGATGGACCATTGGTCTGACCCAATATGGCACTTCTTATGTTCTTCCTCCCTCCAAATCTTCAAGTACCTCCTCAAAACCCACCTCTTCCATCTAGTTTTCCCTGGCTCCTCGTTCCCCTTGCTGACTTATCCGGAATCATTGTATCTTGTGTAACATTAAATGAGTAACTACATGTAACTAAGCCAAGCACATGCACCTGAGACCTCATGACTTCATATATGTATCTTTGTCTCTTTCTCTGTTTCCCCAGTCTCTCCTCCCCCCTTTCTCTCGTAGATTGTAAGCCCACTACGGCAGGGTCTGTGTCTCTTTCTTACAATTGTAAAGTGCCAGGTACATTGCTTGCGCTATATAAATGCTTAATAATAATAATAATAATTAATAACTCTAAACTACTGATAATCAACACAACAAGCTCCCAACCCACACACACCGTGAAAAAGGTGAAAGAGTAATAAAGGTACTCTGTGACACAGCTCTCCAAGGGTAGTGAGGTAAGGGAAACAAGGCCTGTCTCTCAGCTGGGCTGATAACCGGCAGCACACAGCTCTGCTGCCAATCCTCTTATCTAGCTAGCCCTGCCCCTACTGGGACTTCCTAGTGGTGTTCTGTATGCATTTGCCATAGCAACCACACACCCCTTCCACCCCGCCTCCCTACATCAGTGCTGGCATCAGTGCCAAAAGCCCGCCACCCAGCGTTGGTGGTTGCTATGGTAATGGGCCAGCACGTCCCCATAGCATGGCCTCTCTGTCTTGGTGGCTGCCACTGCCCAGGACACAGGTGAGTCCTGACAAGTTGAGGGTGTTTTAATCTGAGTCAATGGGTTAGATTATATCTAACTTTTTATTAATTTTGAATTCATTCTTGAACATCGATTTCATTTTGAGGCATCTATTACAGCTACAAAACAGTGTTCACAGGGGAGAAAAAATGCTGGCTTGACTACCATGTGGTGGTTTATGTCCTTAATCAGATGGAGTATAATAACATGTTACCTGTTTCATGTTATTCCTATCGCTGCAATAACAACATAAAACCAGACCAATAAACACCTCCAGTGGTAACACTGCCTCTGCAGTAGTGACTGAGAGTGAACAGTTTAGAATTAGGTCATTGCCGCTGGCTTTCCAGAAATTTCCTGGAATGTGGCCTGTGCCAAGGAAGGCAGTTGTTCATTTTTCTTTAATATGAAGAGACAAAATTAAACATTCCACTTCTGTAAATGTACGCAGACTCCAATGAACGTTAGGAGTACCCATTGTTTTTAGGGACCGTAAGTGAATGATTCCTCTAGGTAGCAGAACTAGTGTGAACCCGTTGTTGATTTCAATGGTCTAACATTCACCAGGAATCTTCCCACTGCCCTATGTAAGCATAGCCATTTGATGGATGGACAAGTGTGGCAAAGAATGAGTGACTTATCCAATGCCACCTGGTAAGTCCTAGCCTCAGACCCTGGCTCTCCATGCCAAGACCCTGCATGTTAACTGCTAGACCACCTTGGCTCTTATTTAGGGGATGGACAAGTACTGAAACAATTCCAGTTCCAGCTGTAGCTTTCTTCAGTTGGTCAAAGTCATACTGTTGTGAGCCACCCCGAGCTGCTCTGTGAGCAGGAGGATGCGGGGTAGAAGGATATTGAAATAAATAAATAAATAAATAAATAAAAATTAAATAATACTGTTTATTCTGAAGATGGTGTTAGCCTTTCTGAGTACAAGTTCAACACAGCCTGCTTTTAACACCCATTCTAATGGCCATACAGTATAGTCCAAAGAGTGGTACAGCCTGAGGTTGCTTTCTGTGGACAAGCGGACAATGAAATAGTTAAGCCAGACTCATTTAAAATCCAGTGGAAACATACTGATTAAGCACTTTGGTTTATCTTCCACCATTCTTCTTGCTTGCTCCCCCCAACACCCCACCTCCCTGCTTCTTCCGGGCCTGGCAGGGTATGCTCTTGTGTTTTTTTTAAAAAGCTGGATGTGAAGTTAGTAAACACTTTATTTGGGTTCAGCATATGTCAAGGAAGTGGAAACAGCTGGGGCTTGAGGAGAGGGCAGCTGGCAAGGTATGTTGTTATTTTTATCCAGAAGGGTCGGCAGAACCCGTTTGTACAGAGAGGATGCTATGAGAGGCTCCAAACATTAGTCCTTCTGCCTTCATGTATTTGGTTCACGGTAATTTGACTACCAGTGTGTTCATTCACTGTGATCCATTACACAACAGCCTCCTTTTACTTTTTTCCTTTCTCCCCTCTTTTCTTCTTCCTTCCTTTTGTAAGGCTTTTGCCTTTGTTGAATACCCAGTAGACACAATAGCTGTGAAAGAGAAAGAAATGGTCTCTGGCCTCGTCTTTGTCTTGGGCCTGCCAAGCCATTCAACATGATATAAATCAGAGGGTAGAGCCTGGGGCAAACATTGGTCAGCAGCAAGGGAGGGAAAGCATCTGGGGCATCCAATCTGTGCCAGATTCAGAAATGTAACCCAAGCGTGAATTCAGATAAGAACAGGGAATTGTTGTGGGGGGAGGGGGAAGGGGAAAGGGATGTCAAAGGTGGTTCAGAAAATGACCTGACTCAGGGGATTTCCTTGAGATAACAATATGATGATGGGACAGAATTAAAAGATTTATTTTTCATGAGGTCTGGGACAGTAGGTGATGGATGGGAACACACATGCTGGATGATGAAGCACTGGATATTATTCTTTTAATACGAAAAGGAGGTTAAGTGGAAGCAGCAATGCCATCTAGAAAGAGCTAACTGACAGATCCACTTATTCTGCCAACTGAAGCTGTTACATCCAGTCAGAGAGCAGGAGCATTATTTTTCTTATTTTTCTTCCCTCTGCTTTCCACATGTTTTAAAAGTTGACTTCAAACCAGTCGTCACTTATTTCCGGTAATGAACTAACTCAAGCAGATGGACACGCTGTTGCCTGTCAAGTGGAAATCCTGCATAATGTAGGTCAAGTAAGCAGATATTTCTGGCGCTAATTACAGCTGGCACTGAGGAACCCTTCCATCTGCATTGTTCTCAGTCTTTTTATTCAAACACCAAAAGCCCTGGGGGGTTTTTCTCCTGGTTTGCTGAGGACAACAAGTTGTCTGAAAAACTGCCACTATTTTTTTATTATCATTTTTTTTGCTGTCTCTTTATCTTTATATATGTCCAAAGAGTTGAAAAATAGTTTCAAATGAAGCACTGTTTTGATGCTTGGCTTCTGTGTAAGAATTTTATAGCATCGTTCCTATGTTATAGATCACACAAGAGTTCTTATCCCAAGATTTATGAGAGAAGACTGAAAGGTATTAGCAATGAAGTTGGAATGCAAGAGCTTGACCGGAAAAAAAGAGGAGAAAGATGGAGTTACTGAAAAAGTTATATTTTTTTAAAAATGCAATGTGATTTATTTATTTTTTTGCACTGTATTTTTTTAAAATGCCATGTAATCTTCACTCTGATCCTCAGGGTTTACATAATGTATTATGTGTCTTGTATAGTCCAAAAATAACATCATAAGTTATGCTGAAAAAGTTTCAAAGTATTTCTTGTGGGGCAAGGCTAAAGAAGGCTAGACTATTGCAATGTGCTCTACATGGGGCTGCCCTTGAAGACTGTTTGGAAGATGCAGCTGGTGCAGAACACAGCAGCCCACTTCTGACGAGGGCAAGTTGCCAGGAGCATATAATACCTGTGCTTCAGGCTCTGCACTGGCTTCCAACCGTTTTTTGGGCACAATTCAAGATGCTGCTTTTGACTTACAAAGCCCCAAACAGCTTGGGCCCAACACATCTGAAAGACCGCCTTCTCCCCTATGTTTCATCATGATCCCTAAGGTCAGCTGAGAACAGCATCCTGCTAGCTCCAGCATGGTGCCAAATGTGTACAGCCAAGGCCTGCAGTGTGAGGCTTTCTCAGTGGTTGCTCCACAATTCTGGAACCCCCTTCCCTTAGAAAGTCACCAAAGCCCCAGCCTGAGCATCTGGGATTTTGGGGGAAGTTGTGGAGTCCCCATTGTCATAAGCTTATAAAAATAGCTGAGAAGCTGAATTGAAAGTCTTCTGAAGTATGCCTTTGCCTGCCTTACATTATGCAGGATAATTCCTGTTTACATGTTGTTTCCTGTAGTGTAAACATTTATTTTAAATCTCTTTTGTCATGTGTCTCATTTCAGTCTGAAGCGACGTGCCTTCATGTGACACTCTTCCTGTCCTGCTGCTGTTTCTGGGGCCTCAAAGGCAATTGCAGGATATTCCTTTTCCAGTTCCTCTAATGATTCTTTCACTCGAATGTCCTTGAACAATTAACTAACAGTGATGTAAGTAAGACTTAGGCCACCACACCACACCACCCCCAGCCTCTATACAAGTTACATAAATAACAGGCTTGGTTATGCCTGGGAGCCTGACTGAATTTGTTACAAAGGAACTGAAATAGCTGCAAGGCATGGGAAGTCCATGTAAATGATATACCGCCCTAACCTGTAGAGGGATGAGGCTAGAGAACAGAAAACAGGAGAGGAGATAATTATCCACTCTGGAATATCCATTGGATTGAATAAGAATAAAAATGCTTATATGTATGTGGAGGAGAGCTGCATTACTAACAGTCAGAGGGGGAGTGCTCATCAACTCAGTGATTCTCAAAATGGCGGGTAGATTCCCTGGGATGATGGGGCTGGGGAAAGTCTCGAGGACAGGGGCTTGAGAAAAAGCACAGCTGCCAAACCCCTAGCTCCACTCTTTAGGAAGGGAGATTTTCCAAAGTGCTGGGTAGCAATGGGGAGAGAGGGGAGGGCAAGGGGGAGGAAGAGAGAGTGTACAGGGGCCTCGAGTACCACAGACAAGAGTCCCAAAAGTTTGAGAACAACTATATTGGCTGTCAGAAGAACCAATAAAGGAAAGTCAGTTGCCCTTACTATGTGGGGAAACCAGGATTCAAATGTTGTCAGTTTAGCCTCAACCCTGCAAGACACTGAGGATTCAAACCTGATCCCACAAATCTCTTGCGCGTGTGCGTAACTTTAAGCACATTAGTTCCATCACTGCTACTATCCACCATCTCCGATCCTGCTCTCGAGTTGTTGAGCACCTCTGAAGGAAGTCTCATGAGTTTTCCGACTTCCTCCACTTTAAGTTTGCTCTATCTGCATTTAGTGATGTCCTTTCCCTGGCCAAAGACTATTACTCCACATTAATCGTTTGTTTGTTTGTTTATTTCTTGTTCTGGCCGAAGTCATGACAAGTAAAACCATATATAACAGAATAAATTGCAATAAACAATAAAATGCAATAAACAATAAACAAATAAGCAATACAAAAGTTTCATTATAAAAATAACCAGAACCTAACAATATATATATCAGAAACAATAACAATAAGCAATAAGCCCCAAACCATGATTCGTATATCAATCCTTAGACAGAAGAAATTTTTTCCTTAAAAAGGAGGCCCGAAGAGCAAATTATGCCAAAATTCCCAAGTTGAAATGTTTCCTGTCCGAAAGGCAATAAATTAACAAACCCCTCGGGGACAAAACTGCAGGAGGGTTGATTTTATGCCACATTTCAGTTCTTATCAACGAATAGAGCGGACAATGCAATAAATAATGAGCAAGGTTCTCATTCTGATTTTTCCCCACAGGAACATATTCTCTCATCATAAAATAAACCAGCATATCTCCCCAAGGATACTGTGGAATCAAATGTCTGGAACCGGAGAGCTTGAAAGGCTCTTCTTAAACCAAAATCCGTTAGTTCACTTAAACAGGAACAGCCACCTCTCAGAGGTAAGATATACCGATAACAAGGGGAAGCACGTACCATCCTAGCCTGACTCTTTAGTTTGTACATCAATATCACATAATCTGGTCTTTAACATTTTAATCCCGCTCTTCAACGGAAATTGCAACAAGAAGGGAAGAGAAAGACCTAGATTTTTCAATTTATTATCCACAGATCTTGACCAAGAATAGCCATCAGTCTGCATTTCTATTTCGAAATGTGTCTTGGTAATAGAATCTGGTGGATTCAAAGTCAGTTTTAACACAAAAGATAAAAATATTTTCTCCAAATTCATACCCAATGAGACAAAGCCAGTTTCCAATTTGACCAGGGAAGAAGATGTACCAGGAGGAACGCCAAGTAATTTATATAAAAATTTATTCTGGATTGGTTCCAGGAGTGATGTAGCAGTCGGGGTATATCCCCAAACCTATACCCCATAGCTAAGTTTAGCCAAGATTTTAATTTCTAAAACCTTGAGAGCCAGGGCAATAAAATGCCCCCTTTTGTTAACATAAAATTTAAAAATAGCTGCCAAGCTTGCCAAAGCGTCTTGTTTAATAGAGTGAATGTGCAGGAGCCAAGAATTGTTATAAGCGAAGACAATCCCCAGATATTTGAAAATACGCACGTGCTCAATTTGGTGACCATTTAAAAACCAAGATACTGGTTCAAAGCTTTTAGCAAAGACCATCATTTTTGGTTTTTTATAATTAATTTTCAGGCCTTGCTGCTGACACTTTGTTCCAAAATCCTGTAGCGATCTTTTCAATCCAAGTCTAGAGGTGGATAACAGAAGAGTGTCATCAGCATACATTAAGGAAGAAATTCACCCCTCTCTGATTTTCGGGGCCAAATAATTCCCAGTATCTCTATGGTCCAAAATCAATTGATTAACATACAAATTGAAAAGCAACAGCGCTAGAAGACATCCTTGCCTGACACCTCTAGATGTTGGAATTTCACTTGACAAGGCACCCCTCCTATTTAGACAAATCTGCAATCTGGCATTGGAATAAAGGGATTTAATAAGAGCAAGCAAACGAGGATAAATACGCAAAATCTCCAGTTTGGCCCAAAGAATGTTTCTATCTAATAAATCAAAAGCTGAAGAAAAATCAATAAAGGCTACAAACAAATCAGTTTTTTTCTTCCTACGCTGGTTGATCATATGATTCAAAATGTAACAGTGATCAACTGTGCTTCTCCCCGCCTGAAAACCTGCCTGTTCTTCGGCCAAAATTCCTTCCGATCTTACCCAATGGTCAAGACGTGCAAGTAACGTTCTGGAATATATTTTAGATATTATGGGCAAAAGGCTAATAGGTCTATAATTTTTCAGATCAGCCCTATCACCCTTTTTATAAATGGGGATAACTATACTTGCCTTCCAATAATCAGGAATTTGACCAGAATCATTAATTAGGGTAAATAAATTTGCTAAGGCTCTCCACCACCATCTGGGATTCAGTTTAAAATACCTCTCCAGGTAAAAAATCACCACCTGGTGCAACATTAATCGAATCTCACTCCTGCAACCCCTGCCATCGCTTCTCAACATTTGCTTCCCTTCTGAAGCCTCCCTCTCCTCCCAGCCTTCCTCTCTCTCTGCACAGGATTTTCTCTCCTTTTTCAACAAGATTGATAAACACCGCCTTGTTATTGCTTCTCAATCCTCTCCCTCCCCCATTTTATTCCCTGCTATTCCCCCTCCTGCCTCTCTTCTCTCCTTCTCCCCAGCATCCCTTGATTGAGCTCACCCCCTCCTGTCTTCATCCAACCCCTCCACCTGCCCTCTTGATTCCATCCCCTCGCAACTCCTAAGGGTGATTGCCCCCACGACTGCACCTTCTCTGCTGCACATCATCATCAATCTCTCCCTCTCTACTGGGTTATTTCCATTGGCTTTCAAGGATGACACTGTCTTTCCTAGCCTTAAGATGGCCACTCTCAGCCCTCCCAGCTATCGCCCCATTTCACTCCTATCGTTCACTTCTAAGTTCCTGGAGCAGGCTGTCTACATGTCTTGTAGACAGCCCGCTGTCTTGATTTCCTCTCTTCTAATTCCTCCCTTGACCTCCTTCAATTGGGCTTCCACCCTCTCTACTTGTTTAAGACTGCCCTCACCAAAATTACCAATGACCTTCTCTTAATCAAGTCTAAGTGCCTCTACTTCATTCTTGTGCTCCTTGATCTCTCTGCTACCTTTGACACTGTTGACCATGGCCTCCTCCTGGATTCACTACTTGCCCTTGATTTCAAGGTCGCTGTTCTCAACTGATTCTCCTCATATCTCTCAAACTGCTCCTTCAATGTTTCTCTTGCTGGTACCTCCTCTATGTCGCTTCCCCTCTCTGTGGGGGTTCCCCAAGGTTCTGTCTTGGGCCCTCTTCTCGTCTCTTCTCTTCTCCCTCTTTCTCTGGATAAACTCATTGAATCACATGCTTTTTGGTACCACCTGTATGCTGACGACACACAACTCTATCTCTACACTTCCGTGCTCTCCTCCTCCATCCAGTCTCATATCATTGACTGCCTCTCTGACATCTCTGCTTGGAAGTCTCGTTGCCAATTCAAGCTCAATATGGCCAAGACTGCACTCATCTCCCTCCCAAAATGTACTCCTCCTACCAGTTTCCATTGAGGGTGTCACCATCTAGCCTGTCCCTTAGGTGCATAGTCTGGGATTCATTTTTGACCCCTCCCTTTCCTTTATGCCTCAGAGACCTAGGCTGTTGCCAAATACTGCCACTTTCTCCTGTATAACATTGCTAAAATCCGGTCCTGCCTTTTGTTGCCAGTGCCACTGCAAAAAAATTAGTCCCCACTCTTGTCATCTCTCGCCTTGACTACTATAACTTCCTCCTTACTGATCTCACCCCCTGCCTTCAGTGCTCTTCTGCCAGAGTCATCCACCTTGCCCATCGCTTTGACCACGTTTACCCCTCTTCTCTGCCCTATACTGGCTCCCTACGGGAACACATTTGGCACAAGCTCCTCCTGGTCTTCACCTTCAAGGTTCTTCATGACCTTGCTCCCCTATATCTCTCCACTCTTGTATCCTGCCACATTCCTGCCTGGGAGCTTCGCTTCTCCTCTGTCCCCACCCTCACCTGCTAACGACTCCCCTGATCCTCTAAATGTCTTTGCCCCTTCTCTCTTGCTGCCCCCATGCATGAAACTCCCTCCCTGGATACATTTATTCTGCTCCCTCCCTCCCAACTTTCAAATCCCAACTGAAAATCCTTGTTCATCATGAGTAAAATTGCATTCACTTCCCTCCCTCTCTCAGAATCTCTTCCCTGTAACCAAGTTAAGCATGCGCACATGCATTTTCTTAACCTCATGAATGTATCCTTGTCTGTCCTGATGTTCACCTGTCCCTTGTCTCCCCCTTCCTTGTCTCTTAGATTGTAAGTTCTTTGGGGTAGGGACCTGTCTATAACTACTGATTGTACAGTGCCAGGTACACTGCTGGCACTGTGTGAGGTTCCTTGGGGGTCGGCGGCCCAGAGGGCGGCGCGGGACACGACGGCGCCGCCTATTAGGGATCAGCAGGAGAGTTCTAGTGTAGGCCCGGGGACTCCACATCGGGCGGATAGGCGCACAGTAAGAACTCTGGCAGCGCGACAAGGAAAAGAGGCGGGGCCTGCGGACGTGGTGCGTCGCTCGGCGCGCCTGCGGGCGCGGCCGGGGGCGGGGCTAGGGCCTTAAAAGGAAGACGCAGGCAGAGGGGCATTGCCGGTGATCAGCTTGCTGAGAGACTGGCCCCTTGCGACGAACGAAGGATTGTGTTGTGCGGTGCTGTGCAGAGAAAATCAGAGAGAGAAATTGAGAGCGTGAAAGGAAGGGCTGAAAGAGGGTGACTGAGAGAGAGCAAGGTGAGTGAGTGCGCGTGAAAGGCTTGATTGCGTGTGAAGGTCTAAACACCATCCCCCCTTGGTATCCCTAACCCTTGTGATCCCCCTCCCTGGAATCCTTGTTACCTTTCCTATATCCCTGACCTCGTTCCTGGGCTTGGCTCCCCTGTTGTCCCCACGTGTCGGGCACTACCAGTCTGAACCCCCGCACCTTTCTAGGAACGTGTGTGGCGTGGGAACCGAAAGGGTGCTAGAACGCCTTCGGGCTGCACGAGTGGGGGCTGAGCTCTGGGCCATGCTATCCCCACCCCAATGATGAAAACGGCCTATGTCTAACTAAGATACTGGGGCCAACCGTTATCCTGAGGGGTAGTTTTCTCCTGACAAGAGCATATAGCCCGAGCGCGTGGAACTTGTGTGTGAAGGGGGAGTGGTTCCACGTGAGGAGTGAACGAGTGGGTATTCCCTTCCGAGGTTCCTTTCCCTCCATGTTGCCCCACCACAACAGTATCACCGGCATGGACCTCGAAGGGAAATTAGAGGAAATGAATAGGGCTATTCAATCCTTGGCCTTTGAGATTAAGGACATTAAGGATCAACAGGCACAGGACAAAATGGATACTACAGGGGTAGATGAGGAATTGCTGGAGCAGCCTTCTATGGAGGAGCGGGAGGAGGTACGGGGGGCTGGGGTGTCTCCAAGAAGGGAACCAAAACACCCCCCTATTGCCCGCTTTAGCGGGGAACGAAAGAAATTTCAAGGGTTTTTAGCCCTATGCAAGTTGGCCTTCCAACTCCAACCCTCTACCTATGCCACAGACGCCCTAAAGGTAGCATTTATTATAGGACACTTGGACGGGATAGCACTTGAGTGGGCGACGCCTTTATTGATAAAAGAGAGTCCCCTTTTGAAAAATTATAAGAAATTTATTAGCGAGTTTCAATTCTTATTTGACTACCCCCATAGAGTCAAGGATGCCGAAATGGCAATTATGACCTTAAAACAAGGTAAAGGGCTCTTGTTAGAGTACATTACACACTTCCAACATTTAGCTGTAGAACTAGATTGGCCGGATGCGGTCTTAAAGGTCCACTTTCGAAAAGGCCTAAGTGAGGAGTTAAAGGACCAGCTGTCGTTAACAGCTACCCCGGCAACCTGGTCAGAACTAGTAAACCTGACCTGCCAGATCGAAGACCGATTAATGGAAAGAAGAAGGGAACGGCGAAGCGAAGCCCCCCGTGCATGGAACCCGCGTGCGTCCCACTTCCCTATGGCATTTCGAACTGAGGAAAAGAAAACCGAAGAGCCTGAACCAATGCAATTAGGGGCCTCACGGGGACCACTGACCCCACAAGAAAAAGAACGAAGGAGGACACATCTCCTTTGTCTATATTGTGGAAACCCAGGACATTTTGCTTCTGAGTGTCCACAGCTGACCCCCGAGCGAAGACGACGGGGAAACGCGAAGGGCCGCGGCATTCAGGGGGTGTCTCGGCAGGATCTGTGGTAACCCCTATACAAGAGTCATGCCGCAAACCTCCTCATCTGGGTCGTGGACATTTTCGTATTCCGATTACCTTAACCGTTTCTTCGCAGCGGAGTATTGTCCTATGGGCACTTCTTGACTCTGGGGCATCTGGGAATTTTCTGGACGAAAGGATGGTGTTGATACATCGTATCCCTACGCAGCAAAAGGCGTACCCTGAAGCGGTTGTGACTATTGATGGGGTACCCCTAAAATCTGGGCCAGTAAGACAACAAACCCGGTCCTTACAAGGTACTATTGGGAACCACCAGGAGAACCTTTCATTTGACATTGTGAGTACCCCTCTTTTTTCTGTAGTACTAGGCCTTCCTTGGCTACAACTACATAATCCGACTATCGATTGGCAGACGAGAACCTTTTTTTTTACATCCTGCCATTGTAATGCCCATTGTAGAATCCCGACACCCCCGCAATTAGTACAAGTCATAGCCAGCACTAGCCTTGTTCATCCTGACCTCCCTATCCCATCCGAATATCAGGATCTAGTTGCAGTTTTCAAGAAACAGGAAGCCTTAGTTCTACCTCCTCACCGGAGCTACGACTGTCCCATAGAACTATTACCTAATTCAATGCCCCCTTATGGAAGGATCTATGCCCTTTCCGAACCGGAACTGAAGACATTAAAGGAGTATCTTGATGATAATCTGGAGAAAGGGTTCATTCGTCCTTCCACATCCCCTGCAGGAGCACCTTTATTTTTCGTCCCCAAAAAAGATGGGGGCTTACGCCCCTGCATAGACTATAGAGGGCTAAATGCCATCACGATAAAGAACCGGTACCCCTTGCCACTTATCCCAGAACTCTTAAATAGGTTACAGGGGGCCTCTATTTTTACTAAATTAGACTTAAGGGGCGCTTACAACCTCCTACGCATCCGCCACGGAGATGAATGGAAAACAGCCTTTCGTACCCGCTATGGGTTGTACGAGTATTTAGTTATGCCCTACGGACTCGCTAATGCCCCTGCCACCTTCCAATATCTCATCAATGATATATTTCGTGATGTTTTAGACNTTGCGACGAACAAAGGATTGTGTTGTGCGGTGCTGTGCGGAGAACTTCAGAGAGAGAAATTGAGAGCGTGAAAGGAAGGGCTGAAAGAGGGTGACTGAGAGAGAGCGAGGTGAGTGAGTGCGCGTGAAAGGCTTGATTGTGTGTGAAGGTCTAAACACCATCCCCCCTTGGTATCCCTAACCCTTGTGATCCCCCTCCCTGGAATCCTTGTTACCTTTCCTATATCCCTGACCTCGTTCCTGGGCTTGGCTCCCCTGTTGTCCCCACGTGTCGGGCACTACCAGTCTGAACCCCCGCACCTTTCTAGGAACGTGTGTGGCGTGGGAACCGAAAGGGTGCTAGAACGCCTTCGGGCTGCACGAGTGGGGGCTGAGCTCTGGGCCATGCTATCCCCACCCCAATGATGAAAACGGCCTATGTCTAACTAAGATACTGGGGCCAACCGTTATCCTGAGGGGTAGTTTTCTCCTGACAAGAGCATATAGCCCGAGCGCGTGGAACTTGTGTGTGAAGGGGGAGTGGTTCCACGTGAGGAGTGAACGAGTGGGTATTCCCTTCCGAGGTTCCTTTTCCTCCATGTTGCCCCACCACAACACACTGAGCAGTAAGGAGCGGGGATTCAAGCACGGCACCCACCGCCCCGGCACGGTTGTAGCCCTCGCACTCACCTGACAGCTGAGCGGCATGGGAGTGAGGCGACAGCAGCACCTGGAAAAGATTAAAAACTCAAGCAGCCTCCGGCAGTAGAGAAGCAGTAAGGAGCGGGGATTCGAGCAGGGCACCCACCCCCCTGGCACGGTTGTAGCCCTCGCACTTACCTGACAGCCGAGCGGGATGGGAGCGAGGCGACAGCAGCACCTGGAAAAGATTAAAAACTCAAGCAGCCTCCGGCAGCGCCGGAGGTGGGCACCAGGGCAGCGTGCCAAAGGGCTGTGCGCACAAGGGCGCGCCCTTTTGCGCTCCCTTCGGCACGATCAGGAGCAGGAGCCGGCCCCTTCGGTTTGAGAGGGGGTATAGGGGGTTTGGATTGGGATCACCGATGGCTACAACTAGCCAGGGCGGGGCGGAAAAGGATGAGGGGAAGACAACTCCACCAAGGCAACTCATACAGGGGCAGTTGGACTCCTTTTTTCGCAGGCCGGTAGTGGGGGGTGGGGATATGAGGCTCCCCCCCCCCGCCACGTTACTAAAGATCGCTCCTCCACCTGGTAGGGGCTCTCTTACTCAGCGGGGAGAATAGTTGGCCCCCTCTCCACCCAGGAACATGTCAGGGCCCAAATTTAGATATGGCCCAGGCCTAGAGGGGGAGACCCCAATGGTGGGGGAAAGACTAGCCACGTTCTTGACAGAACATATAATGCTTACTGCCGAAACAGTGCAGTACATGTTCTGCAAACTTTCCCACATGCAATCGAAAGTCGACTCGGTGGAGGGGTTGCTCCAGGAGGTAGTGGCTGTAGGGTTAGGGGCAGGGGAGGAGAGGGGACCGAGGGCACCCTCCCTGCCTCTTGAAATGGGCCCTTTGAGTAGATATGGACCCAATAAAGTCAGATCTCTTCCCCTCCCCCCTCCCCACTCTTGCTGCCCAGCACCCTGGCGCTCCTCAGTTATCTCGGGGATTTGGGCCACAGACTACTATACCCCCCATGATCTGCTCAGATACCGCTGAATCATTTGGACTCCTACCAGAAGCCCTGATCTTTACCATCTTCCCGAAAGGTGGCCGCCCAGCCCCAGTGTGGGGTACTCCCTTAGACATCACCAAACATTTGAGGTCCCTTTTGTGGAAAGTGGGGATCACCAGCAAAGACATAGTTTCATGTGATCATCTCTTTGTCTTGGAGGATAGACAAATGATCCTGGTCATTTTTGCTTCGTCCGAGCTGCCAAACCTCATCCTGACTCGTAAGATTTTTCTTGAACACCAGGCGGTTATTGTAGCCCGTGCTTACCAGATTTTACCTCCTGTCCAGGAGAGGTACTTAAGGGCACCCCAGGATGGAAGGCTTATACGCAAGATAGAAGGGGGGCCCCTTTTAGTATCTCAAGGGATGGGTGACCCCTGTCCTCAGTTGGCCGGTCCCCCCATGGAAACCTGCCCCCCAATCCTTCCGAGGAGAGGTTCCAGGGGGCAACCGTCGGGCAGTCGGATCCCCCCTGTGGAGGCCCACAATCTTGTCTCTGAGAAACCGCCCCCAGAAGGCACGGGTAGAGTTTCAACTCTACCCCCGACCCCTAACAGTATAGTGAAAGTTCCATCCTCACTCTCAGCGACTATGCAGGCTCACTGTTTCCAGAGGCTTGAATCCCTATATCTACAGCTAGGGGATTTAAAAACAGACCTAATAAAGGGTGAGAAAGGGCTGGGTCCTCTGGGCGCAGTGGAGGGGCTGATTGCTAAGCTCCCTCAAGTGACCCCACTCCAATCCTTGGTATCTACCCCGATCAAATCTTTGACCTGGCTCCCGTGCCTGGGAGGTAGCCAGATGGAGAGGGGTCTCATGGAAAAAATTAGCCCCTTGATGATATCATTCATCACAAGTCCGAAGGGACTCCCGTCGCTAGGGGCAGGGGGGACGGAGTAAGGAATCCCCCAGTCCCTCCCCTCCCCTAGGATACAAGGGCTGGATAATTTCATCACTTCCCTTGTTACCACAATCACCTTTAAGGCACCCCCAGGGGGCACTTTCTCCTGTTGACAGGACTGAAGTCAGTTTAGCCCAATTAGTTAAGAACCCTGTAGCCAACCAGCTTAAGAGGGTATACCAAGAGGCTGCTGATCCTCCCGCCATGAACCCTACAGGCCGTGTCCTTAGGTAGCGGTCTAAAATTCCGGCCTGCCACTCTAAACAATGACTAGTAAGTAGACAGGGCTCTTCCTTTTTATCATTTATTTCCTGGAACATATCTGGGTGGAGGGCTCACCAATTTGACCCCAATTTTTTTAATTGTTTATCTCTGTACAATATGATTTTAATGCAAGAAACTTGGCTGACAGAACCCCACACACAGAAGGTCTGGCGAGGGTTCGATACCTACTGGCTAGAAGCGACTCTGTCGGATTCACATGGCCGTCCTAGTGGGGGCCTTGCTTTTTTCATTCCTACTAAGTTTAATACTCAGGTTCAGTGCCTTAGTTTCATTAAAGCTTATTTTTATCTTTTGTATTGTGTATTCCCCTCTGGACTTGAGTTGATTATTGGAATCGTGTATATTCCACCAGACCGTTCTGTCTATTATAACCCCAATATATGGAACATCCTAGTAGACCAAATCCAATCGGCAGTGGAAAGATTTCCAGCAGCGGTTCTCCTACTAGGAGGAGACTTTAATGCTCGGCTGGGCAATCCGGTAGACCTACAGGTTGTCCCAAGTATGGAGGATACATCTGACCCCTTATTTATACCAATACGACACTCCAGGGACCAAGTGGTGGGACCCAGGAAAGCTCAAATGGATCATTTGCTGAGTGAGTTGGACCTTGTCATCATTAATGGGCGGATGGAGGGGGATTTGGAGGGAAATTTCACCTACCACTCCCCTCAAGGATCCAGCCTAATAGATCTTTTTCTGATATCGTCATTCTTCCTTCCTATGATTGTTAGTTTGGAGGTTGTCCCATCTCCTGTGTCTAGCCACCTACCACTGGTCTTGTTAATCGATGATCCCAACCTCAGGAGGGATCCAGACCCCTTGGAGATGGACCCAGAAGGGGTGGAGGAAGGGACCTGTGTGGTGCGAGCCAAATGGTCTGAGGAACTGGCAACAGAAATAGATTAATTTATTATCTCCCCCCCCAGTTCAAAGCCTGTATAGGTCGGCTGGTGAGGGTGGAACAGATAAGGTAGCACGGTTCAAGGAATTATTAGCCTTGCTCACCCTATAATTACTAGGGAGACCGTGAGCCCTCTCAATGGGGGCCAAAGAGTGGGAGGGTTCCCCTCATGGTATGATAGGGACTGCCGCAATGGAAGGTCTGCCCTTCGCAGAGTGGCTAGAGAGCTCTGGGTCAATCCAAACCAAGCTCAAAGGACTAGGATGACGAAGCTTCGCACAGAATACCGGAAACTTCTGACCTTAAGCGGAGACTGTTTGCAGAAGACCAATGGGCCAAGCTACTTGCTGTAGCTAAGGCTAAAGACGCCTGCCAATTCTGGTTAACAATACGGGAATCACTAAGAAATAGAGGGACCTACACGGAAGTCGGTGTCCAACGGCCAAGTGGCAGGAGTATTACGAAATCTTGTTTACATCTCCACTGGAGATCCAGACAGGTCTGGTTATCCGGCCCCTGGATGGAGTCCAACAGTGGCTGACCGTAGATCCTGAAGAGATAGTCCCGCTAATAATCAACTTAAAAGTGGGGAAAGCTCCGGGCCCTGACTACATCTCTCCTGAGGTATTGAAAAACAATCCAGAATGGTGGGCCAGGATACTGGCGCCACTATTCACCTACCTCAATGAGACTGGAACTTTTCCTCCAGTTTGGAAAACAAGTATTGTTATCCCCATTTACAAAAAAGGGGACCCTAAGCTACCAGAGAATTATAGGCCCATTAATCTCCTTAGCATTATAGCAAAATTATATACTAGATTACTGTTGGACAAATTACAGGTCTGGGAGGAAGAAGCTCGTATATTGGAGCCAGAGCAGGCAGGCTTTCAACAAGGCCTTGCCACTACGGATCATATACTTGTACTGTCACCCCTGATCGCTAAATACACAGTCCTCCGCGGACAATTATATTTGTGTTTTGTCGACTTGGAAAAGGCGTTTGATTCTATCTGCAGGGAACGACTATGGGGGAAGTTGAGTAGTATGGGTATTGACCCCAGATTATTGTTCTTACTGATATGCCTTCACACAGGGAATACCTTCCGAGTCCGCTGTAACACCCAAGGAGCCCTATCTGGACTAGTGTGAGTTCAGGCGGGGGTAAGACGGGGTGCCTTTTGGCCCCTGCCTTGTTCAATTTGTTCTTGAATAGTGTGGTACAGGAGCTGAGCGAGACCAACACGCACCCCCCCCAAAATTGGTAACCGATGAGTACCACTTCTCCTTTTCGCAGACGACACTGTACTGATGTCTCAAACGCGCATAGGACTGTGCCGCCTTATGGAAGCATTTGGAGCTTATTGTCAACAGGAGCTCTTGCATATCAATTTTCTTAAAACCAAGGTTATGGTGGTTGGACCAGAGGGGTGTCAAGAGTTCATGCATGGTCTATTGGTAATAATCCCATAGAGCAGGTCAGGTGCTACAAGTACCTGGGTGTAATTTTTTCCTCCCTTCCAGGTTGGAAAGCCCACTGTGAGGCGGCTGTAAAACAAGCTAGGAAAACAATGTTGGCCATTGTAAAATTCTTTTTTGGACAGGGTGGCAAACTGGTTCTTCCAGCGTTGCACCTTTTCAGAGCAAAAGTCATTAGCCAGTTACTCTAGGCTTTTCCAATATGGGGGTTGTGCTTCATGTCCCACCTTGAAAACATACAAAATAGCTTTTTGCGGACTATTCTCGGTGCTCCGCGAGGGCTTCCCCAGGTTATCCTGAGAGCGGGGGCATTGTGCCTGCTGCTTCGTGCCTATGCCCTCCAGGCTCTGATAATTTTTTGGGCCAGAACAGTACTATTCCCTTCGGCCAAGCGTTCCCTTCTCTCCTTGGCAATTGAGGGGTGGTTAGGGGTTGTCTGGAAGTCCGCGGTGGAAGTGGAGGTACACCGTTTGGGTTTCTCGGCAGAGTGCCTCAAACCTCTGGGCCTGGCCACAGTTAAGAACTTGGTCAAAAGGAGGGTTAGGACCAGGTGGCACAATTGGAAGGGTCATTACTATCAGCACAGAGGGTGGTGCCTCTATTTGACCCATTCAAGTCCCAGGAGCTAGGGGACTATTATCTCTTTTCATGGTCAGATGCAGAAAAAAGGTGGGCATTCTTTAAAATGAGAGTTAATTCTTTCCCCTCAGCGTTGGTGGAGGGTCGGTATAGGGGAACCCCCTGGGCCCAGAGGGTATGCCAGCTATGCCAAACGGGTGAGGGGGATACCTTAGATCATATTCTTTTTAGATGCTCCCACCTCCTGGGCCCACGGCTGAGGTACATCAAGGGGTACATCAAGGGGTCAGATCTATCAGAAGGGACAATTCGAAATCTACTAAGTCCAGTAGATTCGGGACAGACTAGAGCGGTACCGAGCTTTGCCCAAGTCATCTTACTCATTCGGCGGGCCTCAACCCCTGAACGGAGGAAGGCCAGAGATATATGCCAACTACAGCGGCAAGCAGGGGCTCTGCTAGCTCTAGCAAATAAGGAGAAAATTATATAATCCCCAGATTAAGGTCTAGATACTGTATGGATAAGGGCTTGTGCTCCCCATTTCGTTTGGAGGGCTTAGAGCTGTAGTATACGTTTGTGGTAGGAGGAACGAGGGGCCTCCTCATCACATCCAGGAGGAGGAGGAATTAGCAGGAGCTGCCCCTATAGGAAGAGAGGTCCTGCCCTGGTACTCTGAGATAGGAAGACAGGTAGCATAGGATGGTCTGATGTAGGGAGGAGTATTTGGGGGGAAGGAGGGGATATATTCATTTACATTTTATGTATCTAAATTGTTTACAAAATTTTTGCATATGGCACTGTATGGCCTGTTGCACATTTTATATATGGAGTATTGATTGTGTTATGTTTATGTATGCTTGTTAAAGCCCATGGCTAAACAATAAAAACTTGACTGACTGCTGGCACTATATAAATAATGATAATTAATAAAATCAAGGGCACTGTTCATGCACTTGAAGTAAAGCATGTGGTTGAAAATTCTATCTCAGGATAATGCTAAAATTCTCACTGATTAACACTTTAATTGGAAGTGAAAATCCTGCCTTAGTAGGACACTTGAATGCTGGTCTTTCTTGTCATCCAAATGTGGGATTTAGGTAGAGTTTAATTAATAGTTTTCATGGAAAAAAAATCTGACCTGACCCTTCATCATTTTGCACTAAGCAGATTTCTTACATGAGCCACTCTGTAGAATGTCCATATTTAGCTTGCACAAGGCTCCTTTCCTAACAGGAAGCCTGGGTCAGACATGTGGCATCTGATCCTACAGCTTTATATAAAACGAGGAGCTAGAGACAGCTACATTTCCCCTTCCATTAGGGATCCATAGTTAGAAAAGCTTTGTACCACTTAGTCTCTTTCTTTATTAACACTTTGCCACGTTTCCTTTTACAATAGCTATTTCCTCTGGAACTGAACAGTTAGTTTGTGTGGATCAACTCTTCTTTTAGAATTGCTGGCAGAATGGACACAGGTAGCTTGCATCCAGAAACGGTGAATGTTATCCCACTGCCCTTGTGACTTAGAGGACTGCAACTCATCTGCAGCTTCCTATGAAGAGGCCACATTTTTTTTCTGACAAGCATTCTTCTCCAAGGGGGAGCAGGGGGTGGGGGGAAGGAAAGTTTGTTTGGGCAGTGGGAAAGAGTGTAGCCTCCCTCACGGCCGGGCAACCAGTCTGCGGGAGAAGTGGTTGAACAGGGGATGGATGAAGAGGGAGCAGCCATTGGGTTCACTCCTGGGATCACAGACATTCGGCTTACATGACTGCCCAGGGATGTGTTGGAATAGAACCCCTCTTCCCACCGGGCTGTCAAGTACAGCAATGCAGCAGAAGCTGAGGCAGCAGCACCCTCCTTTCCCCCTCACTCCTGTATTAGCTGGTAGTTATTAGCTAGGCAAAAGAAAGATAATATGTTTGAGGCTCTCCACAGCTCTAGATAGCCACTTTATTTGGAGCTGGGAAGGAATTATTCCTACCCCACCATATTGGCCATGGTGGTGGAGGGTTTGTTTGTTTTCCTTCCCCACAGTGGCCAATTGGAAAGCTTCTTGATGCAGATGCTTAGCGGGGTGGCTTGGTGTTTTGTCTGGACCAACGGGTTGGTAACCAGGCTCAGCTACCCAGGAGTGAGCTCTCTGATGAGAGAGAGGGCAATGGAAGGCATCTTGAAAGTCAAGAGTGAGCAGGTTAGCACTGCTCAGTGCTTGCCCAGTATGGGGTGGTGTTGCCCAACAGCCAGGAGGGTAGGAGGCGAAGCTCACTAGGCTCTTGTTTGGTACCCTTCCCATTCCTCAGCCTTCAGTGGTGGGGTGACAATGCCCTGGAAGAAATGGCTAGGTGACAGTCTTGCTACCAGTGCAGCCTTATTTTGGATCCAGAGGACTGGCGGGCTGGGCAGGCACACAAGTTCTGAGGATGCTGAAGTCCAGCCCCTACACTAGTTGCAGGAAGAGGAAGTACAGTATTTGCTCTCATGCTACCCTTCTGCTACTGTTGCCTAAGGCGTCTTCCTTAGGGATGAAGAGAAACTTTGGGAGCGAAAACTTTGCCAAATAGATAAATCTGAAGTATATCCAAAATTGCCATGGGTGATTCTTCTTGCCAAAATTTTCAGGAAGAAATATTACTTATTTTACACATTGTTAATCTTTTGTTCCCTATACAGACAAAGTGGGGTGAGTGTGAAGATAAGAAGGAACAATGGAGGTCCTTTGAATATATGAGTGACCCAGATTACTTGAAGCTAGCCTTCATTCCAGCCATGTAGCACCTCAGCATAATGCCATGCTGAGTAATAAGCTAGGGTAACTATGCGGAGGGCATCAAATACAGCAGTGAATAGATGATGATATTCTCAAAATACATCCCAAATCAGTTTCCATCTGATGTTTCACTAGAGAGCTTGATCATCATCAAAAAGGGAGGAATTTGCAGCAGCTGTGGATAGTTATTCAAGTCTGAAGCCCGATCAGTTTAAGTTTGGAAACACATTAGAGCTGTCAAGGGGCCAGAAGTTTAACACATTTATGCAATTAATGTGTTCAAGTCATTGATGTAAATAGCTCCCCACAGCTGCTCAGATCGCCTGACTTAAATAGCCAATATTCACTTGGGACAAATAGATAATTTCCTCAATCTCCTGCAACAGACGCTCCAGAGCTACACGTCTCTCTGGACATGTATGTCATTGCGTTCAACAAAGCCTACAGACAGTGGCAGGGATAAAACAAAAGAATTCTCCCCCACCGTATGCAGTCTGAAAAGGCTGCTTGTGAGCAAGCCCCGTTATGTGATTCATCAACAAATCTGGAAGTAGGTCGCTAGTAGTGGGCTCTGTAAGAGTCTACCCAAGTTGTTGCCAGCAGAGTGCTTTACAACAGTATTCGTTTTGGAAAACTGGAGGTAGCTTTGGCTTTAAAAAGAAGCTAATGCAAAACACAATCGGCCAGAGTGCTTTCATGTGAGCCCCTGAGGAGAGACCATGTCTCGAAAGAACACATGCAATCTCTGCTTCGCTTATGTTCAGAAAGAAAAAGTTCTTTATGGGAAATGGATGCATCACTTTTTCTAGGCAGCTCGTTGTGCTATTTTTATTTTACTACCAATGAGATAGTGAAAACACACTAGTGACAATTTGCCCAGAACATTAGAAAACCTTGCTTTGACCCTAGCTCCTAGTCCAAAAGTAGAGAGAAGTCCTGATTTGTAGATCTGTTACTGTATTATTTGCCCTATTAATGCACAATTGCAGGGATGTTTCCTAATCAGACACAACCTGAAAAAAGTAACAGTTGCAGCAGCATAGCTAGTAGTATGTCATCCTACCTTAGTTTGAATGGGTGATGTAGGTCCATATAGACCCTTTGAACAGTAAGACCTATGATCATATTTGATACACTCTCTAGCCAACTCTTTAATCACACATCTTCCCTTTTTCCATTACTTTAATCTGGCATGATCATTAAGTGATATTCCGTACTCAAAAATCAAAAGTGTTTTTCTTCTTGGTTAATGAGAGATTGATTTATTTGCATGAGTCCAGGCTCTTAACATCTGCTGGCTACTCTGTTCAGTGGTTATTTTACATTTTCAAATTGTTTTCATTCCCTGTAAGTGTGCTCTGGACTCCACCAAATTCATTATCGTTAATGACTCCACTAAAGCCTACTGAGGAAGGGAGAGAAGATCTTTTCCAGACTCCCCCGCTGACTGATCTTCGCCAACAAATCAGTCATGACTCTTACCAGATGTTTTTGTTTGCTCTCTTCCCTTTTCTTGGGCCAGTTAAAACTTTATAAATCGACTTGCTACCATGCCAATAGGAGCACTTTCCCTCTTGACACCAAAAACATTCCACTGACCTCTTCTTCACATAAAATTAATGTGCATTTGCCACTGATATGGTCTCTGCAGCTTAAAGCTAACACAAAACAACAAATAATTCTTGTAAATGATGTGAACAAATGTTAAAGCAGGCAAGTAGATACCCTAACCAGCCTAACCTCTGACGCTGTGGCTCATGAAGGCCTACCCCGTGGCCCGCACCTCAGAAGAATCCCAGTTCAACAGGCAGCTGAGTGTCTCCTGGTGCGTGGTGGAATGGACGTTCAGGGTGTTCAAATAACACTGGTGATCCATCATGGGACAGGTCACATTCAAGGTGGAAATGGCTCTCTTGATGGTCACAGTCATGTGCATCTTCTACAACATCTGTGAGACAGATGGTGCCGCCTTGGAATACCCCCTCCCTGTTGCCTGCCATGAGCCAGTACCCCTGTACAGGGGGCAGAGTGACTGCACCAAGAGCTATATAGCTAGGGAGATATGAGATGGCTTGTGCCAGCATTTATTTATTTATTCATTTATGTATTTACTTATTTATTTATATATAAATAACACACTTATTATCCCACCGCATTCTGCCTAATGGGGGCATGGGGTGGATCACAATTTTAAAAACTAAAACACAGTAAAAACATATAAATATCAATAAAACCAACAACAAATAAACAGGTATCTCATAAAATAACCACCCCCTTTTACCCTACTCACACCCACCTACTTCCTTCCTCACCAAATGCCTGGCAAAACAGCCAGGTCTTACACCGTCTTCAGAAGAAGGCAAGTTCCGAGGACAGGCGAACCTCCACTGGGAGGGAGTTCCATAGCCTTGGCTTGGAACGGCCACCGAGAACGCCCTCTCCATCATCCCTAATGAACGAACATCAGGGACCTCAAAAGGGGTGCCCCCTGATAACTGCAGGGGCCAATCCAAAACCCAGGGCATGAGGCGGTCACGCAGATAGGTAGGGCCCAAGACATATAGGGTTTTATAAGTCAAAACCCATACCTTGAATTGAGCCCAGTAGACTATAGGCAGCCAGGAAGTGAAGGGAACACCAATGTTATATGTTCATGGTGACCCATCCCCATAAGGAGGTAGGCCGCCGCATTCTGCACTAGCTGCAGTCTCTGGACTGTCACCAAGGGTAGTCCCACATAGAGTGCATTACAGTAGCCTAATCTTGAGGTGATGAAGGCATGGATTATGGTGGCAAAGTCGGAGCCTGAGATGTACGGTTGAAGTCTCTGCACAAGATGTAAGTGGCAAAAAGTGCTCCTTGCCACAGCTGTCACCTGAGCATCCAGTCGAAGCTATGAATCAAGGAGCACCCCAGATTTCGAACCTGAGGGACCAAGGACGGGCAAACCCCATCAATGGGGACCTCTCCCACACCCGTCCCTCCAGCCCCACCCACCAGCATCGTCTCCATCTTGTCAGGATTCCACCTCAGACAGCTCACCCCACAGCTGCCAAACACTGAGTAAGCACCAAGATGGCTGAGTCTGGGTCAGATGAAAATGAGAGGTAAAGTTGGGCTTCATCAGTATATTGATGACACCAAACCCCCTCATGACTTCTCCCAAAGGCTGCATATACACGTTGAACAGGAAGGGGGACAGAATAGAACCTTGTGGAGTTCCACACGTGAGATTCCGGGAGGACGAAGAACAGTCCCCCCAGCACTACTCATTGAGTTCTTCCAGCCAGGAAAGAGCAGAGCCATTCAAGAATGTTGCCTCCTGCCCTAGCACGGCCCTGCAAGTGATTCATCAACACCTCGTGGTCAACAGTATCAAAAGCAGCTGACAGATCCTAACAAAATCAGCAGAGTAGACCAATCGTGGTGGAGGTTATTAACCAAGGCCACAAGCGCAGTCTCAGTGCCAAAACCCAATTGAAAGCTGGACTGCAAGGGATCCAGAAAACTGATGCCGTCTAAATATACCTGACGCTGCCAAGCCGCCACCCATTCAAGCCACCTTCCCTAAAAGGGGAAGGTTAAAGAATAGCTAACAGCTGGTCGGGGAGTCAACGTCAAGAGATGGTTTCTTGAGCAGAGCCTCCTTAAGGCACTCTAGAACTCTGCCCTCCTGAAAGGAGGCATTGATCATCCCCACCAGCAATGGCCCCAATGTCTCCTGACTGGCCTTAACCAGCCAGGACGGGCATCAGTGGACAATACCCACTGAAATTGATCCCATAAAACCGGGCAAAGTCGGGGCATCCATACCTCTGGTTCCACTACCATACCAAGTGCAGTGTCGAAGTTGTGGTGGATGCGAGCGATTTTATCCGCAAAGCAATCTATAAACATGTCACAGTGAGCACTGGAAGAATCCAGTTTCAGGTGGAGACAGACCGGACTAGCCAGCCTCTTCACCACCAGGAAAAGCTCATCTGGACATGGCTTTATGGATGCTATGATGGAAGCAAAGAAACCCTTCTTTGCTGCCCGCACAGCCACAGCATATGCTCTTAAAAGGCCCTACACTGTCAATGCCTGGGAAGTGGACACTTGGGAGCCGTTCTGTCGATGGCCTCAGTCAGCAAGATGTTCCAGAGAGCTGCAAGTTCATCAAGAGAATGGCTGTTGAGGTCAGAGGGTAACTTCCCCAAGAGCATTTCAGAACCTATCTAGTTCCAGAAGTCTCCAGGGGCAAACCAACCAAATGAGTTTCGCACTCTTCCGGGGGCAGACATGTGCTGGGAGCCAGGCTCATAGGAGGTAATGATCCATCCATGACAAGGGCAACAAAACTTCCCCCACCAACGGAGCCTCCACCTATAGGCCTCATGGCCAATACACTAGTAAACATCTGTAAATACATCAGAGCTGTGCAGGTACAGATCCAGGAGGGGGACAGGGAGGATAGTTAAGCTGTACATAACATGTTGTCAGTTAAACCAGGAAATGTATGCACCATTGAGGCGTGTTGTGAAGTAGCTACTGTAGACATTTGCCTTCTGGGTGCAATAATACCAAGGCCAATAATACCAAGCCGGAGGGTTGGGGGGGGGCAACAACTGGGTGTACTTACATGGATAAGGCCGCTAGGAGGACCTAAAAATTAAGGGGGACCAGGTGGAATGATGGGGAAGGGGCCTGAAGGGGTGGCTGGACAGAGGGTGGGGGGTGGAACAACATCGAAGAGGGCACTGGGGGTGAAGGGGAGTGGGTGCACTGACATGGAGGAGAGGGACATTGGGAGCGGCTAGACCAAGGATGGGCTGGGTGGAATGACAGGGAGGAGGGCTCTGAGAGTGGGTTGAAATCCAATTACGACAGCCCCGAGCACAGCTGCAATGATTTGGGATTGACTGGGGATCCCATGGAAGAATGGTGAGGCCACCTCAAACAGCTGGAATGAAGAGCAGATGGGTGACAGACATCCAGTCCAATGCCAATTGAGCACCAACTCTTGGTTCCTTCCCTGTCGTTTCATTCCAACATCTTTCAGCCCACCCCACCCCACAGCATGCATGCGCGCATGCGCACACACACACTGCTGCCACACACTGGCCAGTTCACCCCCTTCCCACTCTCTGTCCAGCCACCCCTGAAGGCCCCCACATATGTGCATGTATGCATGCCTGTCGATTGCATAGTGTAATGTGCTCCCATATGGTGTCCCACAGTTTGGGGGACACCATATGGGAGCACATTACACTATGCAATCCTGTCCATGATTTCCAGGGCCTGGGGTTTAGAAGTATGCTTCCACATGGCCTGGAATAAGGACAGACACCATGGTTGCCATAATGGAAATAATTTATTCCAGGTTCTAGGTGAAATGTGAACAGCGGTGCATGGTGGTTCATCCCCCATCTGTCCTATTTGTCTCTAGTACATACATCTCATGGTCTCACCTCCCTTCCTCGCCCCCTCTCCTCCTGGACACAGCTGGCCATGTTCATTTTGGTCTCAGTCCAGCTGTGGGGTTGTCTCCTCCTCCACCTCCTCCTCTTTGGGTTCTGCAGCTGCAGACCGGGTTCCTGTGGTTACTGACGGGGCACTCAACTGGCTGCTGGTGGGTTGGTTCTTTGGGGCTGGGTGGCTCTGAATGGGCGCAGGGGGTAGGGCTTTTGGGCCCCATGGTCACGGGATTGGCTGCTGGCAAGACCTGGTTGGGTGGTCAACATCAGGGGAAGGAGGGGCGTGATCTCCTGGAGGAAGTGGGCAACTGGAGTCTGCCCCAGAGCGGCAGTTGTTGCAGTGCTCACAGTGGTCATGCATGCTGCATCCCAAGGGACTGCTGCATGATGTACAGGCCATGGCCTTTCCACTCCATAGCCCTTTGGCATTCCTGCATCTGCCACAGGTGTTGGTCCTATTGCTACCTCTCCATCCAATATACCCTGTAGGCCTCAATGGTGAGATCCCTGTGCTCTGTGGCACACTGCTAAATGAACCATCAGTGCTCCTTGGCCAGCCCCTGGATGGCATCCCAGATCTTCTCCACTCACTGCGTGGTCTTCTCCAGTAGCTCCCGTGCCAGATCCTCCCTGCATTGCTGGGTCCGTGCCCACAGACCCTGGTTCCTCTGGGCATCCACCAATGGTTATGCCGATGCCAGCATCCCTCCCACTGGTGGACTGTAGTGGGTGAAAAGGACAACCATTGGTTCTGGCTGCCCCACTCCTGCCTTTCCAGGCCACTGTTTTGCCCCTGGTAGTCATGCCTGTTGCCTAAGTGCCGCTGTTGCCCCGGCCCTCCACACCTGTCTGTTCAGTATGTGAGCCCCCTCAGGCCCACCGTGGTGCCCTCCTACCAGTTCGCTATGCCTATGGTCCCCACATCATGCCTCTGTGTCTTAGGACTCCGCTGGTTCCCTCATTTGCCATCATGGTCACCTCTGAACACAGCAAGGAATGACAGCCATGTGGTGACTGGCATTACCTGGCTGCTCCATTCTATGGCTGGGTCATTTAGCCCTCTGCTCCCTTCCTGTGCATTCACTTACTGCTCCCCTCAGGCTCGGCATTCCTTGTTGACTCCAGGTCCTCTGTCCTCTCCGCCTCCACTGACTGCTGGCTCTCTGGGTTGAGGGGGTAGGGGTTGAGTGTACAGAGGGTGGTGTTTGTGTCCTTGAAGTCAGACCCTGGCTGGGGGTTGTGTTGCTGAGAGCCTGGCCTCCTCAGAGGAAGGGGGAACACTTAAGCTGGAGCGGGTGCAGCATGGACTGGCAGTGGGGTAGGGGCATCCACCCAATGGCAGCCCTCAGTGAGGCCATGCTGGCGAGGCAAGGAGCAACTATGGACCCATCCATGCAGAGGAAGGTGTCCTGGAGCTCCATGTTACCACTGTATTTGGCAGCCACATCCAGGCCTAAAGTTATTGTCCTTCACGTCCTTGAAGCCCGATCTCAGGTCCTTTGCCTCCTGCCACAAATGGCTCATGTCCTGGTGGTAGTCGAGCTCTGCCATCCAGGTGGTGATCCCCTGGAACACCCACTCCTTCCTGTGAGTTTTACACAGGTCATACTGACCTGTGCATCCCACAACAGGCCAATGAATGCCATCATTTCCACTTCAGTCCAAGAGACCCACTTCTAGTGGGTGGCTCAGGAGCTTTCTTTCAGCACGGCAGGGGTCTGCGCTCCCAATGTTTCTCGTGTGGCAGTGTTGGTGGATGCCTGTGAACACGGTGATGGAGATGCACCACATATAGTTGTGCACATACCATTGGACGGCTGCCTTGCCCCCACCCCACCCCTGGGTGCACTGGCTTACTGTGCTGGACTGGCTGTCTTCCTGTTGCATGGTTTCCTCCCACTTTGCCTGGCTTTTGTTCTGTTGCGGGATGGGTGTTGGGCATGAGAAGCTGTGCAGAATGGAGACACCCAACGCAGTTATGCCTTTACTGCCCATTTCCTTTGCCTGGGCCATTTTTTGCGGAGGGGTGGTGGGACGTGGTTGCTCTGTTGACCGTTCTGGGCTTTTCACCCACAGCTTTCTGCTCCTGGCAGACCTTGCCCCATGACAGAGCTGGCAGAGGCCTAACAGACAGGAGGGTGCACATTAGCCTAGTTTAGCTCAGGTGGCCGGGCCTTCACCCTGGCTGAATTGCCAACCTTCTCTGGCCCACATGTACCGTAGCAGCCGGCTGCCTGCCCTGGAGCAGATGCAGGCGAACATCTGGCGGCACCCAAATTAACCAGCAAGTGACTCCCGGGCTAACGCGGGCTACTGTCTCATTTGTTTTCACCCAGTATTCATGTCTATCCTGTTTCCCTCTTCTTTGTCTCTCTCTCTCCGTTGTCTCCCCTAGATTGTAAGCACCTTTGGGGAGGGACTTATCTTTAATGATTGTTCCATGCCAGGTACGTTGCTGATGCTATATAAATACTTTTTCTTTCTTTCTCATTTTGCCCTGCTTGTTGTGACTAGAAAACACCTGGCATACAACAATTTAAGATGAGTCTTTGCTAGGTATCTGAGTCCTATTCTCTGACCACCTCATTTTATCAATGAGGCCAAAGACTAAATGGGCATGAAGAGTGTAAAGCAACCCCTTAGCCCTCAAGTTTATTAACATGTAATAACCGTAGGCTGCCAGAAGATTCCATGCTGTGGAATGTTTGTTATGAACTTATGTGTACAAGTTCAATACATTTTTCAGTTTTAAAACCTTCTCAATACGGTAGAGATCAACATTTCAGGAAGAAATATTTTACTTTCAGTTACATAAGCCTTGTTGTATCAAGTGCAGGACTTGTAATATTTCATTACCTTGATGATGACAGGAATATCATTGGCTTTGTGATAACTAATAGGAAAACAAGTTCCCAAAATGAGTTTTCTACAAGCAATTGTAATTTGTCTTCATAAATCAATAAGGTGATGAAATTTTCCCATCACTCCCATCTCACACTCTCTTTACTTCTAAGAATGAAGTAAATTATTTCTTTACAAGTTGATTCGGCTATACTGGTGTTTTTCTCTTTGTTGCATCCCTGATTTAGTTAGGCATTTATTTTTTACCCATTACTAGCTTAGAGGAAGAGTGTGGTGGTTGTGTTGGTTCCAAAAAATTAATAGATGGAGACAAAGTGGTTCAGATGATATTTTTTACTGAAGTCTCACCAACAGAACTTGGTCCAATAAAAGATGTAATCTTAACTACTTTGTTTCCATTACTGTGGTCAGTGTTTGGGGAATAATTCACCTAAAAGCAAGACTAGAAAGAGAAGCTAATAATAAGAAAACTTATTAAATTTGTGGTAAAGATTCACTTTGACTCTGCATTGGTGTGTGAAGGGCCCCAGCAGTGGAGTGACTATCCAGTGAGAAGTGATAGTGAGAGAAAAATGCCAGAGCTCGTTACAAAAGTATGCTTGTCATGTTGGTCTCAAATATAGGCAACAGAGACAAAGTAATACAGTGATATCTTTTATTGGGCCAATAAAAATATCACTGTACTACTTTGTTCTAAAGCTCATTACCGCAGTCTCTAAAGGTATTATCAGAGGTTATGCCAGCTACGAGGCAAAAAAGGAGCAGGTGAAAAAAAGAGAAGCAGGTAATTGCACATGGTCATTGTAACATCTTTCCATCCTATGTTTGAAATGTTCATGAAATCCTGGTGCATAGCTGGTCAAACAGACATTTATGTTACAAGCTATATTGAGAATGGCCAAGTCACTGCAACTGCAGATGGGCTGCCCAGGATCTTGTTCTGTTGAAGCATTGAGGGCCACATAGGAAAGCAATAGGCTAGAGAAGGGAGCCTGCACCAACAGCAGCGCCCAGGCTAAGGGCTCCAATGCCAGATAGGAAGGGTCAGCAGGGTCAAACTTTCCCAGAGGTGGTGGGCTGGGTGCCTCAGCAAGGGGGAAGGGGCCAGTCTGAGACCCACCACAGGGTTCCTAGTACTGGCCCTAGTTCTGGACTAGATGGGGGAGAGCAGAGCTACCGGGTGTTAATAGATTTAACAATGGGTATGTGCAATTAACTGCTTCTGTTTTTTCACCAGTAATTTATGTGGGCAAAAAACGAGGAGCAAGCATATAGCAGACAAGTAGCAACAAGCTACAGAGTAATGTCCAAAAACATAATATCAGATAACATCCTAAAAGGAGAAGTAATGGCAGAGAAGGGATATACCCTTTGCTGGCAGATCCTCCTAGTGAAGAGGAAAATTCCCTCTCCCCCTGCAAAGAATTTTGTACTTAAACAAGTATATCTAAAATACACATGGTAGCAAAATTATATAGTTAAAATACTGCATACTGTGCTTAATGTAGGTGCAACAATTTTGATCAGCACTCCATGTCAACCAAGGAAACTAGTCATTTTTTAGATAGGGAACAGTGTAAGGATAGTTTCACGGTAAAGGCCAAGTATTATGAGAAGGGGTCTGTGCTCATTGCGTTTTCTCCATCGGTGGCAATAGAAAAAACACAGTGAACATGGGTCCCTAATTAAGAGCTACGAGATCTGGGTTCTTGATTCTTCCACAGATGCAGCAAGCCATTCACCTAAGCAAGAATCCCCTCTGATTCTGGCTGCTTGGTTTGAGCTACCTTGGGTCTGAATGCTGAGCATCAGTCACTCCAGTTTAAATCACTGTGTTTGCCCATTTCCTCTAAAATTGGGTTTCAGGCAGCTACGCTCACCAAGCACCCCAAATTAGAGGCTTGGGGGGGGGGGCGTTATGTTCCTAAGTCCGGGTTTACTCAGTTCATATTGAGGGCAGGATGGGTGGGATATAAATTTTAAATAAATAAAAAATATTGTGGCCCTGCAAAAGCCTAAATGTGCATGATCCCATTGACTTCAATCCACTTCCAGCAGCTGCCTCTGGGGAGAAACCAGGGCTGCCGTGTATGGATTCTCACTGCCATGAATTAGCTGTTTGGTGGGCAGAATATTTTGTTGCTGAACAACTGATCTGTGGCAGCAGGACATTCCAGGCCTGCCCACAGCAACATTAGTTCTGTCCCAGCCAAATTTATATGCCGCCCTTCTCAAAGACTCAGGGCAGCTAACAGATAATAAAAACATTCAAATACAAAACCCCTCCCCACTACTCTACTACAACCACAACCCCCAAGCACACCCAATCCCATCACCCTTCCCAACCCCTATCCCTGCCCACCAAGTGCCTTTTCAAATAAAAAATTCTTATACCACCTCCAGAAAATGTCCAGGCTTGGCTCAAATGAACCTCTGGGGGAAAGGGATTCCAAATCATTGGGGCAGCAACTGAGAATGCCTCCCTGTGAGCCCTTGTCGTATGAACAAGGCTAACAGATGGTGCCCACAGGGAGGTGCTCTTGGAAGATCACAGGGGCTGCAATGGGGCATGGAAGGATAAGTGATCTTTCAGATATGTGGGGCCCAGACAGTTTAGGACTTTAAAGGTCAAAACCAGCACCTTGAATTGTGCCCGGAATGCTATAGGGAGCCAGTAAAAATTTCAGAGCGCCAGTGTAATGTGCTCCCGGAAGCTCATCCCCAAAAGGAGCTGTGCCGTCACATTCTGCACCAGCTCCAGCTTCCAAACAGTCATCAAGGGCAGCCCCACGGAGAGTGTATTGCAGTAATCTAGCCTGGAGGTGACGAACCCATGGATGACAGTGGCCAAATCTAAATCAGAAAGAAAAGACTGCAGCCTCCTTACCAGGTGGAGTTAGTGAAAAGTGCTCCTGGCCACCGCCGCAACCTGACAATCCAGGCATAGCAAGGGATCCAGAAGCACTCCAAGGCTATGGTGGGGGACCTGTTCACACAAACACCTTTTTTAGACGAGACGCTACCATGAAGGTCCACCCATCCCACACGCATCCAAATGCCCATCTGAAGGTGCTGTGAGGTTGTGCGCTCCTGTGATACATGCATTACCTACCCATGAACACAATTGGAGCAGCAGAGAAAAAGTCGGGATGCTCCATGCAGGGGCAGGCAAATCTGTGTGTGAGGAGGGCCCCCCCACGTATCTCTGGCCCATGTAAACTGGGCCGCACACCCACCCAGGAGACAGGTCTGCAGGCAGCATGGAGAAACAGCACCACAATGGCCAGAGTGGCATAGTGGCTGCTCGCAAACCAGTCACACACCCCATCCCACCCACAGCTCGACCATCCTCCTTGTGGGCCCCAGCTGTGCAGGCTGCACCCTCCACAGGCCCTGCACCCAAGGGCATGCCCTGGGCACAGGAAGAGACCAGGGCCCTCATTCACTGGTGGGGGGAAGGCCAAAATGCAGGAGAAACCCATAAGATGCTACCAAAATGAAATGGATTTGGTATAGCAAGAGATCTCCAAGGGGATGGCAAGGCAAGGCTACAATAGCAATAGGGACATATCAAGTCCACAGTGTATTGGTGCACAATCAAAACCTTGCATCCGGCTATGCCAGGCACACAGAGCCATTTCACGAGGAGCTGGACAGGTTCCTCCACTCAGGACCAGTCTTAGGATTTGTGGGGCCCTATTCTCCCCCACTCAGGGCAGGGGAGAAATGTAGGGCCCTATTCTGCCACTGGTGGCAAAGGTGGGCCTAGGAGTCCTCCCCAGCTCAGGGGGTGCTCCCCGGCTGAGTCTGGGGGTGCTACGTGGGTCTGGACTCAGGGATGGGCAGAAGGGCACTGCCCACCACCCATCCCCAAGCCCAGCCATTTCGAGGCACTCACTGGCTCCCTGGGTCGGGCTCGACTCAGGGGTGGGCGCTGCAGCAGTAAATTAAATCTGCCACCTCACCGCCCACCGCAAGTTGCCTGGGAGTGAGGGAGAGGCGGGGCCTCTGCCTCTCCCTCCCTCTGTGGCTCCCTCTGCTGCCTGTCAGTCTCGTCCAGGGGGAGTGAGAGAGAGGCAGAGGCCCCGCCTCTCCCTCATTCCCTGGCTGAGACTGACAGGCAGTGAAGGGGGCCACGGAGTGAGGGAGAGGCGTGGCCTCTGTCTCTCCCTCACTCCCTGGCTGAGACTCATGGGGGGGGGCATGCTTGTGGCCACCAGCTCCCGGCCACCTTCAGTCTCCAAGACTGACAGTTACCAGGAGCTGGGGCCCCCAAGCGCAGGGCCCCCCCAGGATCAGGGCCCGGGGCGACCGTCCTGAGCTGCCCCATCTCCCTTTGCATTGCAGGAGATCCACCGGGAGCAGGAGCGCAACCAGAATTGGCAACTGCTGCTGAAGATCTACTGGCACCTCCGCAAGCTGTAGCATGCCCAGATAGCCAGATGAAGCCAGACCTGGCAACTACTGTGTTGCAGGATCCTGTTCCCCAATTCTGTTGTTGTATGGTGAATAAAATGGTTACTTGTTATTGCCTAACATGCTGTCCATGTGTGTTTCCCCTGAGTTTGTTCTTCCCTCTTCAGCTATCTGATGCCATCTCTGTGGCTGTAGGCCTCCCTTCCTAATGTAGCCAGGTGTTCCCATATCACTGTGGGACCACAGTTACTGTCTGCGATAAGTTCGCTGGGAGAGACCTCCCAATATTCCTGCATGGAGGTCTGGGCTCCTGTTATCTGGTGGCCTTGGGTCACAGCTGCATCTGGTTGCAGGCACCCTGTTGAGCTTATATTGGCCTCCCATCCCCACAGGGCAGCCATTACTTGATGTGGCTGTTACACGTCCTGGGTATGTACGTACCCCTCCATCGTGTGGTCTGGCAGATACAGTGGTTTGGGATGTCTGTGCAACCATGGCTGTTGTATGAACTCTGGCTTAGGCATGATGTCCAACTGCCGTGGGTGGACCCCTTGTCCATGTGTGATGATTATGATGTGTTATCATGGAGCCTGTTGCTCCTGGGACATTGTGTGTGCAGTCATGATTGCCAGTGGAGGACAAGCGAGTTGGGATTCCATGTTCTGGGGCCTGCTGTGGATGGGCCTCCAGTGTGAGTGCTGCTACTGTTGGAGTTGAGTGAGAATATTTCTTTGCAGGAGATTTGTAGCTTCCCAGAGTTTTGCCTGTGTCTTTTAGAGGAGGGGCCCTCCACCCTCCCTTCCCCCACCATCACCTTGCCAATGCATGCCCAGGGTTACTGGAGACAGCGGGCAGAGTGCCAGGATCACATGTGTGAGCTGCCGTTGCTCACTGCCCCAGCTGGGGGGCTTTACCTGACTGTGGAGCCTACTGCAGCGGAGATTACTATCCCATATGAGATATGGACTTGGGCAATGTTCAGCTCATTCTGGGCAGCGGGGATCACAATGACCTGAACTTCATGGTGGATCGACATATGGGCATGAGGGTACCAGGGAGACGTTTATATGGACAGTGTATGGAGAGGATGCAGTGTTCCTGATTCTAGATCTGCTGCTGCCATGACACAGCTTTGGGACAATGCTCGGTGACTGTGGCCCCCCCTCCATCTCCTGTGTTCCTGTGTGTGGGACTCTTCCTGATTGACTTTGCCCTTGGACTGCACCATCCTGTCCCACTGCAACTGCCTCTCTCACTTCCCAGACATCATACTGTGTGCTACCTGTGTGAGGCTGTCACCTGACAGGGGGTGGGAATGAACATGCTACATGTTTGGGCATTATATACTCTTGAACGGCTATGACTAGTATCATGAATCATTATGGTCTTGGTATTTGAATAAGGCACATGGTATTGTACTCTTGAGTAGGGGCAGAGGGTACAGTTAGGTAAAGGCAACGCACTTGTGAGCTTGGGAAAGCTATAACATGAAGGGCAGGTCGGGGTAGGACAATGGGTGCTAAACAAACCCAAACTCTTCTCAATGGGGCTACCCAGACCAGTTTTGCCAAAAGTGGGCTGCGGGCAGGGAAGCTCCTGTCTGCACCTAGAAGGCTCTAAATGGGGAAATTTCTAGCAGATTCCAGTCCCAGGCTAGGGAAAGGTAAGAGAGCCCATCTCCCCCAAAGACACTGTTCTTCTTTAACCTGATGCCCAAGGGGACCAGCTGCAAAAGAAGAGACAACCCGGCCCAGGGATAAGAGGTCATGTGTATACCCAGCTTTGGGAGAGCCAGAGAAGGGAACTGTGTGAAGTCAGCAGCTTGTGTGATTGCTCTTTACATTTATTTGGTTGCTTTTGCTTGCCATAATCTTGCCTTTGTCAGACTTTTCTCACCAATTGGCTTTGTTCTTATGCTTGGTTCGAATAAACTCTGGCAGATCAGAGACTTGCTTGGGTACTGGGCAGCCCTTTTAAGAGGTCAGCTTTGGGCTCAGAGGCACACCTGGACAGGGAGTGGCTAAGCCAACCTGGATGTTGAAATCCTCTGACCTGCACATCTGGGAGTTGGAAGCTTGAGAGCCAAGCAGCCTGAGAGACTGGGAATAGGCTGAGTGAGCCTGTAGAAGCTCTGGAGAACTGCTTGGTGAACCAGGCATAGTGAAGGACTTTGTGTGGCGAAGCCAAGAGGGCCGGGAGCTCTTTGTGGGCTATGTACTGAGGTATGAAGGTTTGTATCTATGGTGTGTTGCAGAGTAATAACTGATTTGCAATCAGTAAGGACAAATGCAGCTGAAGGTTTAAAAACAGAACTTTACTTAAGCTTTCTCAGGCACAGATCCTTAGTTATATCTAGCTAGTAAGAAGACAAAATGGAGACTGAGACAATGAGAGAGAAGGGAAGAAGGAGTGGTTACACAAAGGAATTCAACTGTAAAACCCCATCTCCTTTCCATGTACACATAAACTTAGCAGCGCCATCTGGTGGCTCTGTAGTCAATTACTGTTTTTAATACAGCAGGCATTAACTCATGGATGTTACATATACCAACATGGTAGAGGATTACTGCAATGTAAATAAATGGGCATGTGAGCTGATTCCCAGAGTGGTCCTGTCTGCTTGGGGGTTTAGATCCTGAAGGGAACTATCTGGATTCTGGAACTATCCAGTGCCCCTTAGACCTCCATGGAAGCCTGACTCTGTCTATCTGGAGAAACCCTATCCTTCTTCCATATCTGAGGGATTGAGCTAACCACCCTGCAACTCTGGGCTACCCAATCCCATGGGGGTATGGTCAATGGAGTTAGGGAGCTGGGACACTGGGTAGTGGGGGCCAGGAGCATCTGCCCAGGTGTTGGTGGCTGGTCAGAGGCTTAGAGTGGAAGCCCTGTCAAGCCAAAGCCCTGCTCAATCCATCACAGTGGAGTTTAATGATTTGGGGGTTCAGGCTGTCTCTGTAGGAGGTCTCTAGGCAGGGTTAGAACCCCCAACTGCTTTAAAAGCCAGAGTGTTTGTGTGCTTTCATGCACACACAACTCTGTGGGGAAGTTTTTGCTCCATGCTCACCTCAGTAATGGAATCATCCTGTTTGTGGCACAGGGTTCATCACCCCCACTCCAGATGCTGTGATCCCCCTTGGAATTGGGCTCATGGACTGCTGGTGTTTGTTGTGGACTCTGCTGTGTGGGGCATGTGTTTGGGACTGGACTGTCAACCTTGCAGGATGGGGGGGTGGATTGGTGTTTGGCTTTTTTGGCTGCTGTCCCATTGGTCTCGCTGATGCATATCCTCTTGTGTTTCTGAGTTGCTTGTGAATTGTATAACATGTCCTGGGGTTTCGTGTGTTGTCGCTCGGTGCCCTTGTGGTTAGCGGCTAGCCCTGTGGTGCATGGGTCTGCCTTCCTCTGTCTTTCCAATGCCACCTTCCCTCCTGTTGAGGGTGGGCAGCATCCGCTTCAGTTGCCCACGAACTGCCATGTTTTCCCATCATGCAGTGGGGGCATGTTGATGTGTGGGCAGTTCTTGGACTGGCCTGTGGAACAGCTGTCCATCTGAACTGTGGTCTGGGCTATTGGGTGGAGGCCATGGTTTCTCTGGGCGCTGCCCTTTTGAATCCCTCCCCACTCACTCCAAACGCATGGGTGCTCCATGGCTGATCCACTCAGCAGACATGGACCTGCCCCCCAGATGTGCGCATTTAAAAATGGCCAAGTAGTGCAATCTTCCAGCTGGAGCTAGCCTAACCCATATGCTTCGGTGTCGGCACAGCCCATATGCTCTAGTGGGAATCACCACAGTGCTAAGGGCTTTAATATTTTTAGTATTTTTAAAGGATTTTATAGTTGTTTTGATTGTTTGGTGTTCGCCGTCCTGAGCTGCCAGAAATGTAAAATAACTGGAAGATCACAGCCTGCATTAGCTATGTGGAAGCCATACTCACAGGCAATTACTCCTGCATTTCCACATAGCCAGAGCTACAAACACAGGTTTAGAAAGATAGCCATGTGGCTAATTTAGTTTGTGAAAGTACCCTTTGCAAATGCATTTCTCTGATTTCTGTACCAGGTCAGCAGGTGCTTTGTCACTGGCTCCTGTACATGTAGGGCTGGGATTCACATGGAGAGGAACAGAACTTACAAGTGACTCTTAGCTGTGGTGTTCGCTATAGGTGTAAGTACTAGGAACAAAATACTGTACGACGTTTTAATGTTCACTGAAATCTTACTGTATGATATAAATGCTCCCAACAGTAAGTCTCTGGAATAAGAAGGTGCCACTTTCCCATAATCGCATCTCTGAGTAGGGTAGAACTTTAACATTCCATAACTATAGATGACTTTTCTTAAAAACAGCGGCCAACAGCAGAACTGTTCTTACAGCAAAAACAGAGAGCTATTAAAACTGAAAGGCACAAGCTTTTGCATCTGAATCAAACAAGCACATGCACATTTCTTTGTGCCCTTCTCGAGTCCAGAGGTAAGTCTGACTCAGGATGGATTTTTTTCATGCTAATATTGCCACAGTAACTAACTCTGTTGTGCTAGCAGTAGTTTTACAGTTTTTTTTCTTGTTGTTGCAGTGTTCCTGAGGCTTTGGCGAACACTGAACTCTTAAGACAGAGAGAGATGACTCATACATCTGGACTTTGTAGAAAAAGTACACATTCCCATTTGTATGGAATTCATTCAGAAAATCATCTGAACTGTTTTTCCAAAGTGAGCGGGTATATTTTTGAACCGGTATCGTGCCAAAGGATATACATTCATTTGTCCTTTTTGCTCTATTTTCAGGAAGACCCACTAATATAGAGCACATGTTAAATCCCCTCTGCGAGTGGAAATGATATTTTGTCTACACCATGTTTTCAGCCTAAAATACTGAACTTGAAAATATCAGGATGCAGGGGAGACAGGCCAGAGTAATGGTGTGTCAGCAGGGCAGATATAATTAACACATTCCTTTCAAGGAAATGTGATGTAGTAATATAGGCAGAAGTAATCATTCCTTTCTAAATTTTTGCAAGAGATTTTCTTTCTTTTTCTTTTGCAAGAGCTAGTCCTTGCATTCTTACATAACTAGTACTTGAAAGAAATGTCTGCAAAGGAATGGAGCTGGCCCAAATGATTTTATAATTTACCTAGTGGCCCATGCTACCCATTATAGGAATTCATGCCCACCAATACAGAAAGCAGAGAGGTTAGGTGAAAACAAACATGCACGTAACTCCACTTCAACAGTGCTTTAACGTTTCTCATGCATGTTGCAGGGCTGCATTGGCAACCTATGCAGACCTGCAACATGCATAAGAAATGTTAAAGCCGTGTAAAGTGGAGTTAAGGTACATGAAGTCACTGGGAGTTCTACTATTTATGTCCACGTAACTAGGATTTCACCCCTGGAGAGCATCTCCGTTAAGTCATATGATTTTACAGCTTGGATATGTTGACTTGGGTAGTATTAATGTTGTTGATTATTATTAGCAAGCATTTATATAGCGCCAGCAATGTACCTGGCGCTTTACAAAGTAATGGAACAGATACGGTCCCTGCCCTAGGGCTTACAATCTGAGAGACAGAGGGCAGGGGAGACAAAGGAAGGGGAACAGAGAGAGAGACAAGGGGTGTAACTTTCACGAAGATGCAAGGTCCCTGGTGCACATGCTTAACTTGGTTACATCGAGAATGATGGCTGGCTGGTCCATGTGGTGAGGATATGAGTACACAGACCTCGGGTAACAGATTGTACTGGGTGGAAGGTATCAGCAGGGGTTAAGTGAGGAGAGCAAGGAGTCGGAGGGCAGAGCAGAAGAGGTGGGTCTTGAGGAGGGATTTGAAGGTACGAAGGGAGGGGACGAGGTGGATGTGGGCAGGGAGGGAATTCCAGGCTTGGGGGGCAGCTAGGGAGAAGGGACAAAGGCGTGGGAGGGCGAGAGAGGGGACAAGGAGGAGAGGAGTGGAGTTCCCGGGCTGCAGTATGGAGGGTAATTAGCACAGAGAGGTAGGGGGGAGCAAGGTTGTGAAGAGCTTTATAGGTGAAGACTAGGAGCGTGTGCAGGATTCGTTCAGGAAGGGGGAGCCAGTGAAGAGAGGAGAGGAGGGGCTGCACGTGGTCAAAGCGACGGGCAAGGTGGATGATGCTGGCAGCAGAGTTTTGGATGGTGATAAGGGGAGAATAGGGGAGGCCAGTGAGAAGGCGGTTACAGTAATCGAGATGAGAGATGACCAGGGCGTGAACAAGGGTTTTGAGCGACTTGGGGGATGGGGAGGATGGTGACCCCGTCGATAAGGATCTACAGGGAGGAGGGAGAGGAAGGATGGGGGGGGGGGAGATAAGGAGTTCAGTTTTAGCCATATTGAGTTTGAGTTTACGTTGAGACATCCAGGTAGAGATATCAGACAGACAGCTGGTGAGGCGAGCTTGAACAGATGTAGAGAGAGAGAGTTGAGTGTCCTCAGCATAGAGGTGATTTTGGAAGCCATGGGAGGCAATGAGTTTGCCTAGGGACAGGGTACAGATAGAGAAGAGGAGAGGGCCAAGGACAGAGCCTTGGGGAACACCAACCGAGAGGGGAAGGGAGGAGGTGAAGTTGGCAAGAGACACATTGAAGGAGTGGTCAGACAGGTAGGAAAACTAGTTGAGGACGGAGTCATGGAAGCCAAGGGAGTGAAGTGAGTCCAGCAAGAGTGAGTGGTCAACAATATCGAAGGCAGCAGAGAGATCAAGGAGGACAAGAATGGAGTAGAGGCAATTAGATTTAGCCACAAGAAGATAATTGGTGATCTTAGTGAGAGCAGCTTCAGTAGAGTGAAGGGGGTGGAAGCCAGATTGGAAGGGGTCAAGGGAGGAGTTGTCGGAGAAGAATTCAAGACAGCGGGAGTAGACAACACGTTCAAAAAGCTTGGAAGCAAAAGGAAGGAGTGAGACAGAATGGTAACTAGAAGGGTCAGAGGGGTCAAGAGTGGGCTTTTTGAGAATAAGAGAGACCGTGGCATGCTTGAAGGCAGAGGGGAAGGAGCCAGTAGAGAGGGAGAGTTTGATGATGTGCAGGAGGGAAGGGGCGACAGTGGAAGCAATGGAGGTCAGGAGGGAATGTTCTGCTGACTTTTGCAAAGTTTTTTCTTTGGTGCTTTTCAGATTGCCTCTGCTCTGTATTTTTGGGGCAGTCTGAATGGTTGCTAGTTGTTCTCCCTGTAAGACAAGACTCCACCCTCCTGTTCTCGAACCCAGGTTTGAGGTGCTCTGATAACCAGAGGAGCTGTGCACAGAACCAGACTTGTGATATCTGCTGCTAGGCTTCCCTCCTTCGTCAACTGTACCACACCCCCAGTTCCTAATTGGCCAGCACAGCCTGCTTCCCTTACGCCTACACCCATTGTCCACCTGCAGGCTATAGAAATGCCAGACAGGAAGTGTTTGGACAAGACAACAGCTATTGGGACTCTGGTTCCAGGCTGTATTTAGCATTGGCCTCAGCCATGATTCCTAAGCTGTGCTGCTTGAGCAATACTCTTATCCTCACCCCTGCTTCTGCCTGCCTCCCCGCCCAGCTCCTGACCAGACTTAATTTTGCTTTCACAATTCTTGATTTCTGGCTTCTGAGTCTGTCTCCTGACTCAGCGCAGCTACCTGACTACACCTTGGTTTTTCCTTTGCCTTTGACATGGACTACAACGTCTTGGTCCTAACTTTGCTTGCCCATTGCTCTGATTGTGACCCTGAAATGGCTCCTGCCATTCATACCCCTTATTTGGCATACTGATGATGAGGTGACTAATGTTAGAGGAAGGTGGATAACTTTTTGTGCCCTTGGTGTGTTTTCACCAATGCTGTTCAAACCTACATAGAACCAATTGAATGATTTTAGGACTTAATTAAAGAAGGCGGGTATTGATACTCTGTGAACCCTGATCTCCCAGGCCCAAGTCTAGCATGGTATCCGCTTGGCTACACTGTATTTTATATGTATATATCCATTGTTTATACAGATAGGCATAAATAAACTCAAGCCTTGGATCCAATGATCCCTGAACCTGGGGAAAGTTTCAATGCATATTGAAACTTGATCACTTGAGAAGTGATCATATCTCAAATTAGGAAAGTGCTCTGCTCCAGAACAAGGCTAGAAAAAGAGAACTGTGTGTCCTGTCTCTAACACTGATGGAAGATGGGGGAGCCTATCACTGGTCCATTTTGGAGGGCTGGGTCTGGCAGGGGAGGGGTTGTCTCGAGTTGCTGGATGTCCCTCTGACTGAGGACAGATCTCTCGGAATGCAACTTCCCAAGGAGATAAGGAGTGTACATGATAAGGGCATGGAGCTGGTCTTTTAACGAATGGTGGCTGCTCTAGGCTATGCTGGTAGCCCCCAGGGGAGAACCAGGAGTGGTAGATTCATTGTGTCATGTGATCAACAGACACAGGCAGGATAAATGGGGTTCGAGTCTAATAGAAGGAGGTTCTTCAGAGAGGAAGTAGAATGGCCAGATATGCACATTTTAGAGGACACTTACTAGAAATACAGGTTGCAGGGCTGCATCTACAAAACATACACAAAGATGATACTGTAGTACTCATTACCTTACCATACAATCCAATATAACTTAGTCTTGCTCAGTATCATTGTTATTCTCCTGTCTTGCTTCTTTATTTATCACACTGAGATAATCGGGACAGGCCAATAGCACGTATCTATTTTGCATAATGTTGTGGCATCACCAGTAACGTAACCAATTCGGAGTCCTTTTCAGGTCAATATGCATGCATCATTTGAGCCAATGGTGTACAGCTCCTATGCACATGTTACATTCTCTCTGGTACGTTAATTAGCTCATTAGACACAAGGAGAAAGAACCGTGAGAAATGGTGGAAGGTGCTCTCACATGAGAGTGCTGAGGAGGCAGCCTTCTGTTTTAGAATCATGAACTTTTATTTTTCATGCAAATGGTTCTTAGTATTTAAAATCTCTGGTAGCTGTGAATTTGCTGCATCATCACCAGGCTCCCTGTATGGCCTGGAGTGAGTCTCTGCTACTCAGCCTCTGTTCCATCTGTGAAACGGAGATGCTTGTGCTGACCTCTCTGCCTTGTTGGTGACTTGGCATGCTGGAGAGGAGATTACTACTACTTACAATTTCTATAGTTCTACTAGGTGTCCACAGCACTCTACAGTCATAGGTTTTCAGACAGTCCCTGCCCAGTGGGCTTACAATCTAAAATGGACAAGGATGAAGGGAACACACAGGGAAAGACGCACACACACATATCCCGTTTTACAGATGGGGAACTGAGGCGGAGAGGTTGTGACTTGCCCAAGGCCACCCAGTGAGCTCATTGGCTGGGGTGAGAGATGAACCCTGGTGCCATCCCATCCTGGATGGCTGCTGCTGTTTTAGGGCTATTTGAAATGGGCAGAGTCAGTTACAAGGGTTGGGACCCCGGGGTAAATACCGGATACCGGATTTACCGGTTTCCGGTTCTCAAAGAACCGGATTCCCGGATTAAATCCGGCATACCGGTACCGGTTTTATTTCATTGATTTCAATGGGGCACTGTGTCCCCATTGAAATCAATGAAATACAATTAATTCCTCCCCC
>QEPC01001533.1:11961758-11979331 GCA_003113815.1 Sphenodon punctatus
GGTGGGGGGTGTCCCCCCTTCCACCCGCGCAGCCTGGACTCGGGGAGGGTTGTTTTTTTTTTTACTTTTTTGGTGGGGCTTTGCTTACATTGCAGCCATTCATTTAAATGGCTGCAATGTAAAAAAATCCGGTACCCGGAATCCGGTAACCGGACCGGATTTACCGGGTTGAATCTGATAATGCCGGTACGCCCAGTACCGGCATTATCGGATTCCGGATTTGCCGGTATTCCCACCCCTAGTTACAATGTCTTTCTGACAGGTTCTGTCATAGGATCCTTGGACCTACAGAAATAATTTTAAATGTACATATTTTATTTTTATTTTTCACAACACTTCTATCCATAACTGGAACATAAGAGAAATGCAGATTGACAACTTTAACCTTGACCCTTAGTGCAGTGATCCCCAAACAGTGTTCCAGAGCACACTCACGCACCTCAACAGGTTGTCAGGCAAGTCCAGAAAACATAGGTAATTATAGTTGCTCAGTGAGCCATGGTCCTTCCAGACCACGTTACAACTGTTATAATGGACATTAATATTAAATTATTATTATTATTACAGGTGAAATGGATAATTTAATAGCTTAAAAGCAAGCAAGCTCCCAGTTTTCAGTTTTAAATTCAGTTTGTGTGGGGGGCTATGTGGTGCATTATTAGAGCGCGGGAGCACACTAATACTTAAGGTGTGTGACACCCTCCATTATAAAGCCCCAATGTTCTATTTGCTATAGAATTGGCATGAGTAAAGTTAGGATCATGAAATTTGTAGTGAAGGATTACTGGAGTAAGTGGTTCAAGTTTTCCCGATTTTAGCTGAATTGGTTGGATAACAGCTGAGATATTGCAGTTTGAAAGCTGCACTTTGAAAGTCTGTATTTTCAAAAGTTAGACCATCTCGATCTAGGCAGGGTGAAGGGTTTTTGTGTTGGTAGAAAGGAGGTGTAACTCTTTTAGAAAATTAAAGGAGGCTGGTGGGGTGTGCCTTTTGGTTTACTTTTTTGTAAATCCAGTTAGTAGTTTTCAAGTTATGACATCTTGAAAATTCAGTCTTAGCCTATGGAGACCATCTTGAGTGTGGAGTTCTTGTGAACATTCTACACAACAGTAATGCAGAGACTGTTTAAAAGCAAGCAGTCTTGAATACTGGGAACTACAACTCCCAGCAGGCATTGATTGCCAGAGCATATCAGTGCTGGAGAAAGAGAGGGAACTGCACCTCCCAGGAGGCAGTGTGAGTGACTGGTCAGCCATGTTTAGAGCTGATCTGGTGGGGAGAGAGGAAAGTAAAGCCTGTGGAAGGGAGAAAGCTGAAGGTCATTCTGATCTGATCCAGCACAGCAGGTGCCTCAACTTGGGGGCTAGGGACACCAAGATGGCTAAATAACAGAGCTAGTTAATCCTGCAATGATGTTTGGGGTGACTGATCTTGCCCCCTAAACCTGCCCAGAACCACAGAGTGCATGGATTTCAGTGACAGCCCTTCCTCCTCCCAAAAGTGGGGTGTCTGGGCTGAAGCTCCAATGGGGCACCCCATTAGAGGAGCATGGCTGGGGCCAGAGCACTGAAGTTTGCCTGGGATGGTCCCAGGTGCAGGAAGAGGGCAGAGGTTTATCCTGGAGACAGGAACAGGAGGCTACAGGTGGAATGGAATTGATCTTCTTTCAGCGCTTCTCCCTCCAAGTTTTCCAACCCCACTAAGAAATGAGGGGTAAGCAGGTGCTCTGGACTGATACAGTGGGCGTTCTGCAGGAGGGGGGCAGAGAGATGGTGGGGTCCTGTGCAAAGCAGCCCTATGGGGCAGAGTGGCAAGCGTAATTCTCTTGGGGGAACTCTAAGAGCGAACTTCAGCCCAGGGAGGAAAATCCTATGGGGGAGCAGGGATGGAGGGAGCATACACAAAGGGGGGGGGACATTAAGGGAAGAGAGTAGGGGCAAAGCCTCTGTAAATCATTTCCACACTGGAAGCCATGCACAGGCAGAGCACTTTACAGGGAGCAGCTTTATTGGGGATAAATAATATGAAACCCAGTACAGGGGGAGGTCTGTAGAGTGGGCAATGTTGTGCAAGAAAGGGAGCCCTGTCCAAGGGGGAGTAAAGTGGGGGAGTCTTGTAGAGACAGAGCTGCAGAATAATGGCCATAATTGTGCCTGGGGAGAGCCCTGGACAGAGGAGAACTGAGTGAGGAAGCTTTGTACAGGGGGACAGCTGCCAGATGGGCAGCTTTATGCCAGGTGAAGAAGACCACATGGGCACAGCAGAGTCAGGGAGCCCTGTACAAGGAGTGAACTAGCCAGGAGGTCCTGTACAGGGGAAGGTCCTAGAAAGCAGAATGGCTAGTGTTGCACAAGGAAAAGAGCTCTGACAGTGGGGAGTAGAGTGGAAGACTCCTGTACAAGCCATGAACTAGAGAGATCATAGAGAGCAGTTTTTGTAACCAAACCAAAGTTGTATTCTTAATAAAGCAGGGAGCTATGGCATCTACCAGATGCTAATTATATATCAAATGGGCAGATGATTTGGGGAGGGTGATAGAGGATAAAGAGAATATAAATATATGGTCAGCCATGTCAAGGTGTGCATGGTCTTTATCAGTTAAAGAGCCACAAATTTAAATTAACCCTATGTATGTATATGACACCAGAAAGGATACATCAAATTAATAAGGCTTACCCCAGTATATGTTGAAGGGGCTGTGGAGAAGAGGGTACTTATATGCATGTGTGGTGGGAATGCCCTTGGGTGAAAAAGTTTGGGTCATTGATATGGCCATATATGTCGGATATTGCGGGGATGGAAATTCTGTTCCTTCCTGAATTGGCATTGCTTGGTCTTTTTCTACCTGTAGCAGTTTTGAAACATAGGCAGTTGGTGTGTAATCAGCTGAGATTGACTGCAATATTTACGATTGCTTCCTCATGGAAGACGAATAGAGGGATTACAATATCAATATGGAGGAATAGATTGTGGACAATGCTCACTATGGAAACAGACTCAGCAGACTTAATGGGTAAATTGGTTGATTTTTATCCCGTATAGACACGGTGTTGGGATCTACTTAATAAGTTATGGAAGAAAACTAGTAGAGTGCCTGTGCCTCTGTTATGTATAACTGATTTTTGATCTGTTTTGTAAGGAAATGGATAAGAGATGTTGCATATGAATGTCATGGGATATATGCAATGAGAAAATTGGAATGTATGTATTTTTGTTTGGTTTTTTTGTTGTGGTATTGTGGTGTTTTGATGTTTCTGTTTTAAGGAAATAAAACTTTTTCTTTTTTTTTTTAAAGTAAAGCAGGGAGCCAGCAGTAAAAATCCAGCTTTGCCTTGCTTGCTATTTGAAGGAAGTAACAACATTCTAAAGTGAAGGGAGCAGCTTTTCCACCTTGGCCCCCCCTAAGCCCTGCTTCCATAGTGGTTAGGCTGCTCAGTATTCTACTGCACCAACAAGATAAATTTTCTCCATTGCATTGTATTTTAACAAAAAACTTGGATATTCCATAACCAAAAAACCTCTGGTTTACAAGACAAGTTAAGGCTCTTGCAAATTCAATCATGCACTAAAAAGCATTGAAATTGCAAGTTAAGGCTTTTGCCTTAACGTCCGTGCCATGCTAGCAGTAAAGACATTGTACAGTCTCGCATATTGTGCTCACTTACAACTTAGGCTCCATGCACCCACACTTTGCCTTCACCTTTCAGCCCCAATCCTCTTCCTCTGCAGGTTGGGGACAACACTGGAGCTGGGGGCAGGAGGGTGTGAGCTGGCCCCTCACCTCCTACTTTCCCTCTATCCTTTCATTTCAGTTGGGGAGAATGGGACAGCTGACTAATGGCTCACAACTGTCCCTCTTACCAACTAGTCTTCACTGCCCTCCCAGAGCATAGGAATGGAGGCAACAGCAGTGCCAATTTCTAAATAAATACTATTTTCATTCCAACATCCAGTTATGTGATTATGAAATTATACAACACAGTTGCATCTTTGGGAGTACATAGAGAAGGCAAGAGGGTGTGAAATGATGAGGAAGGAGAGGAGACAAGGATGAAAAAAAACCCTGTTTCATCCCCTAACCCTCCCCCCTACTGGACAAGTCCCATATTAAACTTGCAGGGCTTGCAACGGGCTTTTACTTGTGACTGTTGCACAATCCAACAGGTCTGATATATAGTTTATTTAGATGCTGTTTCATGGTTTGACACCAATACAGGGGAAGTTGTTTCTTGGATAGGAAGATGGAAGGTGTAGCTTTTGAACTATTTTCTATATATAAGATTACGTGCTCCATTTGAGTTTGTGATATAAAGAATTTGTGTTTGAAAATTATGCAAAATATATTTAAAGAAATATTATTTAAATATCACTTGTATTATTTGATGATACAGTGGAAATTATTNGCTACAGGTGGAATGGAATTGATCTTCTTTCAGCGCTTCTCCCTCCAAGTTTTCCAACCCCACTAAGAAATGAGGGGTAAGCAGGTGCTCTGGACTGATACAGTGGGCGTTCTGCAGGAGGGGGGCAGAGAGATGGTGGGGTCCTGTGCAAAGCAGCCCTATGGGGCAGAGTGGCAAGCGTAATTCTCTTGGGGGAACTCTAAGAGCGAACTTCAGCCCAGGGAGGAAAATCCTATGGGGGAGCAGGGATGGAGGGAGCATACACAAAGGGGGGGGGACATTAAGGGAAGAGAGTAGGGGCAAAGCCTCTGTAAATCATTTCCACACTGGAAGCCATGCACAGGCAGAGCACTTTACAGGGAGCAGCTTTATTGGGGATAAATAATATGAAACCCAGTACAGGGGGAGGTCTGTAGAGTGGGCAATGTTGTGCAAGAAAGGGAGCCCTGTCCAAGGGGGAGTAAAGTGGGGGAGTCTTGTAGAGACAGAGCTGCAGAATAATGGCCATAATTGTGCCTGGGGAGAGCCCTGGACAGAGGAGAACTGAGTGAGGAAGCTTTGTACAGGGGGACAGCTGCCAGATGGGCAGCTTTATGCCAGGTGAAGAAGACCACATGGGCACAGCAGAGTCAGGGAGCCCTGTACAAGGAGTGAACTAGCCAGGAGGTCCTGTACAGGGGAAGGTCCTAGAAAGCAGAATGGCTAGTGTTGCACAAGGAAAAGAGCTCTGACAGTGGGGAGTAGAGTGGAAGACTCCTGTACAAGCCATGAACTAGAGAGATCATAGAGAGCAGTTTTTGTAACCAAACCAAAGTTGTATTCTTAATAAAGCAGGGAGCTATGGCATCTACCAGATGCTAATTATATATCAAATGGGCAGATGATTTGGGGAGGGTGATAGAGGATAAAGAGAATATAAATATATGGTCAGCCATGTCAAGGTGTGCATGGTCTTTATCAGTTAAAGAGCCACAAATTTAAATTAACCCTATGTATGTATATGACACCAGAAAGGATACATCAAATTAATAAGGCTTACCCCAGTATATGTTGAAGGGGCTGTGGAGAAGAGGGTACTTATATGCATGTGTGGTGGGAATGCCCTTGGGTGAAAAAGTTTGGGTCATTGATATGGCCATATATGTCGGATATTGCGGGGATGGAAATTCTGTTCCTTCCTGAATTGGCATTGCTTGGTCTTTTTCTACCTGTAGCAGTTTTGAAACATAGGCAGTTGGTGTGTAATCAGCTGAGATTGACTGCAATATTTACGATTGCTTCCTCATGGAAGACGAATAGAGGGATTACAATATCAATATGGAGGAATAGATTGTGGACAATGCTCACTATGGAAACAGACTCAGCAGACTTAATGGGTAAATTGGTTGATTTTTATCCCGTATAGACACGGTGTTGGGATCTACTTAATAAGTTATGGAAGAAAACTAGTAGAGTGCCTGTGCCTCTGTTATGTATAACTGATTTTTGATCTGTTTTGTAAGGAAATGGATAAGAGATGTTGCATATGAATGTCATGGGATATATGCAATGAGAAAATTGGAATGTATGTATTTTTGTTTGGTTTTTTTGTTGTGGTATTGTGGTGTTTTGATGTTTCTGTTTTAAGGAAATAAAACTTTTTCTTTTTTTTTTTAAAGTAAAGCAGGGAGCCAGCAGTAAAAATCCAGCTTTGCCTTGCTTGCTATTTGAAGGAAGTAACAACATTCTAAAGTGAAGGGAGCAGCTTTTCCACCTTGGCCCCCCCTAAGCCCTGCTTCCATAGTGGTTAGGCTGCTCAGTATTCTACTGCACCAACAAGATAAATTTTCTCCATTGCATTGTATTTTAACAAAAAACTTGGATATTCCATAACCAAAAAACCTCTGGTTTACAAGACAAGTTAAGGCTCTTGCAAATTCAATCATGCACTAAAAAGCATTGAAATTGCAAGTTAAGGCTTTTGCCTTAACGTCCGTGCCATGCTAGCAGTAAAGACATTGTACAGTCTCGCATATTGTGCTCACTTACAACTTAGGCTCCATGCACCCACACTTTGCCTTCACCTTTCAGCCCCAATCCTCTTCCTCTGCAGGTTGGGGACAACACTGGAGCTGGGGGCAGGAGGGTGTGAGCTGGCCCCTCACCTCCTACTTTCCCTCTATCCTTTCATTTCAGTTGGGGAGAATGGGACAGCTGACTAATGGCTCACAACTGTCCCTCTTACCAACTAGTCTTCACTGCCCTCCCAGAGCATAGGAATGGAGGCAACAGCAGTGCCAATTTCTAAATAAATACTATTTTCATTCCAACATCCAGTTATGTGATTATGAAATTATACAACACAGTTGCATCTTTGGGAGTACATAGAGAAGGCAAGAGGGTGTGAAATGATGAGGAAGGAGAGGAGACAAGGATGAAAAAAAACCCTGTTTCATCCCCTAACCCTCCCCCCTACTGGACAAGTCCCATATTAAACTTGCAGGGCTTGCAACGGGCTTTTACTTGTGACTGTTGCACAATCCAACAGGTCTGATATATAGTTTATTTAGATGCTGTTTCATGGTTTGACACCAATACAGGGGAAGTTGTTTCTTGGATAGGAAGATGGAAGGTGTAGCTTTTGAACTATTTTCTATATATAAGATTACGTGCTCCATTTGAGTTTGTGATATAAAGAATTTGTGTTTGAAAATTATGCAAAATATATTTAAAGAAATATTATTTAAATATCACTTGTATTATTTGATGATACAGTGGAAATTATTCATTTTGTCCCTGATGAAGACACTGAGTCAAAACATGTTGGACTACAGAACCATCTAAAGAAAAGATCATTTTGAATTTTGTATTTTTATTTGTACACTGAAAGAATATGGACTGAGTTGTAACTGGCTGTTTCCTTGATTTACCATTGGTGAAATATTTATTTATTTATTTTATTTATTTTACAGATTTATATCCCGCCCCCTCCTGCAATGCAGCTCGGGGCGGCTAACAACGATAATAAAATATTTAAAAATTCAGTTTAAAATATAAATATAAAATACATCGTCTAAAACACATCATATAAACAGGGCTAGAAAAACAAATAAATAAATGGGCGGGGGATTAAAATCACCCCCCCACCCTCCCTCCCGAAGGCCTGGGCAAACAGCCAGGTCTTACAATTCCGCCGAAATGTCAAAAGGCTTGGGGCCAGGCGAGCTTCCTCCGGAAGGGAGTTCCACAGCCGCGGCCCTACCACCGAGAATGCTCGCTCCATCGTGGCCCCCCGCTTAACANCCACCCTTACCAGTACCCCCACCCTACCACCCTAGCCCTGAAAAGAAACAGAAACCCACACAAACATACAATACCCCCCTACCACCCCCTGCAGCCCCCCAAAGTGCCCCGAAAGTGCCGCGCCCTTTGGCCGTGGCCTACGGCTCCGCCGCTGTCCCTGGGGCTTTATGCCCCCGCTACTTCCGGGGGGGGGAGGGGACAGGACAGCCCACGTGGATGCCCTCTGCGTTCCCCCCCCTAGCCCCCAACCTCACCGTCTGATGGTCTTCTCCCCGCATATACATGTTACGTTATCCCGTAATACAGTGTTTGGTATGTGCTAATATGGTGAGCACCTTATATTGTCCCAAACTTTTTGCGATAAGTGAACTTCGGTTGGAAATTTAGAAAAAGATTTTTAAACATCCAGAGCAGTAAATTACTGGAATATACTCCTGGGGACAGTGGTGGAAGCAAAGAACCTAAATAGTTGAAAAAAAGAATTGGATAAATTTGATACACAACTTTTGAGGAGTTTTCTATTTGATATTAAAGGAAGAAAAATTTTACCTCCACATACATTTTGTTTTTTTCTTCCTGAAGTATCACGATTGTCCACAACTGGAGGCGGGGCAGATGGGGTATTCTGATGCCTGTGTGGTATAATTCTGTGTTGGATGCTTGACTGGTGGGCCCTACACCCATGTTTCAGGTCTAACTAATCACCATATTTGGGGATGGGAAGGAATTTTCCCTCTGGGAAGATTGGCAGTCAACTCAAAGGTGCATTTTGGTGGTGCTTTTTTTTTTTTTTTTCTTTTCCCCTTCCCCTGCAACATGGATGTGGCTCACTTGTTTGAGACATCTGAATTTTTCTTTTATAAGATTGCTTCCTGCTATCTTAGGTACTGCTGTGCTCTCTTTGGTTACAATCTCTGTTTGCGGTAGATTTTTGTTATAGGCTCTGTGGTGAATCTTACTTTATTTATATTTACACTTCTATCCCGCCTCCTCCTGTCAACAGACGACTAGGGCAGCTTACAAAATACATTTTAAAACCATAACAATAAAAATATAAACACAGGGAGAACCTAAAACCAACATAAATAAGGGTAAAACAGTGGGATTTTTTAAAAAAAACCTCCCCTCCCACCCTACCCACTCCCTTCCCCAAAGGTCTGGGTGGATCTTGCATTGATGAAGGGGGCTGGTCTAGATAATGGAGTTCCCTTCCAGTTCTGACTCTGTTTAAGAATGGCTAAAACTGAACTCCTTATCTTCCCCCCTCATCCTTCCTCTCCTTCCTCACTGTCAATAATTATTGATAGAGTCACCATCCTGCCTGTCCCACAAGTTCGTAGCCTAGGCTTCATCTTTGACTCACGCCTTTCTTTTAAACCCTACATTGACTCTGTTGCTAAATCCTGTCGCTTCTCCCTCCATAACATTGCTAAGATTCGCCCTTTTCTCTCTGTCTCGTCTGCCAAAACTCTTGTTCATGCTCTGGTCATCTCTCGCCTCGATTACTGTAACCTCCTTCTCACTGGCCTTCCCCGGTCTCACCTTTCTCCCCTCATCTCTGTCCAAAACTCTGCTGCCAGGGTCATCTACCTCGCCAGTCGCTTCGACCATGTGCAGCCCCTCCTCTCTTCGCTTCACTGGCTTCCCCTTCCTGAACGAATCCTGCACAAGCTCCTAGTCTTCACCTATAAAGCTCTTCACAACCTTGCTCCCCCCTACCTCTCTGCACTTATCGCCCTCCATACTCCAGCCCGTGCACTTCGCTCCTCCTCTGTCCCTTCTCTCACCCTTCCACGCCTTCCCTGCTCCCCTAAGCGCCTTCGTCCCTTCTCACTTGCTGCCCCCCATGCCTGGAACTCCCTCCCTGTCCACATCCGCCTTGCCCCCTCCCTTCATACCTTCAAATCTCTCCTTAAAACTCACCTCTTTCGCTCTGCTCTGTCTGACTCTTTATCCTGCTGAGCCACTATTCCTATACCTACGATCGGTTTACCCTTATCCTTGCAACATGGACCTGCCTGCTGTCATTCTCATCGTAACCAAGCCAAGTACGTGCACTTGAGACCTCGCATCTTCATGAATGTTAGACCCCTTGTCTCTCCCTCTGTTCCCCTTCCTAAGTCTCTCCCCCAGCTCCTGTCTCTCAGATTGTAAGCCCTAGGGGCAGGGACCGTGTCTATTTTATTACTTTGTAAAGTGCCAGGTACACTGCTGGCACTATATAAATGTTTGTTAATAATAATAAATAATAAGAGAGGAGAGCCTAGTCAACAATGGGAGGAAAGAGACTGTGAAAAGAATGACTTAGTGGTGACCTACTAAGCTAGGAATGATTCAAGTTAATTTAGAAAGTGCATTGTTTAGTAGGGGTGCTTCGACGGAGGAAAGTTTGGTCCCTTTCCATTTATGGTATTGGTTCTGCAATTTCTGGATTTAAGTACGGATTTGTATTATGGATCCATATTTAAGAATATGGATCCATAATACTAGATAATAGAATACTACTACTATTACTAATAATAATTAATTAATAGAAAATACAAAAAGAAAAATGTTTGCACATGCGCAGGAATAGCCACTGGGCCATGCTGTGTATGTGCTGCCTTTTCCAAACTGGCGGTGGCAGCGTCGCCATCATTTTGGAAAAGGGCAGCCAGTCTGCGAATGTGCAAAATGGCTACTGCACATGTCAGACTGGCTGCCCTTTTTCAAAATGGTGGTGATGCTGCTGCCATTTTGGAAAAAGGTACAGGTGTGCAGAATGACCTAGTGGTCATTTTTGTGTGTGCAGTTTTTAAAAAAAATAAAATAAGCTGAACAGCAATGGGGCATTTTGCCCACTGCTGCGGTTTGGCATGGATTAATCCATACCTGCCCATTATAAATAGTTATGGATTAAATCTGAATCCCCACCCCTATTGTTTAGCCTTTTGTTTTCTGTAATCAGCTGTCTAACTCAGTCAGTTTTACTTGTTTAATTTGAACCTAATTTCCTTTCTAATGTTTTCTTTTACTCTAAAACTTGTGTGTAATTGATGAATCTGGATATCGAATTCTAGAGTGCTCCTCTGTTAGACACACAGGCAAGCCCATTCCAATCAGGACTGCAGTAGGAAATGCCTCCAAATTACAGATGTCTAAGAATTTGCACTTGTGAATGTGACCTGATGTGTTTGGATTCATTTATCCTCTTGCAAGAGGACAGCCCCTGGGTTGTATGAGTAATGTAGCCGAGGAGGATTCCAGGTGGGGAAGCCAAGTCACAGCTGTGTTTTGAGGTGCAGTGGGGCATCTGTCAGGCAGACCCCAAGACCTGGTTACAAAGACATACACTTGCTTACAGCAGTACATGAGCTTCCTTCATTTCCTTACTCTTCCCTCTTATTGTACTTCCTCTTTCTCCTAGACAGCCCATTTCATACTTGAGTTTCCTTCCATTCAGAATTTCCCATTGGCATTTTTCACTGCAATTAGACAGGTAATGCCATGAAATGCAGCTTGCAGACAGAGCTAAGAATGCAAGTTTTCTTTCATTTTACATCTCTGGGGCTAAGAAAAGAAGCAGAGCAAGAAGTCTCGAGAAAAGCTCCAGTTCTGCAAATAGGGTAGCCAGATATGCATATTTTAGAGGACACGTATAAGAAATACATGTTGCAGGGTTGCATTGACTGCAAAGGAACCACGTTTATCCTGGAACGGTGATGAAATGGCAGGACTACAGTTAAACAGAGGATCAAGGCCTCTCACCCCACTACCCACCGAGAAAGATGGAGACCGCTGTCTCCATGGCACCATTCTTTCCCAGGCCCCTCTATCCCCCTGCCAATGGCTTGGTATCATCATTTAATTTCTATCCCGCACTCTTTGTGAAGACTCGAGGCGGCGTACAGCTTCATCAATACATTTGCTGGGGATCCTCTCCCACACAGGGGACCCAGCATACACAGCGTCACATAATCATACATGTCAAAAACAATCCCCCAACTAATATCTCTGACCATGCCTACACATCAGGCCAATGGTCCCCTCACTCCATCTACCAATACCCTGCTGCCACCAGGATATCCAGCTGGCTCCATCCCTCTCTCACCGGGAGGAGTCAACCAACTCGACCTCCTCTCTAATGCAATACCCACCCCCTCCATAATACAACCCAACAAGAAGCCCACTTTGGTCCCACAATGGCCAAAGTAGACCTCTAAACATTAATTAAATACTAAAACATTAATAATTTAAACATAACATATTCTGGGTTTTCCACACAGGGGCCCAAGACAAAATAGCATTTCTAACATGATAAGCAATTTAACACAACAACATTTTCAATAATCACATTCCCTTTAGTTCAACTAATATCCCATTCTATGACCTCGCCCACAAAAATGGGGTAGGTCCCACCAGCAACCAAAGCATCCCCTGCTGCCACCAAGGGGAACCTGGCCACCTCCACCCTTCTCTCACCAGGAGGAGGTGGCCCCACCAACCCTACATCAGTGATCGTACATAACTCGTCCAGCTCCTCCCTATCTCCTTCCCCAGACCCACCCAAGGCACACCACCACAATACAGCTCCCCCCTACCCTCTTCCATAAACATCCAACAATCCCTCTCCATCACTCCCCTGTTCTCATTCCCACAGAAAACTACCCCTTTCTGCTTCTTTCCCCCCCTTCCGCCTCCCTTCCTCCCCTCCCCCATCAGTACAGGAAGCGAAGGCCAAAAACAACTTTCCCCCCCACTCTCCCATACCTCCCCCCGCCTCAACTTTCTATCCCAACAGGGCTTCCTCCCCCCTCCAGACCCCGAAGGTATGGGGTTAGGAGCCATGCAGTCTGCAGGGTTAGGAAAGGGCAGGCTCTTGTTGGATGGGAAGAAACTCTGAGGAGGTGTGTTTATTCAGGAAACCTTCCAAGAAGAGGGTTGCAGGAGCCAGGGGTGTCTTGAGTAGCTGGGTTCCATTGGAACTGCATTGTAGAGTAGCAGGCAAAGGGTTCTGGGAGCTAGAGCACTGGGTTTCAGGTTTCTGGCTTCAGGAATGCTGAGCCTGGGAGGTACCCCCTGATTACCTGTAGCTCCCGGGGACTGTGGGTCTTTCAGAAAATGTCAATCCTGGGGGTGGAATTCTGACCATCTTTAGCTTGGGGGGCTGGAGATGCTTAGGGAGTCAGTGGCCAGTAGAGAATTGGGACCAGGCATAGCTGTGAGCAATGAGCATGCATAGCACTCTCTTCCTCAGTGCTGCACAGACTCCGTGCTTCCCACTGTGCTTCTGGAGTCCTGTCAGCTGAGAGGGAGCAGAGAAAAATAGCCTGAGATTCTGGCTGAATGCTGGCATCTGAAATTGACCCACCAGCTATTGAGTGAGCAAGAGGGGATGTATATCCTCAGCGGCTGCAGAAGAAAGGCACCTGCTGGATCTGCCTCTTTTTTCCCCTCCCCAACACCCCATGTGCCCCTCCTTAATTAGCAGTGTTTTAAACCCTTTGGGGGCAATCCAACAGCCCGTGTACGCTGCCCACAAGTGCTGCACTCAGGCCAGAACGTGTGCACTGCGTGCGACCCGCATGCGCACCTGAGCACACGCATTCTGGCCTAAGCACTACGCCTGCGGGTGGTGTACTCGGGCCATTGGATTGCCCCCTTTGTGTTTCAGTGCAAGGGTTTGGGCAGGGGATGCAGCCAAAGGTTGTCTACCCACCCAGGGTCCAAAACGGACTGGGAATGGCTGTACCTTTTTGAGACTGAAAATCTCACTTTTAAAGCCAAAATTATTTACGAATTTACTTAGTGTCGTACTTTCAGGTTTTTTTACAAGACCTTTTTCTAATCCTAGGAAAATCCCACTCTTGCACGTGCACATAGATTGTATAGCTGATGTGTCTTTGTTTTAAGCCAAAGGTGTGTATTAAGTTTATAGGAGGCAAATGGATTATACAGTGTGATCCTCTAGGAGATAATGCGTGTGCCAACAATCGGCATGCACATGTCTCCTATTGAAGTCAATAGAACTTGCATGCATGGTGCATGTTGACTAGTAGAAGCACATGCTATGGATGCTGGAGTCAGGTGGGCCAAGGGATTATGGCCCTCTCCCTTTCATTAGAGTTCCAATCAGGGGTGGTACATCTGCAGTTGGGGTATGGATGTTGGCCCCTCGCTTTTGGAGATTCCTCCAATTTTCTGTTTTGGTTTATCCCTCTTATAGCATGTCCAACAGGACATTGCCATTTAAAAAGTATATTTTTGTGCTGTGCAGTACAGGTGTGATATCCCCACCTTAGAGCAACCATCAGCCTGAACCTGTAAGTCAAGGGTGGGGAACCTCCAACCATGCTGGTCCAAGGTGGCCTAGGACTCTGGGTGTTTTTAGACAAGCACCTCTCCACCCATTACCCACTCTTGGGAGGCGCTTGTCTAAACACACCTTGTGTTTTATTTGGCCCCCTTCCAATTCCGGGATCTGGCCCAAGGATACACTGAATCCAGTGAATCACATTGAAATAGTGAACTTGAGAGAAGGGAGCAGAGATGCATTCGAGGATAAGGGATTGATTCATATCATAAATGCATGATCTGGACCCTCTCCTCTCCTACTTTGAGCACACTCCGTAAGCACCCCCAACCCCTTTACGGTTCGCAGAGCTTCCATTGATAAGCATACCATAGTCAAAGTGCACTGAAGGCGGGAAATGTTTCCCGACCCCTGCATGAGTGCTGTTGTGTATATGTGGAATTTGTGCTGAAGTGAATGGTAGTTCAGAGTGTGAAGCACTTCCAGGATAAAAGCCTCTCTTTTTGTATTTTTACTTTCTTTTATCATTGGGGCTGATCCTATGTCCTGCACATGCAACTGCGTGGTTTACGTGGGAACCATAGGCCCCATGTCGGGAGTGCTGCATGCACACCCATGCATATTCTGTGCAGTGCTTTGTGGGGCATGGGATTGGCCCCAATCCCATGTGGGATTTTGACTCCGTGGAAGTAATGACTGGAGTGGTTTCCCATTGACTTTAATAACGGGAGAATTGTATCCTGTGAATAATCATACTGAGTTAAAAATAAAATATTTTTAAAGCAAATCGGCAACTAGTGAAGAAGATTTTGCTTTTTGGACACATCAAACTTCATAAGTTATAGTTTCATAAAAATCCAATAGAGGCTACCCCTGACTTTCTGCCCTAATGATGAGCTCAGTTTATTTCCTTCTTACTTTTTAAGCTACCTTTTGACTGAGTTGGTTTAAAATTAGACAAGTTGCTGCATCTTCACTGCTTTTCTTTACAGATACCAGCTAAGGAAAGTCGGTTTATTTGCAGTTCTGCCAGGAAGTACAGTAGATTGAGTGTTAAATAGCACCAGACAAAACAAGGGGATATTATGAAAGCTCAATGGGGTCATTTAAGCTCAAAGGCTTCTATTTAATGCAAACCACAACACACAGTTGTGATATCATTAAAACTGAACATCCCAACTGGGCTGTCCCTCTCCCTCCCATATCAAAAGGCTGACATCATTTCTGCATATTGTATCGATAGAATTTTCCATGTTCTGTACAAAGGTCGGATGCGTCAGTAATGAAGTTCATTCTGAAAGCAAGCTTTGTTCCAAGGCCCAGCATGGTCTGTTCCTTTGCTCAGAAGATCATAGGAAGAAATGGCCTTCTTTTTAACCATTTGGTCCACCTGTCTTTAGGGGAACCAACTTCAAAGGCCTATTCATTTCTTAGCACAACATTCAAAGTATTGTTTCCTCTTTAATCTAGAAAAAAAATTCCACAACAGGACAAACTGCATATGAAATTAATTTGCTTTGCTGCAGTAGAGTGTCCAAGGGCGACTGTTGACGACCTGCTTGTCTAGATCACTGTGGCATTCGAGCTCCTTGCAGAGATTTCATAAACGCAGACATTGCTTTCATTCACTCCTCCATCACTACTATGCCTTTTACTGTTCCAGACCTTTGTTTTTCAGCTCACCCGTCCAATCAGATGGAATTATGGGGAAGTTGCTGGCAACACTCTCACCTCCAGGCTCCTAGGGAAGGACAATGGTCTACTTTTTCCCATCGTTTATTTAAAAAAAAAAATTAAATAAAGGTGGAAGAGCACCAGAGCAGTACTTTCAAAACGGTCCTGCTGTAAAAATAAGCCTGCTGAGAGCATAACATGGGCTTTGTTTTGCTATTGCACAGCCCAGCCAAGAAGCTGATGAGCAACTGGGAAACCATGTGGAGAGAGAATTTTTTGTCTTTATATCTTCTGCATGCTTAAGCTCATAAACACTACTTCATGCTCTAAGTGTTTTTTACCCCATGCATGTAAGTGTGATAGCATTTAACACAGGCAACTTAAATTTGGGACAATATAATACTAGCAGCAAAATGCAATGCCTGAAGTATTATCCCCAAGCAAATCTGCAGTTTCTGGTGTGCAGAGCCTGCTAGATACAGTTTTCTTTATGGTGGAATTATTCAGCTTCCACTTCCATACATGGAGAATACTCTGCTTACTGAATGAAGGGAAACAGCACTCATTTTCAGTTAGGAGGCACAGTACCTCAGATATTGTGGAAATTATGCAGTATCAACAAATCCAGTTAGATCCCTCTGTGTGTGCGTGTGCGTGCGTGTGCGTGTGTGTAACATTCAGAGGGCTGAATTCATTTATTGCAGCCATTTATTTCCATCCCTTCAGTTTTTCATTCAGTGGTAAAACAGTGAGAAGCAATCATTCATAGCCATTTCAGCTAATGCAAACCTTATACAAAGTAATGGCTACCGTACTGTATGCTTGAACTGTGTATTCAAGCTCCAATATCATTGCATCCAGATGACATTTTTGCCTCCTGGAATCATTTATGGGGCTAAAACACCGCAGAGGCTGTTGTAATAATATTTGCATGATTCTAAAGCTGCAATCTCATGAGGCTACCAATTCACATCAGGGGCAGCTGGTGGGTTTTGATGTTGGAGGGGTACTGGGGTAGTAAGGCCGGGCCAGCAGGCCTACGGGTGGAGCTTAGCCTAGGGGCAGAGCCAGGGATACAGTAGGTGGAGCCAGGACATAACCCAACCAGCAGCAAGGAGTTCCCAGGGTTAACATTGGATGGACATTACATTACTTAATCCAGCAATTTCAGTTTGGCAGGTTATATTCCCCTCCTCTGCCAGGTTTAAAAGCAGGCAGATCACCAGACTAACAGTTACATCTCAAGATTTCAATACCTCAATTGAATCACAGGGCATTAAATACTAATTCTCCCATACCCTCTGGTGAATGTGTGTTTGGGGGCAGGGGGATTAGTATTTAACACTCCACATCATCAAGTGAACAAAACCCGTATAAAAAACAGAAAACCACACATAAACAAACCAAACCATTCCCACAAGCAGGGGCGGATTGGGAAATCAAAGTGGCCCGGGAAAATATAGTCTTAATGGGCCAAGGGGGCGTGGCTTGGGGCAGGCAGAGTGCACCAGATTTGGGGCCTAGCACAGCTGAGTCCCCAGACTCAGATCCTCAGCAGCCTGGCAGGGGTGAGTGGGAGGTTATTGGGGGATAGCAGGGGGGAGACTGCCACTGGTGGGGGTACTGACCCTCATTTCAGTGCTCTGGCTCCCCAAATCACTCCGTTTTAGTGGTCAATGGCCCCCAACCCAAAATCACTCTGTCCCTTGCTATGCATCCTACAGTAAGGCTTCTTCATTCCTACAGCAGCTGCACTAGTATTCCACAGGCCCTGTGTTTAGCTTAGCAAAGTGAAGACTAAGGGCAGAATTGATACCAAACTTCAAATATCTACATTATATCCTACATTAAGGCGTCATTCCTTGCTGCTGAGTAAAACTCTGCTACTTGGAGACTGAGAGAACCCTCCTACAATAGCATCT
>QEPC01001533.1:11990690-12003160 GCA_003113815.1 Sphenodon punctatus
GATAGGAAGTCAAGGCAGCGGGAGTAGACAACACGTTCAAGAAGCTTAGAAGCAAAAGGAAGGAGTGAGACAGGATGGTAGCTAGAAGGGTCAGAGGGGTCAAGAGTGGACTTTTTGAGGATAGGAGAGAGAGTGGCATGCTTGAAGGTTGGTTAGGTTGGACCTACCCCACAGACTAATGGTTCCAATTTGGTTTCCAAAACACTCTGGGGGATACCCACTGACTTTGATGACTGCTCTGTTAATGACCTTGTCACCTTGTGGAATGACATCTTGACCATGGCCATCAACACAGTTGCATCCAGATGTCCACTCCGACAGCTTCATCAGCACAGGTCTCCCTGGTCTCTGCGGGACCTTGAAAGCAGGAGGGTTGGTAGTTAAAGTGCAGGTAGCGCTCGATTCCTGCTGAAGCCAACCAATTGCGGCGACATAGATTGTTTTTGAGGAACTATGCTGTGGCTGTGATGGTGGCGAGGAAAACTTTCTTTTCCACTATCATGGCATCTGCAAAGTCTTGTCCGGCGGAGATGTTCTGGGTGATGAGGGGCCTGGTCAACCCAGCCTGTCTCCACCAGGACTTAGTCATCTACTGCCCATTGTAACATTTTTATTAATTACTTTACAGACAAAAATCACTTGTATTCACCACGACTTGGACGTTGCCATTTCAACTGCAGAGTCAGAGTTCGGGGTTATGGAAGCTCAGTCTTGTCCTGTTTATTTGGATCAGTTTAAATTGGTATCACCCACTGATGTCGGGGAGGTGCTTGGGGTGATGAGGGCAACTGGTTGTGAATCAGATCCTTGTCTGTCCTGGTTGATGAAAGCCAGCCGGGAGACATTGGGGACATTGGTGGCCTGGAAAGGGGGGTGGGGTGTTGGCTTCCAGTTGGTCAAGGCCCTTGGAATCCCCCCCGCCCCTATAACTACTCTGCTATCCCTCTCCCAGGTAACCATCTCAAAAGGGGCTGCTGCCCAGGGGACGGTGGCCAAATGGCACCAGCCCGTTGGCGTGCCATTTAGTGGGTCAGAGTGGCAGTGGTGGCCAGACATTGTTCACCAGTTCCCTGGACTGTGACCCTTATTCACTGGCTCACCTGGAGCCACTGCCGCTGCTCCTGAAGCTGCTGACGCCAACACTGATGCTGCCCGGACCTGTTGCCGCTTCTCAGAGCTGTGCTGCCTGGCCCCACAGGTACCAACTCACCCCTTCCCCCCTCCGGAGGAGGGGGGCCAGGCCAGGGCACATGGCCAGGACTTCTGGGTCCTGGCACAGTCAAAAGTGGCTGACTGCCTGGCACTGTCACAGGCAGTGCACTCGAGAGGACGGGGGGGGGGGCTTTAGCTTTGTTTTTAAGGAGGGGGGGGGTATTTCTTTTATGGGGGAGAGGGACACAGGTACTGGGTTAGGGAGGAGAGGACTCACCCCCTCGGTGTGAGGGAGGGGTGCAGCCCTCTGAGGGAGGGATCCTCTAGTGGCAGAAGAGGATGGGGGTGTTTTGGAGGGTGGGGATCTCTCTTGGTGGGCTGGCAGGGTGGCCTCCGGTGGAGGGTCGGGGGAGCGAATCGGGGGGGTGGGGTCTGCAGCCATAGAGGCCGTTCTAGGCTGGGGCAATTATGGTTCTTCTGGGAGGCGGGTTCGATCTGTAAGACAGGACAGATGGTGTGTTTCTGTCCCGCTCACTGGCCCCCAGGCAGGTGGTGAGATGAATAGGGATCAGAGGACCCTAGCCTCGCTGATAAATGCGAGGTCAGTAGCAAATAAGTCAACTGCAGTCCGGGAGTTGATCCTGGACCAGGCGGCCAACCTCACATGTATCACGGAGACCTGGCTGGACAATGAATCGGGGCCTATACTGGCTGATCTTATTCTAGCTGGAGGGGCAGGGGGGCGGTGTAGTCATTATTATTATTTTTTTAAACTTTATTACTTTTTCTGATATCAACATACAGTAACAGTCAAACAAAACAAAAATAGGTGCTTCACATTGCAAGATTTCTCCCTCTCATATTGAATAGTCCACTATGTATGTCTTTGCTTCCTCCATCAAAGTGTAGCCCTGAACAGCTCCTATGCATGTAAACCATCTCGTGGTGAATTTCTTCGATTTATTTTCTAAATTCGTGACAATTTTTTCCATCGAATACAAGTACCATAAGCATTTTATCCATTCCGTCTCTGACAGTTCTCTTGCGTTTTTCCAATTTCTTGCAATTATGTTGATCGCTGCCAGGGACATCAATTTACAAGTTTCTTGGTGATGGTTCATTAAGGGAATGTCAGGGTATAAACCAAGTAATGCTGTCTCAGGACTGAACGGTATAATTAAACCAGTTGCTTTTTTCATATAGTCCCAAACAATATGCCAGAGCATAGAGCATTGCCACCAGCAGTGTAGGTAAGTGTCCCGCTCCCCGCACCCTTGCCAACACAGCCCTGACTCAGAATCGGATATTGCCTTGGCGTACTGTGGAGTTAGGTAGTATCTCATTGTTGTTTTTATTTGGGGTTCTTTAATTTCAAGAGAGCTTGCACAATTGTGCATATAGTGCCAAATTTGCTCTATTTGTTTTTCCTCCAGTTTTATCCCCAAGTCTTTTTCCCATTTTGTCAAATAGGGGGTCCGTTTGGTTATTCCAATCTGAGTCAGTGCCCCGTATATTCTAGCTATCATCCCCTTATTGGGAGAGTGGCTAAATAATGTATTTTCAATTGGGGTGGTGGGCCTCTGGTAGTGTTGGATACACTCTTTATGTGTGTGGATGTTTTTCAGCTGCAGGTACTGAAACCTGCTAATTTTTGTTTTAGTTTTCCCTTCTAGTTCTTGGGGTGAAATGAATTCCTCACCTTGAAAGAATTGTGTTGCCCTTTTAATGTCACTCTTGGTAAGTATCTTGCGTAATTCAGTAGCTATCCCATTGACTGCTGCTTTTTGTGTATTTAGTGGGGAGAATGGGGAGGCAGATAAGGATAGCTTCATCTTTTTTTAAGGTATGGTGCCAATAATACAGGGCTGTATGGGTAAAGGGGTGGGCTGGCAATTTATTGACCTCGGCTCGCGAGGTGCTAGTCAGCATCTCTTGGAAGCTGTGTATGCCCAACAATTGCTTCTCCATTTCCACACATTCTGTGTTTTTTGTGGGATGGTACCAGTATTTTAGTGCTCTCAAGGATGCTGCTTTAATATATGTTTCTTCCCCTTCCAGACTGCTTCAAGGAGAGTACATTCGCACTGTTTGATAAAGGACTTTGGAATGTGGATCACTAAGGCCATTACTTTGTATAGTATTTTTGGAAGGGCAATCATGTTATATAGGTTCACACTTCCCAACCATGAGGTTTGGGAAGTGTGAACCACCCCCCCATGAGGTTTGGAGGCGTCACCATGTCGCTACTTCAGTGCGTATCTGATTGAGAATGCTAGCAAAGTTAGCTTTAAAGAGTTTATTATGATCTCGAGTGATGTTTACTCCTAGATATTTAAAGTGGTTATGTGCTATTGTGAAAGGAACTTGTAATTCAATAGCCCTCTTAGCGTCATTGTCTTTTGCTATTATTAGTGCCTGGGATTTGTGGTAGTTGATTTTGTAACCTGAAACAGGCTAAATTGATCTATTAAATGAAGAACCTTTGGTACTGTTATCTCTGGTTGCGTTAGCATCATCTGCAAATAAAGATATTTTATACTGTGTGTTCCCTATTCGTACACCTTTGATGTCTTGCTCCTGCCTTATGGTGCACGCCAGTAGTTCCAGGGTTATATTAAAGAGTAAGGGGGATAGGGGGTAACCTTGCCTGGTTCCCCTGGTTAAATGAAATGGTTGTGAGAGATCACCATTAATTAATAATTATGAGCTTAGTTCTAAGTTCAAGGCCTTAATTGCTCATAGAAAGTTCCCTTTTATTCCCATCTTCTCCATCATAAGATATAAACACTCTGGTTCACAGCGATCAAATGCTTTCTCCGCGTCTGCGGAGAGGATTAGTGTAGAGGTTTTTGATTTTTAGGCTGCTAATAGGAGATTGACCGTCTTCCTAATGTTGTCAGTTCCCTACCTGTTATGAACCATGTCTGATCCGGATGGATCACCTCTCCAGTAATTGCTATCAGTCGATTTTGCTAATGTTTTGGCGAAAATTTTATAATCAATGTTCAGCAAGGATATAGGGCAATAGTTACTGCATTCCTCAGGGTTTCGACCTTGCTTGGGTATCAATGTTATCACCGCTTCGTAAAATGTGGGTGGCATTGTTTGTGTCTTTATAATATCATTGAATGTGTTTGTTAAATGGGGTATTATAATACCCCCGAAAGTTTGGTAGAATTCTGCCGGCAGCCCATCGGGGCCGCAAGCTTTATTTTTTATAAGTTTTTACCGTTAATTTTGTTTCTTCAATAGTTATAGGGGCATTATGATAGCTAATTTGTTCTCGATAAAAGTTTGGGATCTTATACTTGTTGATAAATGTTTTTATTTTTTCAGGGTCTGGACAGGAGGACGTGTACAATTTTTGGTAGAAGTCCACAAAAGCATGCTGAATCTCTGCCTGCTTATTTACTGTCACCCCGTATGAGAGTTTAATTGCTGGAATAATGAACTTTTTTCTCCTGCTCTTTGTCAATTGTGCTAGTGTTTTGCCTGGTTTGTTACCATTGTGAAAATAAAAACTTCTGATCTTTCTCAGCTGTTGGGTGATTTTTTGAGTGTCTATAGCCTCTATTTCACTTTTTAATTTTTGTATTTCAATCTGTGTCCGTTTGTTGGGAAAGTTCCTGTTTTCTACCTCCAGCTGCTGTAGTTGGTTATATAATTCTAAGTTTCTATCTCTCCTCTTTCTGTTTATAGCTGATTTAATGGCTATAAAGCTACCCCTTAAGATTGCTTTTGCCACCTCCCATAGGGTTTGTGGGGATACAACTGAGTTCAGTTCAAAGTAGTCTTTTAAATCAGCTAATATTTGGTTTTTAACCCATTCACATTTAAGCAAGCCCCTGTCTAATTGCCATGTTTTTTGCCCCGCTGTTCTGAATCCTTCCAGGAAAACGTGGATATCAGCGCATTATGGTCAGTGAAAGCAATAGGAATCACCTCACTACTTAAGCATCTCTGCAGAGAATCTTTTTCTAGTAAACAGTGGTCTATTTTAGAATATGTGTTATGCACTTGGGAGTGGAATGTATAACTCCTGGTGGTTGGACTGAGATAGCGCCAAATGTCTTTCAAGTCGTGCTGGGCTATTAAATTTGCAATATTTTTATGGGTGCTTTTATGAAGTGAGCATGTGGAGTGGTCTAACTCCGACAACTGTGAATTAAAATTCCCTTGCATTATCAATAAACCCTCCGTATTTTGTGAAATGAGTGGTAAATATTTTTGGAAGAACTGATATGTATTTATATTAGGTGCATAGATATTGACTAAGGTCACCCTCTGTGCATTTAGTGTGCCCTTGAGGAGCAGGAACCTTCCTTCCTTGTCCTTTTTTACTTGATAAAGTTTGAAGTTCGTCACCGCTGCGAACCCTATCAATACTCCTGCTTTCTTTTTCCTTCCTTTCTTGAAGAAAAAATACATCGATTTGTTGGTCTAGAATGAGGTTTATTGTTTTTTTATTGGGTGGTTGAGGCCTTTAACATTGAGGGTTAGGAATTTTAAGGGGGGCGGGTCTATTCCTCTCTGGAGGACTCATAGTGGTGTTTGTCATCTATCTGTGTCTGGTCTAATGGGTGTTTGATTATTACCTGCCTTTTTCTTTTAGTGTGGATTCTTTTTGAAGGTGTACTCTGTCCCCCTGTGGTGGAGTGAAGAGAGCCATGGAGGGGAGAAGCTGTCGTAACACGAAAACCTTGCAATGTGCACAACAAGAATAATATTAACATCAAAAACTAACACACTCATTTATCCTAAACACTCGAACTGGCAATAGCTGCCTTAAACCAAGAGTAGAAAGATACACTTTTTTCAGATGAACTGAAATAATTAGTGGGGGTACGTTCTGATTCTTTTGTTTATTTCCCACCCCTCCCAAGGGCCTCTCACATATTTTGTTTTAGGCGAAGGTGACTGAGGGGAACATCCCCTCTTTTTCCTCATTCGTCTGTGCTTAAAGGCGCATTTACTGGTTATTACAGGAGAAGGAAGGGGAGCAAGCAGCACAAACCCATGTAAATCACTTAACTGCATTTATACATAACCAAACCTCAAGCAAATAAGTATAAAGTCACTGTGCTGGAGTTTTCTGTATGTGAGATTATGTGGATGCCAGCTGCTGATGGATAACTCGATTTTTAGTTTTGTCTAGCAGAATTAAGCTCCACTGCTCCTCTCCCGTTCTCCATCGTGCTTTGGAGGGTCTGTTAGTCTGCTGCTTGCTGTCTGGGTCTATGTGATTGTAGGAATATTTCCAGGTCTCCAGTGTCCTCGAAGATTTTTCTCTTCCAATTGATCAGTATTGCCATTTTGGCTGGGTGCCATCATTGTGGCTTCAGGTCTCTATCAATCAGTTCTGTAAAGTATAGACCAGGCTCTCCTCTTAGTCATTGTTTCAATAGCGTAGTCCGGTTGGAATTTTATTTTTTGTCCCATAAAAGTTAGGTTTTGTTTCATTTTTCTTGCCAATGATAGCAGGGCTTCCTTGTCTCTGAATTTCAAAAATTTTATTACAATTGCTCTGGGAGGGTCTGATTCCTTCGGCTTGGGCCTTAGTGATCTGTGGGCTCATTCAATTTCAAGATTGTGGAGTTGCTGCTGATCGGAGAAGTTTTGGGTGCAGATTCGATTGAGTAACTCCTGCATTCCTGAGGTTTCTGCCCCTTCTTTCACCCCCATGATACGGAGGTTGCAGCGCCTTGATCTATTTTCCAGATCTTCATATTTGGCGTGCAGGAATTGCAAGGATTCTTTTATTTGGGCCCCCTTGCTGTCTGTCCTTAGGGCCTGGTCTTCCAAGTCTGAAATGTGCCCCTCTGCTGTTTCAATCCGTTTGCCCAGATTTTCAAGTTTTTTTTATTCCCCTCCTCCACTGTGGTTTTTACTCTATTTATTTTTTCAAGGCGCTCAGGTTTGTCTTTTTGAGCCTCTGCCCTTGCCGCTCTGACCTCTGCAAGGATTGCAGTCCTGCTGGCTTGCCCCCCCTCGGAGTCCCCTAGGTCGGCGGGCTGAATCGCGGCCACCATCTTGGAGCTTACCGGGTCTGTTTGTGAGAGGTCAGCAAGGTGCTTCTTCTGGCAGAACCTCGTAATCGGCCCTTTTTCCGCCGTTTTTTTTGCTGGTCCCATGCCCCAGTGCTCCAACAAGCAGGATCTTTTGTTGTTTTTTTCTCTACACCCCTCTTTTAAGTGTTGCATTGCGCTTTGTCGGGCCAATCAAGAGGAGTGGGGATTTCGCGTGGCTAGCACTCGCGCATGCGCATTGTGCCCCCCGTAGCCATTATTTTTAAGGATGCCTGGTCCATGAGGAGATTTCCGGTACAATCTATCATGGGTATAGAGGGTCTCCATCTGAGTTTGGATTTGGCAGGAGACAGGGCAGGGATACTGCTGATATACCATGCACCCACCTGTATGGCAGCCTCCCTACACACGCTGACTGAGCTGGTGTCGGAGGTGATCTTGCAGTCCCACAGGACAATAGTTCTGGGGGACTTCAATATCCATGCTGACACCAGTCTTGGAGGAGAAGAGCATGAGTTCATGGCCGCCATAACAACCATGGACCTGTCTCAGAGAGTAGTAGGCCCCACACATGTTGGAGGACATACCCTGGACATGATGATATTTTGCACAGGCCTTGAGGCGGGGGATCCATTGGTGGGGGAGGTATCAATGGTGCCCTTGTCATGGATGGATCATTATCTCCTCCAGGCGGATATCCTGGCATGTCGGCCCTCAGGAGGGTGTGGAACCAGTTAGGTTGGTTCGCCCCCAAAGGCTTATGGAATCTGAAATGTTTCAGATAGCTCTAGGGGACATTTCCTCTGACCTCGATGACCGCTCACTTAATGACCTCATGTCTAGGTGGAATAACAGGCTGATGGAGGCTATCGACTGTGTGGCTCCCAGGTGTCTGCTCCCAAAATGCTGACAGCGCAGCTCCCCAGTATATGTGTGAGCTGCAGCGGATGAAGCAGGAAGGGCAAAGGTTAGAGCGATGGTGGTGGCACTCGTGTACTGAAGTGGACCAGTTGCGGCATAGAGTCTGGTTACATACCTATGCCGTAGCGGTGTGGAGAGCAAAGAAGGTTTTCTTTGCTGCCTGCATTGCGTCCACTAAGGCCCACCCGGCTGAACTGTTTTGGGTGGTGAGGGGGCTTGTCAGTCTGGCCACCCTCCACCTGGACATGGAACCATCAAATGCTCACTGTGATTTGTTTGTAGACCTTTTTGCGGATAAAATGGCTCAAATTCACCATGGTTCTGATGCGACTTTTTAGCAGAGAATGGGTCTAAGGCAGTGGAAGCCCTGTCTTGTCCTGTTTTGTCGGATGAGTTTCGGACGGTGTCGCCCGCAGATGCGGAGGATGCTCTTGGGACTGTTCAAGCCACCAATTCTGAATTAGATCCATGCCCGTCCTGGCTGGTTAAGGCTAGCCAGGAGACATTGGGGCCGTTGCTGGTGGGGATAGTCAGCACCTCCTTTGGGGAGGGCAGGGTGCTGGGCTGTCTCAAGGAGGCAGTGGTGCAGCCCCTGCTCAAGAAGCCATCTTTGGATGCTGATGCCCTGGCCAGCTATCGGTCAGTCTCTAACCTTCCCTTTTTAGAGAAGGTTATTGAATGGGTGGTGGCTCAGCAGCTTCACGGGCATTTGGATCAGATTAATTTTCTCGATCCCTCGCAGTCAGGCTTTCTTCCGGCTTGTGGCACGGAGACTGTGCTTGTGGCCTTGGCCGACGACCTCTCCCATGAGTTAGACCAGGGTTGTTAGACCCTGTTGATCTTGTTAGATCTCTTGGCTGCATTTGATACTGTTGATCATGAGTTGTTGGTGACTCAGTTGCGGGACCGGGCAGGGATTGGCGGGACTGTTCTTGAATGGTTCCGCTCATTCCTGGCCGGGAGTACCCAGCATGTGGTGCTGGGGGAGTTTCCATCTTCCCCACTGGGGCCTCACGTGTGGAGTACCACAGGGTTCCATTCTATCACCTCTCCTGTTCAACGTGTATATGCAGCCTTTGGGGGAGGTTTTTAGGGAGTATGGAGTGAGTTGTCGTCAATATGCTGATGACACCCAGCTATATCTTTCATTTTCCTTCGACTCAGACCTTGAAGTCTCAGTGTTTACCTGGTGTTTGTCTGCTGTAGTGGATTGGATGAGGGCGAGCCGCCTGAGCCTAAATCCTGACAAGACGGAGGTGATGGTTGTGGGGAGGGCCGGGGTGGTGGTGGCCTCCATCATTGATGGGGTCTGCCCCCCCCCGGTTTCTCAGGTCCAGAGTCTGGGGGTGCTCCGGGACCCACAGCTCTGCCTGGATGCTCAGGTGACAGCTGTGGCAAAAGGAGCATTTTGCCAGTTACATCTGGTGCGTTGGCTTAGGCTGTATGTCTCAGACTCAGATCTGACCACGGTCATCCATGCTTTTATTACGTTGAGACTGGATTACTGCAACGCACTGTACGTGGGGCTACCCTTGGTATTAGTTTGGAAGCTGCAGCTGGTGCAGAATGCGACGACCCGTCTCTTAACAGGGACAGGCCGACACAAGCATATAACACTGGTGCTTCGCTCTCTGCAATGGCTGCTGGTAGGTTTCTGGGCCCAATTCAAGGTGTTGGTGCTGACCTTTAAAGCCCTAAATGGCTTGGGCCCCGCCTATCTGCTGGACCGCCTCACCCTCCGGGTCCTGGAGTGGCCCCTATGGTCGGCTGGGGGCACCCTCCTTGGGGTTCCCTGAGTTTCCCGGATGTCTACTATGGGGAGGGCATTCTCCGTGGCTGCTCCACGGCTGTGGAACTCCCTCCCATTGGAGATCCGCTTGGCTGCTGATCTCCCCTCTTTCCGCAGACAATGTAAGACCTGGCTGTTCCACCGGGCCTTTTCCGAGGGAGATGGGGTGGGTGCGTTGGGTTAGGGTAGGGGTGGGGTGGGGTTTTACATTGTTTTAATTGAAATTATTATAGTTTAATTTTAACGTTTTGAAATATTGTGAGCCACTCCGAGATGCCTGAGGCAGGAGGGGGCGGCATACAAATTTTAAAAATAAATAAATATAAGTTGTTGACTGGGGTTGTCAACACCTCCCTACAGAATATCCTTAAAATGGTGGCGGTTGAGGCCCCTGCTTAAGAAACCATCGTTGGATGCTGACTCCCCGCCAGCTATCGGCCTGTCTCTAATCTTCCCTTTTTAGGGAAGGTTGCTGAATGGATGGTTGGCTAGCAGCTCTGAGCTCATCTCAATGCTCTCTGCTTCCTGGACCCATCTGTCAGGCTTTTGTCCTGGGTATGGCATGGAGACTGTGCTTGTGACTTTGGTCAATGATCTGTGCCTTGAAATGGACAAGGGGAATTCTACCTTCTTGATCGAGGTTAGATTGTCCAATGGTTTTTGATGCAGTTGCTATGAGATGCTGTTGGCACGACTGCAGAACCTGGCAGGTTTGTGCAGGACCACTCTTGAGTGGTTCTATTTTTTCCTGTTGGGGAGCTCTCAGTGGGTGGTGATGGATGATTGCTTGTTGTCCCCTCATGACTTTCACTGCAGTGTCCTGCAGGGTTCTGTTGTCTCCCCTCCTGTTCAATGTGTATCTAAGGCCACTGGGTGAGGTCATTGGAGGTTTGGGATGAGGTTCCATCAATTATGCTGATAACATTCAGCTCTGCCTCTCTTTTTCATCCGGCCCTGGTCCTGCAGTCTTCGTGCTTACCCAATGTCTAGCTGCTGTCGGGGAATGGATGAGGTTAAGCTGATTGAAGCAGAATCCTGACAAGTCTGAAGTGATGATGATTGGTTGGTCTTGTGACTTGGAGGGGATTGGGATGTCTGTTGATGTGGTCTGGCCTCCTCTGGTCACTAGGTGTTGCAGCCTTGGAGTGCTTTTGCATTCCTTGCTGTGCCTGGAATACCAGTGGCGGCAGTGGCCAGGAACACTTTTAATCACCTCCATCTAGTGAGAAGACTGTGGCCTTTTCTTTCTGATTCGAATTTGGCCACGGTCATCCATACTTTCATCATCTCAGGGTTAGATTACTGCAACGTGCTCTACATGGGACTGCCCTTGATGCAGCGGCTCAACTCCTTTCGTGGAGTAGTTGCTGGGAGCACATTACATGCTTCCAAATTCTGTATTGGCTGCCTATAGTTTTCCAGGCACAATTCAAGGTGCTGTTTTTGACCTTTAAAGTCCTGAACGGTCTGGATCCCGTATATCTGAAAGATCGCCTGTCTTACTATGTGTCATGGCAAGACAGGTGATCTTTCAGATTGCGGCCCCAGAAGCACCTTCTTGAAAGTGCCTTCCCTTGTCCATGCGGTGGGGTGCACAGGAGGGCATTTTCAGTTTCTGCCCTGGTTTTGTGAAACTCCCTCACCCAGGAGGTTGACTTGAGCCAAAGCCTAAGCATCTCACGGAGGCAGTGCAAAACATTTTTATTTCTAAAAATATTTGGTGGGTAGGGATAGGGGTTGGTTGGGTTTTTGGGTAGGGTTGGGCATGGGTGTTTTGGGGGAAAGTGGGAAATTTTATTGTTTGACTTTTATTATTTGTGAGCCGCCCTGAGCCTCTATGTGAAGGGCATTATATAAATTCAAATAAATATTAGCACCTGACATATATGATCCAAACCTAGTTTGTGGGATAAGAAGAGAAGAACTGGGTCAAAACAACAGTCCATTTATCCCAGCATACTATCTCCAACAGCAACTACTTTTGGTTGCTGCAGAAAACGAACGGATCATAAACAGAGTGATCCATTCCCTGTCCATTTTCTCAAAGTCCCTGACAGTCAGAGGTCTCTTTCTCTGGTCAACTTGGCCTTTTTGAGATGGGGCGACCAGAACTGTGCACAATACTCCAGGTGCGGTCATACCATAGATCTATATTCATTAATGATCTGCAGAAGGGAGTAAAGAGTGAGGTGATCAAATTTGCAGATGACACAAAGTTAATTAAGGTAGTTAAAACACAAGCAGACTGAAGAATTGCAGGAGGATCTTGAGAGACTGGGTGACTGGGCATTCAAATGACAGATGAAATTTAATGTGGACAAGTGCAAAGTAATGCACATAGGGAAAAATAACCCAAACTATATTCTGGGTTCTAAATTAGGAGTTACCACTCGGGGAAAAGATCTTTTTTATTTTTTATTTTATTTTATTTCGTAGATTTTTATACCGCCCCATCCTGCAAAGCAGCTCGGGGCGGTTAACAACAATAAAAATAATTTAAAACATATAAAATACAATATAAAATACATCAATAAAACAGGGCAGTGTGCATAAATAAATATATAAGTGGGGGATTAAAACTC
>QEPC01001533.1:12004099-12018058 GCA_003113815.1 Sphenodon punctatus
GGGGGGGGGGGGGGGGGGCTGGAACAACAGTGAATGGATTGTTCCCAAGAGAGAGAAATTGACCACCTGTCAGACAGAATGCTGGGCTTGATGGACCATTGGTCTGACCCCGTACAGCACTACTTATGTTCTTAATAGCTACTTAAGGATCTATCCTCTCAGAACTTACCCAATCCTTTTTTTAAAATTCAGTTATGCTATTGGTCTTCACAATATCACCGGGCAATGGGTTCTACAGGTCTATTGTGTGTTTGCGAAAACATATTTATTTGCTTTATTTATTTATTATTAATTATATTATTATTATTATTTTATTATAATAAGCATTTATATAGTGCCAGCAATGTACCTGGTGCTTTACAACTGTCCCCTACTTCTAGTATTCTGAGAGAGTGTAAATAACAGCTAGTGTTAGCCGTTCCTTACTCCCCACTGTATACTACTTCATTTATTTATGTCAGACTCCAGTCCTAGAACTAGGAGCCCTGGAGGGGGTTGTGAGGCAGAGGTAGTGGAGCTCTCTCTAATTAATGATTATACAGTGCCAGGTACATTGCTTGTGCTATATAAATAATATCCAATCTGCTAAATGCTATTTATTAGCACTGCTGGTAATAATCTGTACTTACTGAACACAATATCATTTTCCATTTTCTCTTGGGATGCAGATACTCTATGAAACTATGATCAAATTATAAAGGAGGCCTTTCTTTCAATTCTGGGCAATTTGTGTGGTCTGCAAACCAGCCACAGAGATAGGCGTTCCCAAGGTCTCCACAGACTGCACTCTGTCCAAACAGTTTCATCTTGTTTAAGCATGGTGATACCCAATACTTTATTATTTGTTGTGCACCAAGTTTTATGCAAATTACATTGCAAAATATATATTTTTAAAACTTTTATAATGAATGTACATCACTTCTGGAATAGGATTGTATAGTTTCAGACAGAAGAATTACTGACTCAAACTGAATATTTTGAAATTCAAAAAGTTTAGTTTAACGTTTTGTATGTTTTTTTGTTTTTTTTTATTGGACATCTCTGAATGCAGGCTGGTGAGTTGTGTTGACCAGCATCCTCAGAGCAGCAGGAGTCATTTCTCTTGTCAGGGTTCTCTTCATTCAGAGCCCATTTAATAAACAATCCTAGCAAAAAACTAAATCACCAAAGTCAAACAGGATTCCTAACCCAGTCCTCTGGTGTGGGGTAAGTGCAGCTGCACCAAGGCCCATGTGCCTGGAGGGCCCATACACATGTAGAGTGCATATGGCACCTTGGCAAGGACTTAGCTACACCCCTGCCTCTAGCTGCTCTTCAGGCAGGGAGTTCTAGCCTTCCCTCAAGACCTTCTTTTATGGGTCAGCAGAGTTTATATAGCCCCAGTCACTCCCTAACTAGTCTCAGCTGTGGCATCTGTCTTTGCATTAACCCTGTGTGAGCCAGACCCAAAAGGAAGCAACTCAAACATCTGCATAGTAGCTATTCTCATGGGATAAGCTGCTCATGAGCTTTCTAGCCCTTTTTTTCTGGGCCTGAGCGATTCAGTTATGATTCACATTACTGGTTGTTTTTTGACACCTGTTTTACTGGAATGTGAATCCCCTGGGCACTGCTCAACATTAGCTTCTCTCCCAGGCAATCTGTCATACATTGGCAAAACTCTCATTTTTTTCTAAGGACTGCATCATTGGTCTATGGGGCAGGAGTTTTGGGGATAATAAATGATTCAATCTTGGGGTGAAGCTAACTATAAAATGCATATCTTCGTAATACATTTTCTTCATCAGCACAAAATCACTTCGTTATATCAGTCTGTTCTTGACAGGATCTCAAATTCAGGCCCACAAGAGTCACGGGATGACACCCTAACCTGTAAACAACAGTTCTCCAGAGGCAGCATAGGTGGTGGCAAGGTGGCTAGGTGACTGGCAGAATTTCTTCTTCCTGACTTTGTGTAATTGAACTCAATAGGCTTGTTGTTTTTCTGGAACCTCTTGTGCTCATTTCAGCCTCGTCTGACCTAAGACACACCCCGGCCCCTCTTGACCTCTGGAGGACTACTGAGCTACTCCTTCACTTATCTATCCACTCTACCTGTTCACCTGTGCTGTCCTATGGATCATTTTTTTGATCTTTGATCTAGCTTGGCTTTTGACCACATCCTTTGGCATCACTTGATACAAATAACAAGTGGATCCTGTGGTACCAACTAACCCATCCCATCCCTGACCTTGCACTTGCCTGTCCTCGTGGCTTGGAAGCCCTTACCTCCAGACTTGCAAATCCTTTGTCACAGTTGGGTATTAGTTCTTTCTTCAAACTCACGGGTTTATAAAATGCATATAGCATCTTCTTGCAGAATATGATATGAAGCGGGTGGGCCAACAAATGTTTTTAACAGCTGTTCTTCTCACCACAAATGGTAGAAGTTTGTAACTAGTATTTGACTGTAACTTTATTACTGAAGATTTCTGTCCTGCAGATAAAATAGAAAAGATCTCACTGATTTTATCACCAGCTGTAACCTGAAGATTTTATAGTGCTATTTTTGCAAGTTTCCTTCAAGAACGGTTACTGTTCTGCAACCAGCTAGTTCATCAGGAAAGTACAGGCTACAAAACCGTGCATGTAGTGCCGGTGAGCTACAACTCTGTGGTTTTCTAACAGATTAAACATCTTGGCAAAGAGGTTGCACATTTTGGCTTCCAAAAATATCTAGCCAGTAACACAGGAAATAATAAGTGTTGGCAAGTGAATTACAGGGTTTTGTTAAGATGAAAGAATTTCACTCTCCTCCAGGAAAACTCCACCCATGTCCTTGATATATTGTAACATCACCAGAATATGTTTAATAAAAACATTTAATAGTATGAAAGATTTGGATGTGAGTAGCATTTCTCTTAATCAGCAATGAATCAATCAATCAAGATGCAACAAATTACTCCTGGTTGTTCTGTTATCTCTTATCTGTACTGCAGAAGAGCTCTTTCACACATATTTTCCTTATTTTAAACACACCACTTGTTCCTTTGTTTATCTGCCCCTACAGCAATGCATCTGCACAGCTGCTAATGTCCTGGCATTTCAGTGACACCTCTTCACACCAGGTGCTATTAGAGAACACAAGTTCATCCAAGAACACAGGAATTGGTAAGGATTTCACACGAAATTTAGAATGTGGATTTGTGCCACTGCTCTCAATGGCTCATCTGCCATTGACTTTAATATCCTTACAAATCTTCAAAGGGATATAGTGACTGACCTTACACAGTATGAAGGTTCCTCTCTGTTAAGCATTGTGGAAGGGAGAGGACTCTTTTTCAGGGAAGATATAGCATATGTTTCTCACTAATCTCTAGCTTGCAGATGACACAGGTTTAAGATGCAAGGCAAAGTTGCTAGTGAGGACAGGAGATGTACTGAATGGGTGGAGAGTGAGAGGTACTGAAGATTCTTGTTTAGGCATCAGGAATTCCCATCTATTTTGTATGCTTGGCAGTTTTCTTTAACATTTTCAGATCTGTACAGTTCTGGCTCTAAGCAAGGTGAAACATCTGCATCTCATTTATAGTACAGGCCCATGTCAGAGGGCCTGTACTATAAATGAGATGCAGATGTTCACCAATGTAACATATACATCACGCATTCAGCTCAGAGACCAGTATAGAAGTACCAATGTCTTAATCGGATGAAGCCCAACTTCAAAGGATGCCAGTGATCATTGGAGCAAGCAGTGTTATTGTGGGGGGGTCATGAATCACTCACAATTTATTTATTTTATTTTTTAAATGTTCTACCCTGCCTCTCCTGCCATAGGCAGCTTGGGGCGGTTTACAAATTCTGAAACATCAATTATAATCACATTTTTAAAAAAATAACATCCCACCCCACCATCCCCAACCCCCCTCCCATTACCCATCTCCCCTGCCAAACACCTGGCAGAACAGCCAGGTCTTACAACTTCTCCGAAAGGAGGGGACGTTTGGGGTCAGCTGAGCCTCTACTGGAAGGGAGTGCCACAGCCGTGGCGCAGCCACTGAGAATGCCCTCCCCTGCGTGCCCCCCTGAAAAACCAGGGGATCTCGAGCAGGACACCCCCGGATGACTGCAGCGGTCGATCCAGGACCCGGGGAGTGAGGCGGTCTCACAGATAGGCAGGGCCCAGGTCATTTACGGCTTTATAGGCCAAAACCAACACCTTGAATCGTGCCCAGAAAACCACCGGCAGTCAGTGTAGAGAATGGAGCACTAGTGTAATGTGCTCCCAGCGGTCCAATCCCACTAAGAGATGGGCCGCCATATTCTGCACCAGCTGTAATTTCCAAGCTGTTACCATGGGTAGTCCCATGTAGAGCGCATTACAGTAGTCTAATCCAGAGGTGATGAAAGCATGGATGACCGTGCCAATTTTTAGTGCCAAGCTGCTGGCACTAAAAATTAAAAATGTGATAGAGCAGTTTTTAACTAGAACCTGGGGGAAAGCCGATGGGCACTGTGGAGTGCACAGTTCGGACTGTGGCATCTATGCAGAATGATGTTAACAGGTCGGTGGTTAATAAGTCATCTACCATCCGGGAGTTAATCCCGGAGTGGGACACTGACCTTGCGTGTATTACAGAGACCTGGCTGGACAATGACTCAGGCCCTATTCTGGCCGATCTTGTTCTGGCTGGGTTCTCTGTGTAGCATCAGTCTCGGCTGGAGGGACAGAGTGGTGGTGTAGCTATTGTTATCAAGGATGAACTGTCTTTTAAGAGGTATCCGGTGCAGGCTCCACCAGGTGTTGAGTGCCTCCATCTTGTGTTGGATTTGGCCGGGGACAGATTAGGAGTGCTGATGGTGTACCGTGCACCCAATTGCCCAGTGGCATCCCTACATCCTCTTGCTGATTTGGTGTCTGATGTGATCTTCTGGACCCTGAAATTAGTGGTCCTGGGGGATTTTAACATCTGCACTAACAGCAATCTTGGAGGAGCGAGGCATGAGTTCATGGGCCTGTCCCAAATCATCTGTGGCCCCACACATGAGGAGGGACATACACTGGATTTGGTTTTCTGCACCGGTCTTGAGGTAGGGGGTCAGTTAGTAGAAGTCAGGGGGATGGAGCCCTTGTCATGGTCTGACCATTACCTCCTTAAGGCATGCATCCTGGCCATGTCAGCCCCCAATGGGGTGCAGGACTTATTAGATCAGTCCACCCCCAGAGACTTATGGAACCAGATCAGTTCCGGAATGCTCTGGGGAAGTTTCCCCTGGACCTTGACACCCGCTCGGTCGATGATCTTGTAGCCTTCTGGAACACATTGTTGGCTGAAACCATTGACAGAGTGGCCCCCAGGCATCTGCTGCCCTCCTGAGTCTCCCGCAGGTCTCCTTGGTTTACTGAGGGCCTGCGGTGCTTGAAGCGGGAGAGCAGACAGTTGGAGCGATGGTGGCGCCGGACTCGCGATTAGTATGATCTATCACAGCATAAGACCAGTTTAAAGGCCTATGCTGTGGCGGTGCAGGCAGCAAAGAAGCAGTTCTTTGCTGCCCTTATTGCATCTGCAAAGTCACATCCGGTGGAGCTTTTCTGGGTGGTGAAAGGTTTGGTCAGTCCTGCCTGTCTCCGCCTGGACCTGGAGCAATCCAGTGACCGCTGTGACTGGTTCGAGTACTTTGTAGATAAGATCACTCGCATATGCCATGATTTCGGCACCACAGTTATTGCAGAGGATCATCTTGGGGCTATGGATGCCCCGTCCTGTCCTGTTTTGTGGGATCAGTTTCAGATGGTGTCGCCTGCAGATGTGGAGTCCTTGTTGGGATCTGTTCATGCCACCACTTGTGAACAAGATCCTTGCCCGTCCTGGCTGGTGAAAGCCAGCCAGGAGACGCTACGGCTGTTGCTAACTGGGGTGGTTAGTGCCACCCTTCGGGAGGTCAGGGTGCCTGAATACCTGAAGGAGGCTGTGGTTAGGCCCCTGCTCCAGAAACCATCTCTTGACGCTGATGCTCCTGCCAGTTGTCGGCCGGTCTCTAACCTTCCCTTTTTAGGGAAGGTTATTGAACGGGCTGTGGCACTACAGCTCCAGGAACATCTGGACTGCACCGGTTTTCTTGACCCCTCTCAGTCTGGGTTTCAGCCTGGGTATGGTACCGAGACTGCATTGGTGGCCTTGGTTGATTATCTCCGTCTGGCATTGGACCAGGGTCATCAGACCTTACTAGTCCTGCTAGACCTTTCAGCTACGTTCAACACAGTCGATCATGAGGTGTTGGTGACTCACCTGCGGGACCGTGCCAGGATTGGCGGGATGATCTTGGACTGGTTTCATTCTTTCCTGGCTGGGAGAACTCACTGGGTGGTCTTGGGGGAGTGTACGTCTCCCCTCCCCCCCCAGGACCTCACGTATGGAGTCCCGCAGGGTGCCATTCTGTCCCCCCTCTTGTTTAACATCTATATGCAGCCGTTAGGGGAGATTGTGAGAGGGTTTCAGGGCATGCAGTGTCATCAGTATGCTGTTGACACTCAGCTCTACCTCTCTTTTTCCATCGACCCAGGCCATGCAGTCTCTTTATTTTCCCAGTGCCTGTCGGCTGTGGGGGCTTGGATGAGGTTGAGCCATCTGCAGCTGAATCCTGACAGATGGAGGTGATGTTGGTGGGTGGGGGCCTGGGGGTGGTTGAATCTCCTCTTGTTCCGCTTGTGGGGGAGGTTCACCCTCCCATGATCTCGCAGGTACGGAGTCTGGGTGTGCTCCTTGATTCACGGCCACAACCTGAGATTCCAGGCTGAGCTGTGGCAGGGAGTGCATTTCAGCAGTTACATCTTGTCCAGCTGCTGTGCTTAAGGGAAAGGGGGAACTGTGGCAAACCTGCCGCTTCTGCATAAAATCTACAGTGGTGAAAATACCGCGGCAGCATCTGTGGAAAGCCATGAGTGCAAGTGCAAAAATCATTCCCTTCCTAACCATGTTGCTTGGTGCGGAAGAGCACTTTCCGCTGGTAAATGTTGCCGCAGCGGCACACCATTTCAGCCCTAGTGGCCAGTTTCCTCCTCCACAATCACCAGCGTCGGGTGCCTCCCGACACTGGGTTTTAATCTCATAGCCCCACCCCTGTGCATGCCTGTAGATGTGCAGAGAGATGCACGGTGGGTGGTGTCTCTGTTGTACGAGATGGGGCGGGTCCGCCTCCTGGTGCTCTTGAGTTACCCGGGTTGAGGGCCAGTAGCGGAGCTGCTGCTGCTGCCCCCCCATGCAGCAGGATCCCTGGACCCCCAGAATTGGAGCTGGCCCATCCCCGGACTGCACTTGGAGACTGGTTCTGCCTCCGCGGTTGCCCCCAGCACAGGGCTGTGACAGTACCCCCCCCATTGAGGCCCCTGTCCAAGATCCCAGGAGGGACCAGGCCAAGAGGGGGGATGGAGATGGAAGGAGCAGATCAGCCGGGGGACCAAGACCTGAATAGCTGGTTCCCAAGAGCTGTACGCTGGAGCTGGAGCCCTCCCAGTCTATTAAATACTGGAGGTGGTCATGGTGCCACCGGGAGTTGAGGATGGCCCTGATTTTGTATTCGGAGTCGGGCGGGGTGTCCGGCCTCGAATCCGTTGTGGAACAGGACGGGTCAGTGAATGGGGAGTTGGCTGGTTTTACTAGGGATACATGGAAGATGGGATGGAGGCGGGGGTGGTGGGGAAATGGACGGTTTAGGTGACCTTGTTCACCTGATGAAGGATAGGAAAAGGCCCAGTGTATCAGACATCGAGTTTTGCTGAGGGTCGAGAGGATGGATAACGTCTTTGACTGATCCATGCACAGCCTCCTGGGTGAAACAGGGGCGCTGGTTGTCGATGTTTGTTGGCAGCTGTTTTGTAGCATTGCCACGCCTGTTCCAGGGTGTGCTTTGCGACATGCTGGGAATCCTGAATGCGGTGTAGGAGAGCTCTGGCTGCTGAAACTTGAACTGATGGGAGGTCGACTACACTGATTTGTGGGTGAAAGCCTGAGGAGACATAGAATGGAGAGTTTCTAAGGGAGACATTGGGGGCGTTATTGTATGCAAACTCAGCGAGTGGCAGCCAGGTGAATCAGTCATCCTGTAGGTAATTAATGTAGCAGCGTAAATACTGTTTGAGGGTCTGGTTCATGCATTCCACTTGGCCGTTAGCTTGTGGATGATAAGCGGTGGTAGGCTTCAGAGTCACCTGCAGGGCCTGGAAGAAGGCTTTCCAGAAAAGAGCTATAAATTGAGACCCGCAGTCGCTAATGATCTCCAGAGGCCATCTGTGAAGCTTCATGACATGCCGAATGTATAACAGGGCCGTGCGTCAAGCTGAGGGTAGACCTTCACATGCTATTGAAAGAAAATAAAAGGGGTTCACTGCCTTTCTGCACCTTGATGAAACAGACCCTTTTCTAAAAGGGCTTCAGCTGCCTTTCTGCACCCCGGTGAGGCAGATTCCCTTTTAAATTCTATTGGGACCAAGTGAAAATACTACTGTTGTTGAGAGGATGGGGAATTACTCCTCTACTATTTCTAATAATGACTCTTTGTTCAATCAAATGGATCTTTTATTCAGCAAGACAATTTAACATACCAATTATAACTGAAGCATTTGCACCTTTAACATATAATCCTTCACCTACTCTGACTACTTAAAACACATAGGAAGCATGTATTCTTACGTGATCAGAGGTCTGTGGTCTGGTTTCAGAAGGAGAGGCAGGAAGGGGGCCCAAAAGCCTAGAGAGAGAGAGAGAGAGAGCCTACCTGTGGAGCACGTTGTAGAACTTCCTATGGAGAAGTTCCAAAATGGGCGCAATCACCGAGCCTGTCGGCGCTCAAAGAGCTAGTGACCAGGTACCGTGAAAGGCAACTTCTCTGTCTGGGGCTAGCCTTTTTATCCAGTGACTGCCTTATGATTATGCAGAGTGTGGGGTTGTCAGTGCTAACCTGTGGAGCATTCTTATTGGTTGCTTAGATCTGGGGTACCTTCTGCTTGGCCATTGGCTTAGGGGTTGCCCTGACCAAAAGGGTCCTACCCCTCCTCCTTCCAGAGGGAGGGTCTGACTCCTGGCCCTGAGCACCCCACAACCCCCTCTTGGAGGCGCCTTATTGTCTGACCAACTCATCCTATTTTTCTCTGGTACCATTTGGTTTTATTCATCTCTGACCTTCCTGCTGTCCCTGTGAATTATAAACTATTCAAATTTACTTTGAGAACACAAGGTCTCTGCTTTCTCTCAGGCACCAAATAGACAGGAATATTGCCTCCTTCACACCAGTTCACATACTATCCTGTAATTTACTTCCTCTCTGACCATTTGACCGCTTACTCCTCACACATTTGCTCTTTATCTAAGTCAATGAATCAATGCATATGCTAACTAATACCTTAATTAAATTACAACATTCTACATACTCTTAAAAGCAAAACCAAACTAATGCCTTACCTAACTTAACATTCTATGTAATCTTAAATGAACACAGTGGTTTACACAAAAGTTTCATTCAGTTACAATATCATGATTCTTTATCCAGTGTACTTTGGTTACATTTCAGCAAAGAATAGGTTACAATAGCATTCAATGTCTGTTTTGGCATATTTGTGTCAAAATAACCACTTTTGCTTTGGTTACATTGTAGCAAGGAAATTGGCATCTTTGTTGGGCCAAAATCATTTTCCAACAGTCGCCCACTTGTTAGCTGAGCACCTCTCAGCTAACACATAACTCATTTTTGATATTTTGGGACAACATAAAATGCTCAGTGTCTTAAAGGAACTATTTTCTTTTTAATCCTGGTTGTGTTAGCCAATGCTACAATAACATTATCTGTTTCCTCAATTTGCTGCTTCATTAGTCTGTACTAATCAGGCAAGGTGAGCACCAGATGCTTTAGTCCCTCCTGGAGAACTTGGTTGCCGTTAGTTAGGGGCTGGCGTAGTGAACCCAGTAATCCTTCTGCGGTACCCAATTTATTGGCCATGTTCAATATCTATGCTATTCAATACAGCTCCACCCATGCCTATTCAACCTGACACATCTCTGGTATGTCTGGATTGGCTGGCCAAATTTGTTTTCCCCCCTCTGTTTTTAAATACTGAAAGGATTGCAACCAGGCTTCGAAGAGTGGTTTAACATATGGTGTGCACTGTGGTTGTCTTCTACTAACGTTATATGCTGCCAGTTTGATGGTTAAGTTTACAAACTGAATGTACCCATCCCTTATGTGTACACATTTGTCCCATTGTGTTTGTATGGACGAGGTATTGTGTGGGTGTGGCTGGGGTGTTCCAGTCCAGATAACATATGCATTTACACAATCCTCCCTTGGGATTGCAAAGTTGCTTCTGCATCTATACCCTGGGTTTAGAATGCAGAAAGCTGGGTTCCATGGAGACTGGATCTGTGTGTCATTTTTGAAAATAGCCAATTCCCCAAGAAATTTAACTTTTTTTTTTTTTTACAGAATGTCCTCCTGCATACCTAATGTGCATGCCCTAGAAATCCATACATTCTTAACATTATTGATGGTACATTGCATAACATTTTTCCATTTAAGTGTGACATTTACTACTTCTCCCCCCCCCCCAAATGTCCTACTTAACATGTACACAGGTGTTCATGATGTCTGCTTCATGGGTTTCATGAGCGCGTAGATCATGGTGCTGAAAGAATGTTTGTATTTGGGCAGGAATAAGGGGTAGCTGGAACAATTTTATTAACACAGCAGTTCAGTGATGTAGCAGCGAGACTGCCCGGCAGAACACAGCAGCTTGGTGTGTTCAAGTTCCATTCACAGCCCAAAACAGGATCATGGGCTTTGCAAAAGTACAGAAACATTGCTATTTTGGATGCTGGTGTGGTTATAAGCTGTAACCTGTAAAAACAAATTGCATTGCTTGCAAAGCAGAAGCTGAAATTCATGGAGACTGGGTCTGCGTTGCTGTTTGGACAAGTATTCTGCATGGTAGTGGATTGCAGCAACGGGGTGTTGTCACTCAGGGAGTCATCTGGCATAGGATGCTGGGCTTGGGAGTTGTTTGGCAAAAGGAAGTCATCTGGCACAGGATGGTGGGCTTGGGAGTTGTTTAGCAAAAGGAAGCTGGGGCTGAAATTCGTTTGGCATCAAAGGCAGGGCATGGGAGTCATGTGGGATTTTTCAGGTGTTTAGGAGCCATAGGCGTTGTTGATGGCAGGGGCCACATTAGGGACATCACAAACAGGATAAAGAAAAGGGTGCATGTTCTACATATTTAAGTAAATAAAACACAACAGGTTAAGTAACGATCCCCCCTCCCCCTTGTTCTTAATGTTCCATTCAGAGAATAAACCAAGGAAGAATATTGCCTTTTTGTCATTTGAATTACAGACAATTTGGCAAATTCTGGTCTGGGTGTGGGCTGCAAGTAGCTGCATCTTTAAACTGTTTTAATTATATCAGCTTTGTCAATAATGGCAAAAGGTCCCGCCCACTTACTACAAACTATCTTAGCATGACAAAAGATCCCACGGACCAGTCTGTTCTTGCATGTAACTTTTTTTTAATTTTGTTTTGGGACCTTTTGGGCCTTTGTACTGCTTAAATTCAGCAGTAATAACTTGGTTGATTTTACTTTTGCAAAGCTCCAATTTAATTAAACATCCTGTAATGTGGACCATTGCAGGGGCTGTTTGATTTTTTTCCCCCCCTGGGAAAAGTGCCCATTGAAACAGAAACTCTGGTTTTTTCCTTGACTGTAATTCGAAACCACCAAGTTTACAGATAAGAGAGAAACAGCTTTTTGAACAATCTGTGGATCTGCACTCCTGTGCTGGATTTTTGTGCTGGATTTTTATGGCTTTATACAAACTTTTTAAAGCTTTTGCCACCAAGCTTGGACCTTAATTACTACTAATTGCTTTTGGGACTTTAAATTTGAAAATGACAACAAAAAACAAATTTGAACAAAACTTTGGTGCCAGCAGCATGGTTTTTAAACACAAAAAGGTACTGGTTTTATTTTGTAGTTTTGAGTAATTTAGCAATGTTAAATATGGTATTCTGGTGTTTGCTTGATTTCTAGCACAGGTGAGAATTAATGTGCACCCCCCTTTCTTCCGGGCCAATTCCTTGTCTAGTCACAATCTTTAACTGCTTTGTTGGTTCACTCAGGGACTTCCTGTCACATAATTCTTCTTTAACCTTCTTTTACAGCTACCCGCTGTTTACATTCCATAATCCTTCTCCTATTTTACTTTCCTGCCCCGAATACTGTTTTCTATTACTTTCTCTATTTGGGGCTCCCGTGTGTCACTGTATGAGACAGTATTGACATTTGGTATTCCTTACCCTTCTCTGACTCTCCAGTCTACATACCTTGCCTTGCTACTGATGTGTTTCACTGCCCAGTCACAATCACTTAAGAGGAGCTTGGCAGTGGAAAACAATACTTCATACAATACCTTCAGTGAACCAATCATCATTATTCCAACTAATACTAGCATAGGTCTTGGCTCTGGGAGTAATGACACCCTATCTGTTCTTATTTTGATTTTTAATTAAATATGCTTTGCCTGGGGTTTTCTGCTGCAATTGGCCAGAAGCTTATGTTTGAGCTCATAGGTTTTAACTAATTCCCTGGAGACTTGTGAGTCTAGCAAATACAATATCTTTTACTCTTTGCTTGGTGAAGAAAGTTTGCAAAACTGTGTTTAAAATTAGTAAAATATTCAGGTCTGGCTCTTTAAAAATGCTAGCTGCAAACATTCTGACAGCTCCATTGCTGATATGCTAATTGCCTTTGTTAACTATGTGATTGCTGGTTGTGGTAGGTGAATGCAAACATAGCCCAAAAGGAGAATTTGCAAAGAATCAATTAGTCAGGTCCAGCACCATGAACCCCTTAAAACTTTGTGGGACTGAGGCCAGTACATTGGGCAATTTGGCTATCACGGGGACATTTGTAGGAGTTTTGCCATCTGCCTTTAAAACTGGCCAGATTGGGGAATCAAAGGTGGATTGAATTGGTACCAGTACTTTTTCCTGCCTTGCAGCTGCTCCTTCTTGACACTATACATTGGAACATACTTGTTCCACACATCAAAAATCTTTTGTTAAGTTACTGGTGAACTTAAAAACTGATCAATCCACGTGCACTTTCCTGAATCATAAATGTACTGCAGCAGCTTGGGTTGGATATTCACCCTCCCCCAATTTCCTATGGGGACCCTCCCTGCTCGTTCCTTTTTAACCAGGGCATGATGTTTAGTGCAAATGCTTTCCTTGGGCAATCAGATTTAGTATTTTCACTGAGAAGGGTTGAGAACATTGCAATTTAGCTAAGACAGCAAAAGGGTGTCTGTTTTTAAAAATGCTGTTTGCTGTGTACAACTGCTGGTGATTAGTCAGCAAAAGGTAGACAGGACAGTGATTTTTGGCAAATGTGCCATTCTCGTTGATAAATATTTAGGGTGATCCCCGCACAAGGCGTCGCCTTGGGAAGTGTGCCTGGTTGCTCTTCCAAGCACAATCTCCCTCGTCCCTGCCGTTTTGTGCAGCTGGCTCACCAAGTATTTCCCATGATTGTTTAGACTTTGTCTAATACACAGGTCAACTACTGTGCACGCTCAGGCATAAGACCTCAGTCTTTATTACTGTGCAATGGGCTCAATACCCCCTTCTCACGCATTCTTCCACCACTGAAAGAAAATAAAAGGGGTTCTACTGCCTTTCTGCACCCTAGTGAAGCAGACCCTTTTCTAAAAGGGCTTCAGCTGCTTTTCTGCACCCCGGGTGAAGCAGATCCCTTTTAATTCTATTGGGACAAAGTGAAAATACTAGAGGTGGGACCCCAGAGCAATTACCAGCAACCGGATTTACCGGATTCCAGTTTCCAAAAAACTGGATTCCCGGATTAAATCCGGTATACCGGTACTGGATTTATTCCATTGATTTCAATGGGGCACTGTCCCCATTGAAATCAATTGAATA
>QEPC01001533.1:12027793-12052866 GCA_003113815.1 Sphenodon punctatus
GGGGACGCCGCGGCCGCTGGTGCTGGGGGGTGGGCTCGCCTCTCAGTCTGTTTTTAAACAAAAATCCAGGCTGGGCAGGGTGGGTGGGGGGTGTCCCCCCTTCCACCCGCGCAGCCTGGGAGGGGGAGGGGGAAGGAATTCATTTATTTCATTGAGTTCAATGGGGACACAGCGCGATGGTTTCTTGAGCAGAGGCCGTACCACCGCCTCCTTGAGACAGCCCGGCACTCTGCCCTCCCACAGGGAGCCCCATACTCTCCCAGCAGGACTTAACCAGCCAGGTCGGGCAAGGGTCTAACTCACAAGAGGTTGCCCTGACCGCTCCAAGAACATCCACCGCATCAGCGGGTGCCACCGACTGAAACTAATCCCACAAAACCAGACATCATGGGGCTTTCATAAACTCTGGTTCCCCTAGTGTAATAAGTGTGGCGTCAAAGTCATGGTGAATATGAGCAATTTTATCCACAAAATAATCCACAAACATGTCACAGCAAGCAGTAAAGAACTTCACTCCAAGGTTGAGCGAAGCTGGACTGACCAGCCCCCGCACAAGACGGAAAAGCTCCGCTGAATGGAATTTTGCAGATGCTATGAGAGCATTAAAAAACTCCCTCTTTGCTGCTCACGTAGCCACGGCATAGGCTCGTAAACTGGCTCTATGCTGCAATCTATCGGCTTCAGCATGCGAATGATGCCACCGTCGCTCCAACCACCGTCCGTCTCACTTCAGCAACCGCAGCTCCTCGGAGAACCAAGGAGGCCTGCGAGCTGTCGCCTGGGCAGCTGACGTCTAGGAGCCGTCTGATCAATGGCCCCAGTCAGCAAGGTGTTCCATAGCACAACGATGTCATCGATGAGACAGTAGTCAAGGTCAGAGGGTAACTCCCCTATTGCATTCCAGAATCGCTCCGGTTCCATCATCCTCCGGGGGCGACCCATCCGAATCGGTTCTGCACTTTTCCAAGGGCAAACATGTGCCAGGAGCGAGGTCTGCAGAAGATAATGATCCGTCCGTGACAAGGGCACAGCTGATATCTCCCCCACTAATGGAGCACCCGCCACAAATGCCTAGCAACTTTTACCTAAGTTATATTGTTCTTCTGCTAGTCCTGTTTGCCTGGTCAAAGCTAAGTGAGTACTGCCTGTATCTTCAACCTGAAGTCAGTCAGTATGTGTGGAAGAACTCTGGCCATTTTTAAATGAGATGCAACCATGCAGGTCCACCCATCCCATGTACATCCAAATGCCTGTCTGAAGGTGGCGTGGGGTGGGTGGGTGTGCACGCTCCCGTGATCCACGCACCCGTGGCCACTCATGTAGCATTGAAGAAAAATCCAGATTGCTCCGCAAGGGGGAAGGTTAAAACATGCGTGCACATGCATCCCTAACCCATTTGAATCCCTCCCCACTCACCCCACATGGGTGGGCAGTCTGCAGCCATCCCACTCAGCACACACAGACCCCCTCCCCAATCATGCTCATTTAAAAATGGCCCCTGTTAGGAAGTACAAGCACTGCAATTGAGTCTTTGCTATTTTTAAATGAGAAACTACCATTCATAGCCGCCCAGGAGCCATTCATCTAACTGCCTGTCTGAAGGGGGAGGGTGGGGATGCTCGGTCCTGTGAGCCACGAAGCACCCACTCGTGGCCACTTGTGGCACACTGCCAAGAAACCCAGAGTGCGCCAGGCAGGGCAAGCCAAAAAAGTGCGTGGCAATGTGCACCCACACCTCTTCTGCCTGTATGAAGTGGGGTGGCCACCCACACCAGCAGACAGGTCCCCTGCTCTTAGGCACTGTGGGCAGAGCCTTTACAAGCCACAGGAACTGGCTGTGAGTACTGGGGAGCCCGGTTTCCCACTGCTCACACCCAGGGCATGTCAATTTCAAAGGCCAGCCTGACACTCTTCCCCCCTGCCCCATAGTCTGTGACAGGGGGAATGCGAGGTAGCTGCCGCGATAGCCACACTGGGAGCCACCCATTAGAATCCCTCCCCATGTGCTCCACCTGAGTGGCTGTGCCACAGCTATGCCCCTCTTTCCACCCCAAGCCTTGCTCTTTTAAAAACACCCTGTGTGGGTGCATGGTCTGTATTAATTAAGGGTGAGTGCCTGGGAGGTGGTAGCTGCCAAGTGCTTTAAGGAGATCGGTGGGGAGGACTGGCTGGATCCTTAGGTAACAAATTCATGGAAATGCTGCTTGCTATCAGTTGTACTTATGTCAAGAAATCTAAGAGGTGCTGGCTAAATGTTATCACCCCAGCCCCCCTGAAACTAATATACACACATGCTACAAAAAACCCATTGAACCATGGGTAAATGCTGATGTAGGTGCTTTCAGGTTCACAGCTGACCATTTAACATCCCAGCCATACCTGACTGAGGTTTAAAATCTCTATTCACATCATATCCCCCAAGTGGGGTACGTGGCCATGTAGTGGAGCCATAAGAACTTCTCCATGGGGGCACCGTACAAAAAGGCTTTGCTTAGTGCACAAAACTTTTCACCCTGCAGCTTTCACTCAGGTGAAACCATTGTAGGCTCCACTCTGTATCAACTATTTGTACTCTGGGATGATGTGTGAAAGTGGCCTTTTTTTGTATGACTGCATCCCTAGTTTTATTTTAAGAGGCTAATAAGGGTTCCACAGAGGTTGTGCTACCCCAGCTGAACACCATGCCAATAATTTATTCAATTAGTTGGTCCAAAATGACTCATAGTGCAGCTGCTGAGGTTTACATGCAGCTAAAGGATTGAAGTGGTTGTTGGCATCTCTCTCAAGTCAAATTGATGAAGTGGGGCACTTTACTGTGAGTTACTGTATCACAATGTTCATAGGCTCAATTTGGTGTAGCAAGGCTGGGAAGGATGATTTGGACTTCAAGCAGAAGTGAGGAAATGGAGCAGAACCATTTTCATTCTTACATCAGTCCACTATGTAAGCCAAGGGCAAGAAGATTTTAAAAGAATTTAACCAGCAATTTCATGGGACGATCTGTTCTCTCAGTAATTTGGTAACAGTAGCCACTGCCAGTAAAAATCAGGCACCTTCCTGCCAAAATGTAATATTTATTTGGAAGGGGCACTGCAGACAAGAGACTCCATAAGGCTGCATTCTTGGAAGCTACTTTATTTTCTGAATGTCTGTCTTGTATGTACGGTGTTGCTTGCTCGTTCAACTAGCAGATTTCTGCTTGTAATAATTATGTTACATAGTGTGGGAGACCCCCTGTATGATAGCATCTCCTTGTTCCACTCTCTTCCAAATCTCACGCCCCTTTGAAAATATTGAGCTCATTTAGGAACAGAGGAGGAATACTCTAATCAGACCACATAAGATAATGAAATGTATACAAGATATTGGCATGCAAGATTCCTTTAAAAACATCAACTTTTAAACAAAAAACACAGTCCTTTCAAACAGTGAGCTGCTCTCCTGTGCTAACTTTCTACATTACGTAAAATGACCTTCTAGAATTACAGAGCTGCCAAGAATTCTAAAGGTTATCTATTCAGCCACCTGCCATTAAGCAGAATCCACAATATTTACACCGTTCTTCGGAAATGCTTGTCTAATCACATTGTATTACACTAGCTTAAGCTTATTTCTGTATTCTTTTTTCCCTCCTTGTCTTGGTCCAGCTCCATCACATTTGTTCCACCTTGTAGCTCACCTCTTAGGCATCAGTTCTAGAACACATTGACTTCAGTGGGACTAACCCCAGGATCAGGGCCTTAAGGTGCATTCATGCACCAGCCCTTGAGTAAGGGAAGCCAGCATGGATCAGAGCCCATGTCAGCTTCCCCTGGTCAAGGATGATTTTTTTTTTTGATTTTTTTTTTAATAGATTTCTATCCCGCCCCCTCCTGCAATGCAGCTCGGGGCAGCTAACAACAATAAAAAACAATTAAAATCAATTAAAATATAAATATAAAATACATCAATAAAACAGGGCTAAAAGACAGTAATAAATAAATACATGGGCGGGGGATTAAAATCACCCCCCCCACCCTCCCTCCCAAAGGCCTGGGCAAACAGCCAGGTCTTACAGTTCCGCCGAAATGTCAAAAGGCTTGGGGCCAGGCGAGCTTCCTCCGGAAGGGAGTTCCACAGCCGCGGCCCTACCACCGAGAATGCTCGCTCCATCGTGGCCCCCCGCTTAACACGGGGGACCTCTAGGAGGGCACCCCCGGCAGACCGCAGGAGCCGTTCCGGGGCGCGAAGGGCGAGGCGGTCCCTAAGGTAAGAGGGGCCAAGGCCGTATAGGGCTTTATAGATCATCACTAGGACCTTGAACTTGGCCCGGCACACTATCGGCAGCCAGTGCAGCGCTCGGAGCACCGGTGTAATGTGCTCCCGGCGACCCGTCCCCGTAAGAAGACGAGCCGCCGCATTCTGCACCAGCTGCAGCCTCCGGGCCAAGAACAAGGGAAGCCCCACGTAGAGCGCGTTGCAGTAGTCGAGCCGCGAGGTGACGAAGGCATGGATGAGGGAGGCCAGGTCCGGGCCAGAGACATACGGACGCAGCCTACGTACCAGATAAAGCTGGCGGAAGGCAGCCTTAGCGACTGCCTCCACCTGCCGCTCCAGCCGCAGGTCTGCGTCCAATATGACCCCCAGACTCCGGACCTGCTGAGCTACAGGGGGGCAAACCCCCCCAACCAGGGGGGCCACCACCCCCTTCGCCCTCCCCACCACCATCACCTCCGTCTTATCTGGGTTGAGCTTCAGTCTGCTCCGCCGCATCCAATCCGCCACGGCCTCCAAACATTGGGATAGCACCGAGACAGCAGGGTCTGGGTCAGTAGAAAACGAGAGGTACAGCTGAGTATCATCAGCATACTGGTGACATCGCACCCCGAACCCTCTCACGACCTCCCCCAAGGGCTGCATATAGATGTTAAATAATAATGGAGACAAGATCGATCCCTGCGGAACGCCACACGGTAAGGCGCGGGGGCTCGATGTTTCCTCCCCCAACACCACCCGCTGGCTCCTCCCCGAGAGGAATGAACGGAACCATTCAAGAACAGTCCCGTCCAGACCCCCCCGGTCACGCAGTCGTCTCAACAGCAGCCCATGGTCCACGGTGTCAAAAGCGGCCGAGAGATCGAGCAGGATGAGAAATGTCGAACATCCCGCATCCATCTCCCGGCGGAGGTCGTCCACCAAGGCCACCAACGCCGTCTCGGTGCCATAGCCGGGGCGGAACCCAGATTGAAAAGGGTCAAGGAGCCCGATATTATCTAGATGACCCTGGAGCTGGAGCGCCACTGCCCGCTCAATAACCTTCCCTAAAAAGGGAAGGTTAGAGACAGGTCGGTAGCTGGCGAGCGCGTCTACGTCCAACGATGGTTTTTTCAGCAGGGGGCGCACCACAGCCTCTTTTAAGCAAGGCGACAACCTCCCCTGCCGAAGGGACGCATTCACCACCCTCGCCAGCACCGTCCCCAACGTCTCCCCGGAAGCTTTTATTAACCAGGACGGGCATGGATCTAGTTGACAACACGTGGCCCTCACAGACCCCAGGACATCCACCACATCGGCTGGCGTCACTTCCTGAAACTCACCCCATAAAGATGGACCAGACGGACCCTCCGCCCCCCCGCGCTCTTCCCCTACTGCTATCAACCCAGCGTCGAAATCGGCCTGAATCCGAGCGATCTTGTCTGCGAAGTAGATGACAAACTCCTCACAGCGGGCCCGGGACAAGTCCCCATCCAGGCGGAGGGAGGCCGGACTCACCAGCCCCCGCACCACCCGAAACAGCTCCGCTGGACGCGACTTCGCAGACGCTATGAGGACGGCGAGGAATTCCTTCCTCGCCGTCCTCACAGCCTCCACATAGGACCGCAAATGGGCCCTATGGAGAAGACGATCGGAGACAGACCGAGTCCGACGCCAGCGTCGCTCTAGCCTCCTGCCCACACGCTTCATACACCGCAGCCCCTCAGTAAACCAAGGGGTCCTGCGGTGACGAGACCGAGGCAGAAGGCGCCTCGGAGCCACCCTGTCAATGGCCTCCTCCAGCAAGATGTTCCAATGCCGGACCAGCTCATCCACAGAGTGACCGTCCACATCCAGGGTAAGCTCCCTCAGGACCTCCTGGAACCGCTGGGGTTCCATCAGCCTCCGAGGGCGGACCATCCTAACTGGTCCCTTCCCCTTCTGGAGGAACCTATATGGGAATGCAACCCAGCCTTCAAGGATGGGTACAAAAAGCTGGCCAAGTGAACAGGATGCTGGTTTGGTACTTCCTTTGATTGCCTGCTCTGTAGGTTTGCCATCTGTTCCAGGCTTGAAATCTGGGCAGTGCTCATTTGAATAAATGTATGTGCATTTCTCTGTGTAAATATATGCACATTTAAGATGGCCAATTGCCTAACACGAAGGCAGGGTGAAAGAAGACAGAGGCAGGAGTGGAGCGCAGGCACAGAGAAATGCAAGAGGGTTGGGGGCAGAAGCTGAATATGGTTGCATTGGGAGAGCAGGGTAAGTGGGGATAGAGGCTGGCTGGGTTTAAGCACGTCCTGACGTAGTGAGCAGATTGTCACTTTCTCCTCTTGCTCCTCCTTGCTCAGCCTCTGTACAAACTGTAGTCTCTCCTCTACTCAGGGACAGGAGCAACCTCCAGGTCATCATCACTGCTATCATCAGCCTCGTCCTGCTCCCAGAGCCAGAAGAGCTGATCATTCACTGTGCTTGGACTGATGGGAAACATGAGTCTGGCCACAGTAGGACCCATAGAATCCACCTCTGAGCTGCTTCCCCTCACCCTGGTGCTTGAGACTCCAGGCAGCTGTATTAGTTTTGATTTCCAGACATTAGGTACCCCAGCCAGGAAACTGGACAAACAAAGATCTTCAGTTCCTGGACTGTCCAGGGAAAAAACACAGGTAGCAACCCCTTACCCTGCTGATCAGCCACATACTTCCTATGCGACATAGGGCAAATCACTTAATCTGCCTATCAACAGCTAGCCCAAGGCTATCTCGTCTCAGTTCCTAGTTTCTTGGGCCAGGAGCTGTGCCTCATTTTTCTCTGTTTTAAAATGTTCTAATATACCTATTGCACAACATACCATTATTAAATTACTAAAGTATCAGGCCACTCTTCTTAAACCGTTTACTCTAGGGGAGTCCTATTGATTATAATAGTTGTACAGTATGTGGTCTGAAGACTGTAGCAGCCTCTATCGTTATAGGATTTCTAAGCTTTTCTCCCACCTCAATTAAAAATAAATCTTCGTAACAGTACAGATCCTTTTCTGTTAGCCAGCTGTTGGACTGCACTAAAAGTAATCACTTGTAAGGAGTAGTACCAATGATACCCGCAAACAACATTTATTTATTTGTTTGCTTTAACAATTTTATATCCCGCTCCTCCTCCCAAGGCAGCTCGGGGCAGTTTACAATTAATAAAAAACAATAAAATGTGACAATAATAAATATAAAATATTATAAAACATCATTAAACACTGGAGGGGTAAAACCCCAAACCCGCAGTCTCCCCCCCGCCCCCGCCATCTCCCACGCCAAAACCTGGTGGAACAGTCAGGTCTTACATCTCTGCATTTGGGCCTCTGCCAGGAGGGAGTCCCACAGACTTGGTGCAGTCACCGAGAACACCCTCTCCATCGTTGCCCCCCAGTATACCTGGGGAACTTAGAGGAAGGCTCCCCTGGCAGAATGCAGGGGCTGCTCTGTAGCCCGGGGAGTGAGGTGATCCCACAGATAGGTAGGACCTAGGCCATTTAGGGCTTTATAGGTAAATACCAACACCTTGAATTAGGCCCAAAAGAATATATGCAGCCAGTGCAGAGACTGGGGCACTGGTGTAATATGCTCCTGGCGAACCATCCCCATAAGGAGGTGGGCCACTGCATTCTGCACCAGCTGTGGTCTCCAAACGTCACCATGGGTAGCCCCATGTAGAACGTGTATGGGCTCATCCATACAATACTTCTTTTAGAGTCAGCAGAAGCACAAACCCACATTGCCGACGCACCAAAAGAAGACAAGACACCATGATTGGGATTTGAACGGCCGCACTCTTTAATTCAACTAATTATAATCATAAATTCAGGTGGGGGTAATCGCCTAATGTGATATGGGTCCAGTACTTGAATCTTAAATTCAGAAACAACAAACCCTGTGGGTGGTCCCGATGTACCCTCAGTTACCACCCACCATTGTCCATAACGTCTTCCCCCTCTCAGTGACACCGGCCACAGGGGGGACCACAACTCTCAAACCTGAGTAAGGATAAAGGCACTTGCCGATGGGGGACCATACTTGCCCCTACCGCCCTCACTCGACACCCCTCCCAGGGAGGCTGCCCCGCCGCTTGCCATACCCTGCATTCCAGCGAGTGGCCTCCCCATCTCTTAAGAAGATGACTCTTACCTATGACCTATCTATTCTATTCTAACCTATAGTACTGGACCCCTGCAGAGTGCGACAATGAATGAACAGCACAACAACACCCCAGTTCTAAGGGACAAACAATCTGGCCGAATACCCACACTGTGAGGAAGGCAAAAAACGGGAACTCCATTAGGTCAGATTAGAGCTCCCGCAAAAATTCCTTCTCAGCCCCGATGGTGGCCAATAACAATCCACAGTGCGAGAGGGAAGGGTTGGGTGGGTACCATTTCTTGTATCGCTCAGGCCGCAAGTGGGGCCAGAGCTCTGTCTCCCTTCTCTAATACATGCCTATCGGGCGTGCCCATGCGACCTGGCTCGTCCTATTACAAACCGGTTGCTGTAGCAACCCCGACCGGGAATTGCAACTGGGCACGGCCGCCACTTTCTCCCGCTCTGGGGTCCGTAAGAGCCCGGAGGCGGGAAAGATTCCCCTACCCTGTCTTGCCCTCTTCTAATCGGGCGCGACAAGGCGCCTTCTGCTGTCCACCACCCCCGGGTGGGGGAGGGAAGGCAGAGGCCATTGCCGACGCACTGAAGACAAGACACCATGATTGGGATTTGAACGACCGCACTCTTTAATTCAACTAATTATAATCATAAATTCAGGTGGGGGTAATCGCCTAATGTGATATGGGTCCAGTACTTGAATCTTAAATTCCGAAACAACAAACCCTGTGGGTGGTCCCGATGTACCCTCGGTTACCACCCACCATTGTCCATAACGTCTCCCCCTCTCAGTGACACCGGCCACAGGTGAGGGGGACCACAACTCTCAAACCTGAGTAAGGATAAAGGCGCCTACTGACGGGGGACCATACTTGCCCCTACCACCCTTGCTCGATGCCCCTCCCAGGGAGGCTGTCCCGCCACTTGCCATACCCTGCATTCCGGTGAGTGGCCTCCCCATCTCTTAAGGAGATGACTCTTACCTATGACCTATCTATTCTATTCTAACCTATAATACTGGACCCCTGCCACAAAGGGGTCACCAGGATAACCCAGACGAGTCTGACCCCCACCTAACCTGTCTAATATCTGAACCTGTCTAATATCTGAACCAGGGTCTTTTTCAAGGCTTCGAGATACAGCTCATTACCCTCAGGCGACAAATGAACACCGTCCTCCCTGAAAAGTACCAGGGATTTATGCGTCACCGCCCGGCTGTCGATGCGCTCACCACCCAAACATGTGAGCCACCTTCCCACATCCCTGTTAACCATCTTTCTGGTCCTGTCAATCTTTCTGGGGTGCACCCCTGGTCCCCATGTCATCCGCTCGACTAAATCAGTCCAGATAATGAGGGCGGATGGAAATCGATTTTTAATTTTCCACAGGTCTCTCTTTATGTCTTTAATCAGTTGCATGCCCTTCAGGTGTGGGATGTCATTCTCACCAAGATGTATCACGATGATGTCCGGCAGGGGGCCCCGTCTTGGAATCTGGAGGGTGGGGACGAGGTGGTGCCATCTCACCCCCCCCCCTGCCCATCCAGTGGATCTCCGCTCGTGATGATAGACCCAGCTGTGATCCCCAGCTAGTCTGACTGGCCGCCTTGCCCGCCCATCTCACCAGGCTGTGGCCAACGATCCAGACACGCTTCCGAGACCGGGGTGTGTGTGTGTGTGGACCTAAAGAATGAGAGAGACCTCAGAGCTGGTAAAGTAAGGGGGCGGGGCGCACATAAGTACGGTAGGCCCCTGACCTCCAGCAGCCCACCGACTGGATCCCCTGTTCAGACATGCCGGCCTCTGCTGCGAATGTAGCAGCCCCTATCCGGAACGAATGTGTCCCGAAAGAAGCTGGTGGCAGGCTGAGGCGGGACAGAACAGCCCGTAACACTGCTGTGAATTGATACCTAGTCAATTGGTGTCTGCTGGCATGTCTAAACAGGGGACCCGGGGCGGACTGACGCACCGTGAGAAACAATTCAATTGCCATAACTGGGCACAATTCACCAACCTCTGCCCTATTCAATCTTACAAGCTGGCCTCTGACCCTCTGGTCGGTTTTCGAACGACGTATGCGCAGGACCATTCTCGTTGGGCCGATTTGGACATCACTGAGATGCAACGCCCTCCCTGAGGTATCTCTTGCTGATTCAGATACTAATTCGCTCACATGAAAGGCTCCAAAAAATGCTAATTTAAACAATGAGTTAAACAGTAAAACTTTGTAACCATTAAAAAAAACCTGGGGCAGCACTTCACACATGCTCAACAGTAAAGACGGGGTGATGGGGGCCCATTGGTCTGGCCTCCTAACCTGTTCCCTGTGCCAGCTTTCGATGAGGCATCTGGCAAAAAAGCCCGGATCGGGGGAGGGATGTCCCATTAAATTACTAACGAAACCCAGCACCAACAACTTCCCTGCAATGGTGCCTGGGGCCGCCCCCCTATGCCGCAGATGCAGAGCAAACTGTAGCATTTCGCCCTCTGGGATAGGGAACCCCAGGGGCCACCCCCGTGCCAACGACTACAGCTGAAATTCCCGGAAGGCTTTGTCATAGGCCGCTCTTGTGCACAACGCCAGAGATCCCAAGACAGAGGTGCGCAGCTCTACCACCCAAGGCTCCACATTGCTGGCGGCAGCGTTTCTGAGGTCGAGCAGGCCTGTGGTGCGAGCAAACAAAAACGCTCGATCTGGAAGCGAGAGAGGGCATCAGCAACACTATTGTCTAGCCCTGGAACATGCCTGGCTTGGAAAAGGATATTAAATTTCAGATAAGTTAATACGAAAGCCCTCACGAGCTTCATCACCCTTGGTGATCGGGAGGACTGAGCGTTGATGATATGGACCATGGCCTGGTTGTCACACCAGAATAACACCGATTGATTTTCCAGCTCGCTCAGCCACAGATGGACTGCCACCACAATGGGAAAGAAAGAGCTCTAGGAAAGTCAGATCCCTGGTGATTCCCTGCTCTATCCACTCCCTCGGCCATGGGGCTGCCGCCCATCGTGCCCTAAATATTACACCAAAGCCTGTTCCCCCGGCAGCATCCGAGTGGACCTGCAGTTCTGCTTCGAGCAACAAGCGATCCTTCCAAAAACTGGTGCCATTAAATTTGGACAAGAAGGTGGCCCAAATTTGTAAGTCCTCCCTCATTTCTTTTGTCACCGTGACATGATGGTGGTGGTGGGGGTTTACCCGTCAGCTTTGCATAAAGGCGGGACATGAAAGCACACCCTGGAGCTACAACAAGACATGCAAAATTCAGGCTACCTAACACTGATTGAAGGCGGCGAACTGTCACCTTCGTCGCCCCCAAACACTCCTCTACTTTGACCCGGAGTGATGCCAGCTTGTCCTGGGGGAGGCAGGAGACGGCCTCTACCATGTCTAGTTCGATCCCCAGGTAAGTTAGTCTGGTTGTGGGGCCCTCCATTTTTTCATGGGCTAGGGGAATGCCTAGTTCACTGGCTACCTTATGAACATTTTTCATAAGCTTGCCGCACTCCTCCGTGCCGACCCTCCCAATGAACAGGAAGTCGTCCAAGTATTTCGTCAGCCCGCCCCTGTCGGATCGCTGTCCTACTATCCACTCAACCAAGGAGCTGAATCTCTCGAACGTGGAGCATGAAATAGAGCAGCCCATCGGCATGGCCTTGTCATAGTAGTACTCTCCGTCAAAATGGAATCCGAGGAGAGGAAAACTATCCGTACTCACCGGGAGCAGGCGAAAGTCGGACTTAGAGCTCATTCAGACGTGCTTTTAAATCGCACAGCGGCGGCGGCGGCATCGTGCGATTTAAAGAACCGCGCACTTCCGGGTTGGTGTGAATGCATCGAGTGTGCACATTTCAGCCTAACCCAAACTGATAAAAACTTATGGGTGATAAAAACCCATTAACCCACCCTCCCCAAAGACCTGGGCGAACAGCCAGGTTTTACAAACTCGCCAGAATGTTAAAAGGCTCGGGGCCAGGCGAGCTTCCTCCAGGAGGGAATTCCAAAGGCACGGCACGGCCACCAAGAATGCCCTCTCCATTGTGGCCCCTCGCTTAACACGGGGGACCTCCAAGAAGGCACCCTCGGCAGACCAAAGGAGCCGCTCTGGGGCGCGGAGGGCGAGGCGATGCCTGAGGTATGAGGGGCCGAGACCATGAAGGGCCTTATAAATTATTATTATTATTATTATTATTATTAACAAACATTTATATAGTGCCAGCAGTGTACCTGGCACTTTACAAAGTAATAGAATAGACACGGTCCCTGCCCCTAGGGCTTACAATCTGAGAGACAGGAGCTGGGGGAGAGACTTAGGAAGGGGAACAGAGGGAGAGACAAGGGGTCTAACATTCATGAAGATGCGAGGTCTCAAGTGCACGTACTTGGCTTGGTTACGATGAGAATGACAGCAGGCAGGTCCATGTTGCAAGGATAAGGGTAAACCGATCGTAGGTATAGGAATAGTGGCTCAGCAGGATAAAGAGTCAGACAGAGCAGAGCGAAAGAGGTGAGTTTTAAGGAGAGATTTGAAGGTATGAAGGGAGGGGGCAAGGCGGATGTGGACAGGGAGGGAGTTCCAGGCATGGGGGGCAGCAAGTGAGAAGGGACGAAGGCGCTTAGGGGAGCAGGGAAGGCGTGGAAGGGTGAGAGAAGGGACAGAGGAGGAGCGAAGTGCACGGGCTGGAGTATGGAGGGCGATAAGTGCAGAGAGGTAGGGGGGAGCAAGGTTGTGAAGAGCTTTATAGGTGAAGACTAGGAGCTTGTGCAGGATTCGTTCAGGAAGGGGAAGCCAGTGAAGCGAAGAGAGGAGGGGCTGCACATGGTCGAAGCGACTGGCGAGGTAGATGACCCTGGCAGCAGAGTTTTGGACAGAGATGAGGGGAGAAAGGTGAGACTGGGGAAGGCCAGTAAATCAACACCAACACCTTGAACCTGGCTCGCCACGCTATTGGCAGCCAGTGCAGAACCCGGAGCACAGGTGTTATGTGGTCCTGGCGACCTGTCCCCGAAAGGAGGCGGGCCGCCGCATTCTGCACTAGCTGCAGCCTCCGAACCAGGACAAGGGCAGCCCCACGTAGAGCGCATTGCAGTAGTCCAGCCTCGAGGTGACAAAGGCATGGACAAGGGAGGCCAGGTCCGGGCCAGAGATGTACGGACGCAACCTCCACACCAGATGCAGCTGGCGGAAGGCAGCCTTCGCCACCCCCTCTACCTGCTGCTCCAGGCGGAGATCCGCATCCAGCACAACTCCCAGACTCCAGACCTGTTGAGCTACAGGAGGGCGAACCCCCCCAATTAGGGGGGCCAACACCTCCCTCGCTCTCCCCACCACCATCACCTCCATCTTATCGGGGTTGAGCTTCAGTCTGCTCTGCCACATCCATTCCGCCATGGCCCCCAAACACTGGGATAACAACGAGACGGCAGGGTCTGGGTCAGCTGAAAAAGAGAGGTACAGCTGAGTATCAGCAGCATATTGGTGACAACATACCCCGAACCCTCTCACGACCTCCCCCAAGGGCTGCATATAAACATTAAATAATAATGGAGACAGAATGCAACCTTGCGGACCGCTGCAGAACAAAGCGCGGGGGCAAGATGTTTCAGCTCCCAGCAATACCTGCTGACTTCTCCCCGAGAGGAATGACTGGAACCACTCAAGAACGGTCCCATTCAGCGCCCCAGGTCACGCAGCCGTCTCAACAACAGCCCATGGTCCACGGTATCAAAAGCAGCCGAGAGATCTAGCAGGACAAGAAATGTTGAACGTCCTGCATCCATGTCTTGGCAGAGATTGTCGATCAAGGCCACCAACGCCGTCTCGGTGCCATAGCCAGGACCCCTTGATAACCCCTTGATAAATAGAAAAGGTCGCAGTCCAATTTGACCAATTCCTTTCGGCTTTCGGCCGCTTGAAGCGCTCCTTCTCTTTCTTTTCCTCATGCTCAGCTGGGTCCACAATGGGATCGCTTAACAGGAGGGCAAAAATATCCATGTACTCCCCTCTTCAGATTTTTTCTCTGCTCGCCGGGAGTAGAAGATCACCTATGGGAGCTGACACCATCGAGTACCCCCTGCCCACTGGGGGAGGCAGGCGCGAGCCCACCACAGGAGGTTGTGTCATTATCGCCCCATTGCTTGATACAGTGAATTCGGGCATGTTGGCGACCACACCTGCAGGAGATGCACATCTAAAGGGGCTGTGCTTGGCGTGGAGGCTAGGCCAGCTCCCAATGGGCCTGTTCCATTGCTGCGGGCACAGGGGAAAGGGGGTAGGCACGGCAACCCACGTCCCATTCCACCACATGAGCTGGTTCGCTGCAGCCACTCCCAGCTGCTGAGGGGAGGTCACTGCTCTGGCACCCGCTGCTGCCCCTCCAATTGCCCCGACCACAGGCTGGGCCGCCCACCCAGTGCTATCATCCCTCCCCCATAGGAGGTACCCGCTCTCACCTGCAGCTTGATGAGATGGCATCGCTGCTCCTTGGTGCATTCTTGGTTGCCCGGCACGTTGCTGTACCAGCGCCTGTATGGCATTCTCGATTCTTGACACCCGGTGGAGCAGGTCATCGTTGTCATCTCCTTGTGGATCTCCAGCTGCAGGAGCTGACCCTGCAGACAAAAAAGGGGGCAAAGGCTCCCTGGCCCAGCCCCATCTGGGGGCCGACCCAGCCGCCTGCCCAGACACCACCGGGGCACCGACAGCTGGTGAGGGATCCACCAATCCCCTGCTGGTGGTACAGCTGCCCCCAGCCGCCGAATCCCCCTGACATCCCCCCTGATCCTTAATGCTGGATAACCGACTGGGGTGAGGTTCACCTCAGATGGATCCACAGTTTCAATGGGGCCACTCAACACAGAGGGGTTAGTCATACGCGGGGGCGGCACCCTCGCGACGTCCTCAGGCTCACGATAGCGGGTCGGGGTCTTACTAACACGCCCGCCCCTACAAAGTGGGAGGGGCATGGAGGGCCCGGGTTCCGCCCCACAGGCGGGAGCCTGTGCTCCCAGGCCTGCTGATGGTACCTCCATCCCAAATGCCTGGCCAGGGGATACCTCCGGGGGGACAGTGGACAGGGGGTATTCCGCTCCTCCCACACTGCCTTGCTGCTCCCAGGTGGATGCTCCCACTCCTGCAGCCCGTTTGGAGCTCAGGTCCATGAGGCCGGTGGCTGAGGATTGATCCCCCCCTGCTGATGTTGCCCCGCGTTCCACCCCCCAACGGGATCAGGGTTGTCCCCTGGGGTCTGGTTGGGAAGTGGGGGGGAGGGGCCTGCAAGAGCTCCCTCAGCAGGGCCTCGCACCCCTCCAACCTCTTGCTTAGGGGGTCTCTCATCCTGTGGCTCCCCATGCCCCCCCAAAGGCGGGAGTAGCATCCCCTCCCTTACTGGGCTCTCCGGTGGCTCACATTTAGCCACCGCTTCCGTTGAACTGATGGGGGGGGCAACCTGATCATCGGCCTGCCGGCGCTTGTTAGGCGCCGGCGCAGCCGCCTTCTTTGTGGTCCGTCCCATCGTCTGGGAAAAAACAACAGCCTCACTTGATGGGATGACTCCGCAGCTCGTCCAGCTGCCATTTCTTGTATTGCTCGGGCCGCAAGTGGGTCCGGAGCTCTGTCTCCCTTCTCTAATACACGCCTGTCGGGCATGTCCATGTGACCTGGATCGTCCTGTAGCAACCCCGGCCGGGAATTGCAACTGGGCGCGGCTGCCGCTTTCTCCCGCTCCGGGGTCCATAAGAGCCCAGAGGCAGGAAAGATTCCCCATCCCTGTCTTGCCCTCTTCTAATCAGGCGCGACAAGGTGGCTTCCGCCGTCCACCACCCCCGGGTGGGGGAGGGAAGGCGGAGGCCATTCTGGGGGTTCTGTGAAATTGTTACCACTTCATGTGCTCCTTGATGAGCTCTGATTCTCCATCACTTGAGGCAAAGGGTTACTTGCAAGGATCTGACTCTAGCAAGTAGTGGTGTTTGTGTGAATGGATCCCACCCCCTAAGCTGCAGTTCCTGATACATTTCCTGTTTGCCAGTGCTATCTCAGAGTAACCATAGAGGTGTGGCCAGGGAGTCCTAGAGCAGGGACACAACACTCTATTCCATGATGCATGCTATTTCCGGAACTCATTACATGCAAAATATCACAAGGACATTTCTCTATTCTCCTTTGTTGTGGTAAATACCACTGTGAAGTAGAGAGGGGGCGGGGGCAATGAAATTCAGGGGAATCATTAGGTGTGTGCATTAATACATTGCTATTGGATAAAACAAACACAGATTAAGGAAGGAAGGGATAGAATGTTGTGTAAATGAACCCACAATCTTGGGTCCTTATTTTCCACTGGCTTGGAATTGGAGTAGTAATTTATGCTTGGGCAAAATTTGAGTAGAAAATTGACGTAAACATTTACCCTTTTGATTAGCCAACTTGCTCCCACCATCTTAGGATACAGTTACTCAGTATGAGGAATGTCTCTGAGCACTGCCAGAGCTGGACTTAGGATATTTGCTGCTCTAGGCACTTATCAGGCTGTTGCCCCCCAAGCCACGTCCCCAAGCCACAAAATATTAGGTCATCGATGCTGCTCCAGTGTCTGTGCTTAACATACTACGTACTTACTAGATGTTACCAGGAAGTGTCAGGTGCAAGGAGGTCAGAGCAAGGAGGAGAGCAGAAGGGAAGGGCTATTAACCTGGGAGCTAGGGTGCGGAGGCAACTAGACAAGGGAGACCTTCCAGCGGGTGGGCAGCACCAGTGGGTAGGAGGCACACACACACTCTCTCTCTCTCTCTCTCCATCCCCCAGGGGTGTAGCTAGGTTGGAATGCGCCCAGGAACATATATATATTTGGGTTAGAAGACATCAAGAAGGGAAGTAGGAGAGGATGGTCTGCTGCCTGTAAGGTGGGCAATGGGGCACATGGCAGAGGAGGTAGGGGCCGTGTCAGTGGAGTGGCAGCATGCAGCAGCAGCCAGAGCCCATCACCATGTCCCAAACTCCACAGGCCTTATTTTTGGAGACATGATGTTCCTCCAGGGCCACTAATGTCCCCCATTATTGATGTGATCCCGAGCAGTCCTTCTGGGGGGCTGTCTGCAAGTTGAGACCCTGCTGGCACATCTTGGGACTAATACACTACATGTGCTGCTGCTGTCAGGTAGGGATCTGACAAGCTGTATATACAAACATACAATGAGATTCTGCCAGCTGCCAGAAGCAGCACAGAGGGGTAAAAGACAGGTCAAACTCAGCTGGTAACAAGATATAATGTTTATAATAACTTTTTAAAAAACAAACATTAACAATATAACAAGACATAAAAACAACAAAATTAAGTGTCTCAGAGCCAAACAATACCGAGACTGAAAATAAAATCTTCAAAATCGGTATTGATATCAGTACCGATACTGATATCAATACCAATTTTCCAAATGTTCGGCTGAACCGAACTCCGCCAAACCGAATGCCCGAACCCGAACTCGGTTTTCGAACCCAACGGCCAAACATCCGAACCGCGTTCTGTTCGCACATCCCTAGTGCCTAGGTTGCCTTTCCCTGGGTCCAGCCCTGAGCACTGCTCAAAATGATGCTGGTTAGAAGGGATGTGCAAACACCGGGGAGGTTCGGTGTTTGGCCCATTCGGGGTTTGGCCGAACCCGTAACCATTCAGGTTTGACCTGTTCGGCCCGAACGGGATCAGGGGGGCTGAACCCGTTTGGGCAGGGGTGGTGGTTTTCCCTCCCCCCTCCAGGCTGCGCGGGTGGAAGGGGCAGCGGGGAGCACCTCCCCCCTCTGCTCAGCCTCGTTGTTTTTTTTAACCACCCCACCCCAGGGATCACCCTACCTGATGGTGCCAGGGCTCCGGCCCCGGGTCCAGTGGCAGTGGGTCTGCCAGCAGCAGTGCTCTGGAGCACTTCAGACTGCTACTAGCCCTTCCAGGTCAAACCGGAAGGCCTAGTAGTTGCCTGAAGCGCTCCGGAGCGCCACCGCCGCCGGACCTGCTGCCACTGCTGCCGCTGCTACCAATCTCGGAGCCCGACCTACCTGGTGGTGCCGGGTCTCCGGTCCTGGGTCTGGTGGCGGTGGCGGCAGCAGGTCCGCCGGCGGCGGTGCTCCGGAGCACTTCAGGCCACTACTAGGCTTTCCGGTTTGATCCAGAAGGCCTAGTAGCGGCCTGAAGTGCTCCAGAGCACCGCTGCCACTGGACCCGCCGATGCTGCGGCTGTTGCCGCCAGCGAACTCAGGACCAGAGCCCCGGCACCACCAGGTAGGGCAATCCCTGGGGTGGGGGGTTAACATTTTTTTTTACGAGGCTGGGCAGGGTGATGGGGGGGAGGTGCCCTGCGGTGCCCCTTTCCACCCGCACAGCCAGGAGGGGTGAGGGAAAACTGGGTTCCTCCCGCCTCCCTGCCCCTGTCCGAACAGGTTCGGAACCCGAACTTTGTTTGGCCAGTTCAGGCGGGGGGCGGTTCAGATTTGGAGTGTTCGCAAATGGGCCGAACACCCTGCGAACGGGCCGAACCTTGAACTTCCAAACTGCATTCGCACATCCCTGCTGGTTAGCAATTACACCAAGTGTTACAAGACTCTGTTACCCTCAGTCTTGACATATGTGAGATACGTTTAACATATTGGCTATAGTCTGGACATATTGGCTTTAGTTTGGAAATAAAGGCCTGGTCATATTTGGTCTTCTGATAGCTTTCCCCCTGCTTAACTTTTAACCTTGTTAGTCAATGTTTAGGAAAGTATGAGTAAGTTCACATTTAGGGAAGTAGAGGCATACAGTCGATGAAACATCTCTGTTGTACAAATGGGTTGCAAGATTTAGGTTTAAAAACAGTTTATAAAAACAGGATATTTCATGAGCGGAGGTAACGACTTTAGTTCCCCAATATCTTAACCACAAACGTTGTCACACATTTATAATTTTATGCATGCATCAATCCTTTTTAACCATGCTATTGGCAGTTATTAATATATGAATTACTTAGCCTGAGTGTGACATCAGTTTTCTTATAAAAGTTTAAGTCACCAAGGAAATATTACCTCAGACGCCATGAACACTCTCGTGGTGCTCTTTGGTCACCATGGTGATCCTCTGGTCACATGATCTTCTTCTATTTTCCTTAAGCTTGTATGCCTGGGTAACTATGCTAGTTTTAAGTTTAGTACTTTAACTTTTGTACTTTTAATACTTAGAACAGTCTTAAGTTTTAACTTTAATTATATCTATGTAACATGTACCTTTGAAATACTTTTATAAATCACCTAGTAAGGGTTTATTCTGTTTGGGGGTCTTGTCCCATAGAAAATGTTTTACTATGTTTTCATAAATATTTTCAGTTATATTCTTTTTACTAATTATGTCTCTCTCTTTATTTATTTAGTCAATTTAATCTCTCTGGGTATTTCCATAATTTAGCTGTTTGTCCAGGTTTTGAACCTGCGTAATTATCTATCAATTATCAATTAGGAAAAGGATCCAATAAATCAATATTAACCTAAACCTGGCAACAACCCTTTTTTTTCCTGGGCTATGCCCCCTTCTGCAAGTGTCATAAACCCGCACAGCAGTCCTACCTAGGGTTGTTCCCTACATCCGACAGCAGGAGGCAGAGAGCTAAAAAGTGAACTGGCACTGGAAGTGGGAGGGAACAACCCCACCCTGGAAACACCAGTTTTCTCTCTGCCTCCGACGCAGCAGGATCGGTGGAGACTTCTCTCACCACCCAGCATGGCTGGAATAAGCTGTAAAAACCACAGAGACTACTTTCAAGTAAGAACAGAAAGCAATGGCTAGATACAGCTTTCCCCCCCCCCCCCTCCTGCGGAGGCTCTACCTCTCTGTTGAGAGTCGCTTGCCCTATCTCTGAATTGCTCTGGCTGGGGTGTCTTCCCCTCTTTCCATGCAGAGAACTTCTCTTCAGCCTGGAGCCCTCCCCCCCCTCCCGCAGCGGAGGGTTCTCTCCCGACTAGGGATCATCTGATCCGGGCTTTTTCACCAAAGGAGCCCTCCCCTCTCTCTTGCAGAGGGCCCCTTATCCCACCTGTTCTTAAGCGTTGCTACACAGGGAGCCCTACCCCATGCTGCCGGAGGGCTCCCTCGGGGCAATCAGCCCCATTCAGTGCTGCAGCAAAGGGACCCATCCAGCGGGTACTCTGTGCAGGTTACCCCCCCCCTTTTGGGGGAGCCCTACATCACCTCCCCACCTGGGCATTGGGGTCCAGCGCTCCAGGCCGCTGGACCAGCTCCCTCCCCGCCTAGGTCTGTGGGACCTGAGGCGGGGCCTGCTCTTGCCAGCAAGATGGGGGCTGAGGCAGAGGCTCCCAGTAAACTTACCTGTCCTCTCTCCTAGTGGGCCCCCTCTCAGCTAGGCGCTCAGTCAGTAAGGTGCCTAGGGCCCCTGCAGGGACCTCCTTCTGCCACGGTGGCCATTTTGGGACCTACTGAGCATGTGCAAAGTGTCAGCAGCCATCTTGGATGTCTTTGCACAGTCGCAGTAGTTTATTTTAGGGAAAGGCCTTAAAGGGGCCCTCCCTTTTAAAAAATCAATAAAAAATCAATACCATCCTCTCTTTCCAGGGATGGCAAGCCCGAGTGAGGAGGCAGCCCAACCCATGGTGGGGGCACCAAGCGATAGGGAGCCTTCGACCCTGCCAGAGGCAGCCACAGCTCCAACAAAGGATGCGTCCAAGTCAAGAAGGAGCGGAGGTAAAAACAGCAAAAATAAAAAAGATGAGACAACACTCAAAGGACAAACGTAGTCGACTCCTTCAGCCATGCAGATGCCTGCCTCCCCACACACATCACAGCAGGGTCCATGGGCACAATTAGACCCCTAGTCACAGATGATGGGGTTCATCTCTAACACCGTGGCCCAACTGCAGGGCATGATGCAACCGCTGTTCCAGAACAACTTCATGGCGCACGCGGTGAACCCTTCTCTCAAAATGGGTCCCTACCCATCCTTCAGTCAAGGAAGGAGGATATGGGTTCCACAGCTGCTTCAGCCTTCAGCAGCACAATCCAACACCTTCAAGGGCCAGTCCAGCATGTCCAGGAAGGGACCTCTCAGTCGAAAAAGGACCAGCATTTCATCCTTTCTTGAGGTGGAGAGTCAACTGTTTGATCTACAGTCAACAGTTTCTGAAGACTATCCCATCCCATGAAAGAGGCAGTTCTCCACCCTGCCTGGGAACTGGCAAGAAGAGTCCAATAGTCTGGAGGAAGGAGAGGCTTCCATGTCAGACTCTCCTTCTGAGGGGGGAAAGAAACCCAGCAAAAATTAGTCTTCCCTCTGGAGTTCTTTGATCACACTCAACATAAAATCACAGAAATCATGAAACTGCAGCCCAAGCAGTCGGAGCAGGACACCCCCAAAGGAGACGGGTCTCCATGCAAGTACTCTGTCCAGGTTCTCAGACCTAGTTCACTTACGGGTCGCCACTCCACTGTCCCTTCCTCAGAGACCAGACCTGCTAATTCAGGGACCGCTATCATATCCAGATCCGGTCCTCCTCAACTTGCAGACCTGGATGCTGATTGCTCGCTGGATCCAGAGGTGCATCTCTGAGGCTTACAGGGTGCTGGCCTTACCCTGCCCCAGGGTATTAAGGCCCACTCACTGAGGAGCATGGCAGCTTCTGTGGCATGGAGAGCACAGACCCCGTATGAGGAGATATGTAGGGCAGCCACTTGGTCTTCCCTGCATACCTTCATGAAGCATTATAAAATTCACCTCACAGCCTCCATGGAGGTGGATTTTGGCAGGTCTATCCTTCAGGTGATCTCCCAGGGACCTATTGGGGATAGACCATTTCTGATTCACAGGTAATAGGTTGCTGTTTTCCACGACCCCACCCTATGAGGTACTGCTTTGGTACATCCCTAGGTAGGACTGCTGTGCGGGTTTATGACACTCACAGAAAGAAGAATTGGATTCACTTACCTGTGAATTCTTCTGAGTGTGTCTACACACACAGCAGTCTGATCCCACCCTGGGGAGGTCCTTGTCAGGGTTGTTCGCGAGACACAGAACCTAATCAGAGGTTAGGCATGGCTGAGTTATGTACCTTGTCTGCTTTACTATTTGATTATGTACATGGTTTTATCTTTAGACTCTTGTTCTATAATAAAGTGTTTGTTTATCTGTTTTCATCATATGGGGACTGGATTTAGTTCATTTTAGTCCTCTCTTTACTGCTCTGGAAGCTTCTCAGACTGGTCTTTCCGGGGAGGGGTTGTTCCCTCCCACTTCCAGTGACAGTTCACTTTTTAGCTCTCTGCCTCCTGCTGTCGGATGTAGGGAACTACCCACACAGCAGTTCTACCTAGGGTTGACACTCAAAAGGAGAATTCACAGGTAAGTGAATCCAATTCTCCTTTCACTGTCAACATAGTGAGACAGCACAGGTGATGGGAAGCAACAGAGGAACCATTTTGCTACCTCTGAACCACTGGAGGATCACTGTCTCTTGGGAAGGGTTTCCAGCCACCTTTTGAGGTACAAAAAACTAAAACATCTGAGATGACAATGATGCAAAATATTACAAATGTCCCCAAATAACTGTACAACTGGAACTCTATTCATGCCAGTTTAATCTTTTTGTGAATAATAGCTTGGCTTCAGTGCCCTTTTGTTCTGATGGCAGGGCACAAAGCAGCTTGACTGCAGTGGAGAATCTAGTCTTAGTGTTAACAGAAACTAATACTTGAGCAAATAGACTGAGCCATATTCATGCCTGGTATTACTCCAGTGAGTAATACCAGGCACTGGAACTAGACAATGGATTAATTTAGTTTATTACCTTTTACCATGGCCATTAGTTAATTATAATGGAATGCCGCAATTTAAAAGGCACAGCTTACAGGTCTGAATCACAGGCTTTTCATTTAAACAGCAAGACTTCTTTTAATAGCTCTGAAGAGCAAGGAGGAACCTGTGGTTATTTATCCTAAAATGACCCCTTTAAATTACAGTGGACTACCATCATTAGGCTAATTGCTCTAAACTACCATGTGAGTAATCTGTACTAACCAGGGTGAAAGGTAAGTCACAATTGCATTTAAAGAGACACTTCATTTTCTTAAAACGTAAAAACATAAAACTCTGCTATTTTTGGTGGGTGGGACTCTCAACAAAATCCAGGGAAATGAGAAATGTTTAATGAGTTAGAAATTACATAGCTTTAGTATGGGGCAAAATTCTGCAGCCCTAAATAAGTAAAAATCCCAAATGGAATCAATTGGAATTTTTCCAGAATGACTGCAGGATCAGGCCATTGGTCATATTTTAGAATGTGTGACATGTTCTTTAGCACATTTTCACACATCAGATTTCATGCCAGATGACTTACTATAGCCTAGATTTGGACAGACTAATGTAGTTGCACAAGGAAATATGGAAGAGTAAACCCACATCCCTTTCTCCTCCCCTTCTTACATGGCTGAATGGACAGCTACCAGCAGAAAGAAAACAAAAATAAGAAATGGGAGAAAAGAAGGAAAAAACCAATCAGAAAAGAAGTTTAAAAAGGAAGGGAATGAAATATGCACAAAATATGAAAAAGGAGGTGGGGAAAGAGAAGGAGCAAAAAAGGGGGCAAAACTCTCCACACATTCCATAATCTGTATTTGTGTTGTGCAGTAACAAATGCGGACCCTCCTGCATTTTCTTGGTTCCTTCCTTTCTCTACTTTGTTGTGGTATTTCTAATTTCCTGCAGTGTAAAGGGCACCCCCTCCCCCCTCTCTCCTCACATCCTTCCCTCCTGCCTCTCTCTAGAAAGTCTCTGCCCTGCTCTCTTCATCCAAACCCTCCACCTGCTCCCTTGACCTGATCCCCTCCCGCCTCCTGACCTCTATTGCTCCCACTGTTGCCCCCCCCCCACTTCTACATGTCATCAATCTCTCCCTTTCCACAGGCTCCTTCCCCTCTGCTTTCAAGCATGCCACTGTCTCCCCCATTCTCAAAAAGCCCACCCTGGACCCATCTGACCTAGGAATGGGCGAACAGATCACGGTTCGGGTTCGGCCATTTGGTTCGGCTGCGTTCGGTTTGTCTGTTCGGTTCGGCAGTTCGGTTCGGCTGCGTTCGGTTCATCCATTCGGTTCGGCAGTTCGGCTAGTTCGCTGAGTTCGGGTTCGGCTGTTCGGTTCGGTCGTCTGAACAGGCCGTTCGGTTAGGCCATTCGGCTGTTCGGTTCGGCTGTTCGGTTCGGCCATTCGGGAAATGTTGTTATGGGTGGTTTTTTTGTTTTTATATGTCTTTTTGGTTTTTTATTGGGTTTTATATGATTTTCTTTTTTTTAAAAATTTGTTTTTTTGTTTTTATATATATATATTTTTTTAATCTAATATTATATATATCTATCTACACTAAATCTAACTGCTATTAACTATTCTAAATGGTATGAACTAAATGGATTATCTAATAAGTACACAGACCTATTCCTACAAACACTAAAACTAAATCACTAACGCTATCTCTATCACTAAGCTAACTCCTACAACTCTCTACTATCTATCTATCTATCTATCTATCTATCTATCCAAATGTATATATATGGGATGGGGGGGAATCACAAACAGAAGAGGAGTCTGTAGTGAAATACATACATTACATACTCAGTGAGTCTGTACAGTGCATAACACAAGGTTTCAGTTTATGGTTTAAGTTTCATTTCATTACAAAA
>QEPC01001533.1:12060620-12071222 GCA_003113815.1 Sphenodon punctatus
GCACTCCTGCACGCGCTCTCCGCTCTTCCTCTGTCCCCTCCCTCACTCTCCCTCGTTTCTCCTGCTCACCTAACCGCCTTCGACCCTTCTCCCTCCCTGCCCCCCATGCCTGGAACTCCCTCCCTACCCACATCCGCCTTGCCCCCTCCCTCTGCTCCTTCAAATTCCTCCTCAAGACCCACTTTTTCCTCGCCGCCTTTCCCAATGCCTGCTAGTCGTTCCCCATATACTTATTACTTACTGTCTGCAGACTGCTGCAACCAACCTGATTGTAACCAAGCCAAGCACACGCACCTGAGACTTCGCATCCGCCTGAATGTTTGTTGGTCTTCTCCCCTGTCTCTCCCACTGTCCCCTCTCCCTGTCTCCTCCTCCTTGTCTTTTAGATTGTAAGCCACAGGCAGGGACCACGTCTATTTCTATGTTCTGTACAGCATCAGGTTACACTACTGGCACTATATAAATGTTTATAATAATAATGGAGAAATGGCCTTCTGACATGAATCCCCTGCATGCCATGTTCTGAAAATAAAATGGAGTGTGGATGGAGTCCCTTCTGGCCACATCTCTGTAGTCACTCAAAGGTAGGGAATGATTAACGGGGAATGATAAATCAGGAACGGAATCTTGCTCCAGGAATATCTATTTGCATAATATTGCTACTCACTAGAGTCAGGTCCTTGAAACTCAGGTGGCAGAGAACAAGTTTTCATAAAGGAGCACTGAATGGGGTAAGACAATGGGTGAAAACAGACATGCCGCTAACCACCCTTTAACCACCCTTGGTGGTCATTTATTCATGTTTCAGGGCTCCATAGGGCACCAATTTATGCAACATGCATAAATAACCACCAAGGGTGGTTAGCGGCATGTCTGTTTTCACCCTATTACACAGAATGTGGATTTTTGCCACAAGCCTGCCACTGTAAAAGAGTGTTGTGTGAATGAATGAATGAATGATTGTCTAGTTCCTGTTCCTCTTGGACCAACGCACCTGCATGCTGCTGTTTTTCAGCGTACAGTTTACAGACTGAAGGTGAAATCCTGGTTCTTCTGAAGCAAAAGGATATTTTGCTATGGAACCAGAATTTCATCTTTAGTCTATCCCCATAGTCTAGTGTTCAGGTGGAATACATCAAGGGCCACAGTCTGAAGTTGGGAGTGGGGGTGCCCACTGCTCAAAAAGAGGAGGAGCCGGATCATAAATCTGTGCCACGGATCTGTTCCCTATCCCTGTGTGGATGCCTTCATCTCTGCTCCTTCCCCTGAGTTTAGTCTTGGGGGAAGGAACTGGATCCAGGGGACAGATCTAGGAATTGGAAAGGGGCCAGATAAAAACTCACTATGGGCTGCATGTGGTCCCTGGCCCTGAGATTCCCCACCCCACATACAATCACTGACAGCTGAAAAAACATTTTCCCCCCCTGCAGAATATTCAATTGGAAACGTAGGGGTCCATTCTTTACTGAGATACTGAACATACGAAAACAATAGTGAAAACTGAACTTCAAGATCAGAATTCCTGTGGAAAGTGGAATTATAGACTTGTGCTGACAGCAAAGTAGAGTGTCTCAATTGGATCATACAAAGATTATTTGAAGCAGAAGTACTTTTTGTGAAATGTGTTAGTTACAGTATTGTTTTCCATTGTGGGATATGTGTGCTTTCATAAAGGTCTGAAGTAATAGTATCATATTGAACTAAGTGATATTCCAAAAGAGCTTTACTTCTGTAGAGAAATGATCCTCCAACATACAAAGACTTAGCCATATCTTTGCATCAACCTGCTTGAGTCTTTTGAAGGATTTGTGCCTAAGTCAGTGGCAGTTAAAATATAAGGTTGACTGACCCTGAGAATTATTCACTTAACCCAGAGATGATACTTGAAGTTCTGAGAGGTTGTAACCCTAATTGTACCATATGTCTAACTTTATGATGTTCATGATACTTTGCAGATTCCTCATATTTTAAAAAATAAATGTAATTGCATCAGGTGATGACTGAAGTAACCAAAAAGGAGTCTTAAAGTAACAAACGCAAAAGTTCTTTTCTGAGTGGTTTTGGGTGCTCCTTCTAGCTTACCCTATTGCATTGTTTGCTCTGTGGCATCAGATTTATTTATTTATTTGCCATTGTACAATTAAGTGGAGGTGTAGATTCAAATACTGTTTAATAATCAGTCCTGCCAAACTGACAAATGCACCCATGCATGCCAATTAGTCCCTCTGAGATGGAGCTCTCAGGCAGGGACCGTGTCTATTTTATTCTCTGCAAAGCACCAGTACATCGCTGGTGCTATATAAAAGCTTATAATAATAATAATTAATTAATAGTTGAGTAAGGTGCTGTGTAGTAGGTGCATCATGGGGTTTGTCAGCACAGGTTGGTTACTAAATTAGTAAGTATTGTCTCTTCTGTACCCATTTCTTATATCACATGCTACAATTGGAAATGTTTGAGTCTGCCAATTTTTTCCACCAGACAGAATTGCAGTGCATCTTTGAGAGAAGCAGAGAGGAAAGTAGCAAGTAGCCTATTGGGAGCACATTTCTAATCTCTTCTTGCTGTATAAATTCATGTGGATCACATAACAATTTATCTCCAACACTGAAGCATACATTTTATAAACACATATTAAGTCCACCCTGATTCACTACAACACTTCAGCATATACCTAACTTTATATCCCCTGAATTAAGCATATGCTTTAATATTTTGCTTAATAAGGCTGATCTTCAGTGTGTGAGTAAGGATAAGTACATATTTAAATGCTTGGTTGAATCATCCTTATCTTCTAAGAAGGAAGGAGATAAGACAACACTATGTAATATAAAGTAAACAAGTTGTTCATTGTTCTTATATGGAACCTAAGAGCTTGGGGGAAGTTTTTTTTAAGGCTTTTTAAAAAGATAATCATAGTTCCACCATAGTCAGTACAGTTGACATGAAAAAAAGGTTTACTTGGAAAGAAAAATATAGTATTAACAAAGGAAACAAAGCAATGCAGGACATGATGCAAAGAAAAGAATGATGCTCTGGGGAGCAGTCACTTAAAAGGGAGAGAGGCTCGAGTAGGGGACACCTGCCCAGAAATTCTTCTTTGCCTCTGCTCAGTTTATCTGAAAGTTTTAATAATAATAATACTCTGGATTATGTGATTAGCCCAGGAACTCTAACAATGTATCTCCATATCCCACTCTTGTGAAGATGTTCTAAATGGGTACTACTTAGAAAAAAATGTGCTGTGTTTGCTTTTTTAGCCTCTAGCCTTCAGTCAACACCACACAGGAAACTTTGTTAGAGATTTTGACAATTGTCCTTGCATGTTAAACTGTTAGGGGTTTTTTGGAGGGGGGGGGGGTCTCTTGATTACTCCTAATCCTACAAATGTGACAACTATCTCCACCATGTAGCCAAGTGAGCAAACCATGGACCGCTAGATTGCAAAACATGAGTGTTTACAACTTGAGCTAGAGATCCAAGGCTTTGTAGTGGAGATGTAACAGGTTCCCAATAGCTTCCTGAAGTTGCTTGGTGCCAGTGCCCAGCTCTCTGTACCATCATGAGTCCCATTCACTTAAATGGGACTCGCATCAATGCAAAGGGATACAGCCAGAACCAGAAGGCTTCCGGACTGCACCTTTGGTTACGCTCCGCAGGCCAAGCACAAAGTAGGACACATAGCTTACTCTTCCTATGGTTTACACAGATGCTTGTGCACAGCTCTGGATTAAAGGCTCCCACCCTGCCCCCCTTTGGATTAAATTTTATTTATTTTTATTTATTTTAAAGCCTTTCTATCCCGCACCCTCCTGCTCACAGAGCAGCTCGGGGCTGCTCACAACAACATCGACATTATAAAATCAACAGTTAAAACCAACTCAAAATTTAAGGCTCCCTCCCATTCCTACCCCACTCTCCTTGTTTTCTGCCATGCCTGCACCATTGGTTCTTGCTCTCTGCAGTGCTCAGCATGGCCCACTTCCCCCTGCCTTGCCAGATGTTTGCTCCTCACTTGGCTTGTTACCTTTGGTCCTGCCTGGCCTATTCGCTTCCCTGACTGGCCAGATCTGCACACTCTCCCTCCCACTCTGCATTAGGGTTGCCATCTCTTGTGGTTTTGAACAGGATACTTGACCCAAAAAGACTCTCGATGCTCCTGCCCTGGGGTGATGAAGGCTGTGGCAGGAGCTCTGGTGGCAGCAGTAGCTGCAAGAAGGGCTCCAAAAGGACAGTGGTTTTGGGAAACCCACAGTGTAATGAAGGGGGCATTCTTATGCTCCCCCCTGCTACAGCATACCTAGCATAATGGCTAAATGTAGCCTTTAATACCTATGTACTAGTTGATCCCCTAAGTGAATACTAGTGTGCCAGTACTTAAGGGCAGCAGGTATGAGTCCCAATCACTTCAATGGGACTCACACTTGCACGAATGCTGGTGCTGGTTCTGTCTGCTCAGAGCTTGGCACCCATAATCACACTGAAGTCATCAGGACTGCATCAGCCTGACTGCAGTACATGCACAATTTGCGTGGGTCTTTCATACAGTACAGAGGAAAGACAATTTTTTTAAATGGTACGAGGTTTGTTAAACAAAAAAATTGATGTAGTACATGAAACCTCTTTTAACTTCATTTGAAACAACCAGAGAAGAGTTTAAAAGCTGGCCACATCCACGTCACATTTTAACCCCCTAAACTATGTGCCCCAGTTTCTTCATTAACTATGTAGCAATATTTGAAAGTGGGGACTCTTAAGCCAGTCCATCATCATATGATAATTAAAACAGAAATCACAAATTGGCTGGCTATCAGTTCCTAATCTGGGGACTGAATTGCTGAGGGCCAAGCCTGCTGAAGAGACCACCCTGACAAACCCCACCCTCTCCTCTTGTTTGTCAGAGCAGAGAAATGAACCCCAGTGTCCAGCTAACAACCCAACCACTGGACTAGCCTACCTTATAAAACAGGACTACTTCTGATTTAAGGAAGGTATATGACAATTCAGTGCAGGGACTGGGAATGGGCAGGAAATATAAGCCATCCATGTTTGGGCTTTCATTTCCAAACTCCCGAATGGCCAATATCAACCTTTTCTTGGTCTTTTACATTGCTGGGTATAGTAGATACTCCCAGGGAACATTTGCCAGGGATCAGGCTGCCTTGCAAGCCCCTTCACAAATTAAGCCCTGTTCCTTCAATAAGCGAGCTTCCTTGGAAATTTGTGTTTCCAAATGGGTGTTTCGTTTCTATTCCTGTCTTCTCACTTGGTCAGCTTTAAAGCAGGTAACGGCAAACAAACGCAGAATAATGGGACTTTTAGCTGTAAGGAAAAGGCTGGGCAGAAGAGCTACAAAGGCTAGAGAAAGCTAAGCACCAAAACCCCGAAAGAAAGTGAAGTGCTTGTTCTGTGTGCGAAAACAGTAGCAGGTTTTGTGTTGTTTTTTTCTTCTTCCCCGGGCTGTAATTTGACTGCTCCCTTTGGCTTTGCTCCAGGGACAAGTCCAAGTGGTTAATATTTCTCTCTCCTTGCGGGGTGGGGGGGGAGGGAAGTCAGCTGCAGCCGGAGGCCAAGTCCGGGCCTCCCTCTGGAGGGTTGTTGCTGGAGTTGGAGGAGGGGAAGGGGGAGTTTTCCAAGCAGTCCTGTCTGGAGTGGGAGGGAGAAGGAAGTTGGAAGACTGCCCCAGCCGGAGCGCACGCAGGGCTCATGCAACAGCCAGCGCAGTGTGAACTCGCCTCCTAGCGCTCAAGGAGAGTGAGCGGCAGCGCCGGAGGCAGCGTCTCGCTCCCTGGATTTAAAAAGGGGCGGGCTGGGCAAAGCGCTTCAGGACGCCGGGTCCCCTCCCCGGTAAGAGCGAGCGCTTTGTTCTGCAGGGCTGGGTGAGCGTGGTCGCTAGCCATGTTAGTGCCGGGCTAATCCTTTGACTGGGCTATGAGTTGAGCTGCCCTTCCTAAGGACTTGGGCAGGGGTCAGGCCCACTGCTCCCCCCCGTGGAAGTAGTAGGGGTGGAAGAGGGTTAGCTCTGCTCTCCCAACAGTGTGCGCGCATACCCATTGTCCCAGCCTGCGGCTGCCTGGCGCTGGGAGACGGAAGAGGGGACTAGCCAGGACTGGAGCGCGCAGCTAGCGAGCTCCCTGGCTGCAGGAGGCGTCCGAGAGGAGCGGGACGTACCCTCCCCACTCCCAAGTGCTTCTGAATGAGCTCGGTACAGCACAGCACAGCACAGCACGCTTCCTTTCGCCGGGACTCAGCCTGGAGTCACCAGCCGCCGCCGCCGCCTCCTTCTCCTTCTAAGCACCCGCTCTGCCGCCCGCCCTTGTTCAGGGTGCCTGCCTGACACCTCTCTGCCTGTCGGTGAGTGAGAGAAACTTTCCCGGTGTGGAACTGCAAGCCACGCAAAAGGAAAGGTGCTGCCCAAGAGGGAAATCCCGGGAGATGCTGACATGTTTACTTGTTACCTGAAGAGGCTTGGTAGCTCGCTGTGTCTAGCTGGGAAGGAGCAGGGAGCCCCTTGGTGCACTTTTTAAGGGTTTCTGATGCACAACAGACTATAGAACAACACTTTCCCATTATTCTGTATTTGCCATGTAGCCTTCCCCTTTACTCTCTCTTAAAGCTGTCTTAAGAAGGACCCGTTACTCGGAGCCCTTTTAATAACATGTTGGAGGGTAGCAAGCATGCCTGGCGTTGGAAGCTAATACCCGGTATGTTTCAGCCGTGTTAAGCTTTCTGATAACTGAGGAGGGAGACGGGCTAATACTTAAACAATGTACTATCCCTCTTCCTCAAAGTAACTGCTGTTCCCGGTGAGGCTTAGAAACCCCCTCTCTTTCCTGTGTTTCTGAGGGCAGTCAGTGGGAAGAGCTATGTTGTGCCTACAATCTTTCTGAAAAGGGAGGAGGAAATTGTTTGCTTAAATTGTTGTCTACCATTCAGCCGTTTTTAAGCTTCAAGGTGAGCAAAACTTGTCCCGTTCTCCGTTGTTTAGATTAGAATACTTATTCCTCTGGGCGACTCTCCTAATGTCTAGGTTAGGTTAAGACTGTGAACCATAACTTGCTTACTCTGGAGTAGTCCCAGGATTGTGGCCCAAGAATTTAACACACATTGCACACTTCTTTAAAACAAACACTCTTGCTGTAGGGCATGAAGTATCCTGTAGTAAAAGCGGTAAAACCCAGTGAGTTGGGAACCACTATTTTTGGCAGCAAAACTACTTTGGTCCTAATCCTTTAGGCCTATATACTCCTACCTGAGGTTTTGTATTTGGTCACAGTTTTATGTGTAGTGGCCTTGGAAGAAAACTGAGCAAAAGAGATGCTCTGTACACTTGGTGTTGTAGTTGTAGTTCCAATCTTTCATAGTTTAATACATGCTGTGTAATGTCTCTGTTAATGTGGCAAGTGGCTGAAATATTGTTCAATGTGTGTTGGGGGTAGGACTTATCAGTGAGGTGGTGGTGGTGTTTGTTTAAGGTGGTTTAGTTCTGGCCTGTGTATTTTAAAAATCTATACAGATTAAATGAAATCCAGGCTGTGTGGAAGTAATTGGCAATTCCATCGGGCATGACTTGCACTGTTGGTGTTAACTGAGCAGTTTGGAAAGTAGTCTGGTTCTCCTGATTTGTTACTTGCAGAACATGGCAAAAAAATGTTTGGTTCAGTAATAGCATTAATGAATGTTAGTCTCTCTTCTGTAAGGGGGAGGAGGGGTAGCATTGCTTTGCTTCCCTTTTAAAGTCCTGAGCATTTCTCTAGCCCAGGTCTTCCTTTCTTCTTCTTTGCCCCCAACAGGCCTCATGTCACAGGCATTGTCCTTCTAGATGAGGAAGGCTGAATGGGACACCCTTCAGATCCCATCAACACCAATCCCTCAGTCAGCCAAAGCATAGTTGTTGAATAACATGAGACACTTCATTTCCCCCCTTTCTTCAAGAGTGCAGAGCACTCCCAGCCTGGGGCACATGGGACTGAGAACATAACTTACTTTTACACTGGACTGTCTCCTGGTATTGTTTTTGTTCTTTTATTAATGGGAAGAGGGATACAGTTGTGACTTGCTTCCTCCTGCTCCTTCCCCAATGCTCTTTACTTGCAGTTTTGATACAAATAATGCTGCTGAAAAAAACAACTTACCACTGACTAGGTAACTTTTGAAAAACATAATAGCAGCATGTTAGTTAGAAGCTGTCGTCTTATGCATCTGTTTCCTTTTTGGAGGGAACTGTCTACGGTTTAGAACTCATGGTTCAAATTTCCACAAGCATTTGTGGTCCAAGACTCTAGCTAAATTTATAATGGAATCCAGTTAGCTTGTGCAAAGCTAAATCTAGGCTGTTGCAACTACTGGCTGTATAACTTCTTATGGCAAGAAAGGCCAAGTATCTGACTGCCTTGTGCTTTTGCTCTTTTCTTTTTTTTTTTAATGTTTCAATCTCTAATTTTTGTGACCTATAAACTCTGACCACTTTTCACCAATTTATGCAGAGGTCTTGGCTGACAGTAAAATACTGTCATCTCCTGCAAATTTGACAAACCAGAAACTATAAAAAATTCTTTCAAGAATGCTTCAGAGTAGTCTTAGTTCAAGGGCATAGCTGTGTTGCAACTGCACTGGGGCCCATGAGACTAGGGGGCCAGCACTTCCTAGTGCACCTGCATACCCTGCTGCTGGGAGAAGGAGGGTCAGAGGAGCCGGTTTCATCTTCTGCACCAAGGCCCATTCCAGCCGAACTACACTCCTGTTTTTGTTATAATATCTGCCCAATTATCACAGTACTGCCCTACAACTGGATATTGCTAAAGAGCTAGGCATGTAGTGGAACAGGAAGCTATGAGTAAGATGCACATAGGGGAAAACAATCAAAACTTTTATTTATTTATACCCCATCCCTCCAGCAGTTCAGGCCAGCTCGCATCCTATCCAGAATAAACTACAATAAAATAACAAACCAATAAAACTCCTTAAAACCATATAACCAATAATAAATAACATGAGCTAAAAATTTTTATCCTAACCTCCCCCTCTCTACTTATCCCCTCCACCAAAAACCTGGCGAAAGAGCCATGTTGTACACTGACGCCGGAAGGTGAGGAGATCTGGGCTGAGGCAGATGCCCACTGGGAGTGAGTTCCACAATGTTGGAATGGCCGCCGATACTATGGAACCTCTGGGAGGGCGTCCCCCTGACGACTGCAGGAGCCCCCCAGGGAATGAGTTGATTCCTCAGGTAGCTAGGGCCCGGACCATTTAGGGCTTTATAGGTCAATACCAGCACCTTGAATCAGGCCTGGAGGACTTAAGGCAGCCAGTGCAGAGCCTGATCGTAGGTGTAATGTGCTCCTGGCAGCCCGCCCCCACAAGCAGATAAGCTGCCACATTCTGCACCAGCTGGAGTTTCCAAACCATCACCATGGGCAGCCCCACGTAGAGTGCATTACAATAATCCAGCTTCAAGGTGACAAATGCATGGATGACAGTAGCGAGGTCAGAATCCGAGATATAAGGGCGGAGCCATCTTACCGTGTTTATGTACACAATGCCGGGTTCTAAATTAGGAGTTATCACTCGGGGAAAGGACCTTGGAGTCACTGTGAACCATATTCTGAAATCCTCTGCTCCGTGTGCGGTGACCATCAAGAAAGCAAACAGAATGTTGGGAATTATTTGTAAAGGGATAGATAATAAAACAGAAAATATCCTAATGCCCCTATACGGTGAGACTGCATCTTTAATATTGTTTGCATTTCTGGTCCCCCCCCATCTCAAAAAAGATATAGTAGAAATAGAAAAGGTACAGAGAAGGCCAACAAAATTATAATGGGTATGGAACAGTTCCTGTATGAGGAGAGTCTGGATTGGTTGGGGCTCTTCAGTTTGGAGAAGAGATAACTGTGGAGGAATATGATGGAAGTTTATGAAATCATGAGTGGTACAGAACAAGTTAAGTCTGGGATGGGCCATCGGGAGCATATAACACTGTTGCTCCGCTCTCTGCGCTGGGTTTGAAAAAAGGATGCGTTCTCTGGGTTTAAAAAAGGATTGGACAAGTTTCTGGAGACTAGGTCTGCTAGCAGCTATTAGCCGTCTGAGGAATGTAACCTCTACTGTTAGGAGCTGGGTGTGAACAACAGGGAATGGATTGCCTCATTATGACCTGTTTGGTACTTCTTCCAAGCGACTGAGATTGGCCACTGTTTGGAGACAGGTGCTGTGCTCGATAGACCATTGGTTTGATTCAGTATGGCACTACTTGCGTTCTTATAATTCAACTTGTCTAGTTTTCACTGGGATCAGGTCTGTTCTAGAATGACGTATTAAGTAAATGCTAGTGGTGGGACCCCGGGCCCATTACCAGTTACCGGATTTACCGGTTACCGGTTCTACAAAAACCGGATTCCCGGATTAAATCCGGTATACCGGTACCGGATTTATTTAATTGAGTTCAATGGGGCGCTGTGTCCCCATTGAACTCAATGAAATAAATGAATTCCCTCCCCCTCCCCCTCCCAGGCTGCGCGGGTGGAAGGGGGGACACCCCCCACCCACCCTGCCCAGCCTGGATTTTTGTTTAAATAAAAACAGACTGAGAGGCGAGGCGAG
>QEPC01001533.1:12071858-12099043 GCA_003113815.1 Sphenodon punctatus
CATTGCAGCCATTTTTAAATGGCTGCAATGTAAAAAATCCGGTACCCGGAATCCGGTACCCCGGACCGGATTACCGGGTCGAATCCGATAATGCCGGTACGCCCGGTACCGGCATTATCGGATACCGGATTTTACCGGTTTCCCGCCCCTAGTAAATGCTGAATGTCCCAAGATTGGTCATATGTGGTGCCTGTTTTATGGAGTGAAGCTAGGAACTTTTCTTCTTTAGCCTAGGTGCAGTGTTAAGACAATGAGCAGTGTTAGACAAGGTGTTTAAATTTACATAAACACGTGCAAATTAACGTTGTCCTATTTTCTTCCCTAGGACAGGTGGTAGCCCTAGCTATGATTAATGAGCAATGGTACTTTGTTAGTTTAGAAATGTACCTACTACCTTGCCATTGTTCTTGCGTCTCTGAAAGTTCTAAGGCCTTTGGTGGGAAGGTTACCATGCCTTGGGTAGCCTTAACCCACTCTGCCCAGTAACCACCAATGTTCCTCCCACACAATGGGGGCTATTCCTTCTGGAGGGCTTGCTGTTAGGGGTCATATATATTCTGTCTGCTTCCTAGGTTTTATGTTCTTCTTTGACAATTTATTAGATTCTCTAACATTTGCACCCACATTTTACCACCCCAGCCTGCTGAGCTGCCCACTGAAGGATACTATCAATCATGTACCCTCAGTACAACACCATTCAATCCATGTACACTCCTAGGCTACTACAAAGTTACCCAGGGGATACTACATGACATCTCTATCCTTTACATCGAATCTGAACAAGGATTGTCTCCTCCTTTAAGTGAAACACAAAGATTAGGATGTGTTTCCCAATTCAGGCCTTTGACTGTTGCCACTTAAGGTAAAGTGGTGCCTGTCTTCTATTTTGTAATAGTATCTGATTCTAATTAAATATTCTGCTAATGTTCTGAACAAAGTCAGATGAAATGGTAATTTAAAAAAATGGTAATCCTGTCTGCAATAGCTCTCTTGCAATTAATTGGCATCACTTGCAGCTCTGTAGATTGGAGTAGACACAACTACTTGTATAAACTTGTGATATCAGTTTTGGGGTTTGTTTTTTTAGTCTGACCTACTGATTAAGGGATTGATGCTAGAATTAGGAGCTTTGTTTAATATTTTAAAAGAATACGTACAGTTAGGAGATATCCAGTCCAGGAGATTCCAGGTGTGGAGCCCTCCATGTAGTGTTTGATTTGGCTGGGGGCAAACTTGGGGTGCTGCTGGTATACCGGGCCCCTTCCTGTCTGGCGGCATCCCTTGCCGCTCTAGCAGAGCTGGCCTTGGAGGTAGTGGTGGACGCCCCCAGGACTGTGGTCCTTGGGGACTTCAACACTCATGTCAATGCCGGCCTTGTAGGAGCTGAGCGGGAGTTCATGGCAACCATGGACTTATCCCAAGTAGTCAACTGCCCGACTCATGTGGGGGGACATATCCTTGACCTGGTCTTCTGTTCTGGCCTTGAGGCGGGTGATCCGTTAGTGGGGGATGCGAGATCTACGCCCTTGTCATGGATGGACCATTATCTCCTGCAGGCCAGCCTCTTCGCGCACCCCCTCCAGAAGGGGAATGGACCAGTTAGGTTGGTCTGCCCTTGGAGGCTGATGGAACCGCAGCGGTTCCAGGAGACTCTGAGGGAGTTAACCCTGGACCCGGACGGCCACTCTGTCTATGTACTGGTACAGCATTGGAACACCTTGCTAGGGGAGGCCATCAATAGGGTGGGTCCGTCACGTCACCTGCCTCCGTCACGTCACTGGCTTACCGAGGGGCTGTGGTGTATGAAGCGGGTAGGCATGAGACTAGAGCGATGCAGGTGTCGGACTCACTCTGAATCTGACTGATTTCTCCATAGGACCCATTTGCGGTCATATGTTGAGGCTGTGAGGACAGCAAAGAAGGAATTCTTTGCTGCCCTCATAGTGCCTGCAAAGTCACGTCCAGCGGAGCTGTTTCGGGTGGTGTGGGGGCTGGTCGGTCCAGCCTCCCTCCGTCTGGACGGGGACTTGTCCCAGGCCCACTGTGAGGAGTTTGCCATCTACTTTCACCAACCAGGATGGCCACAGATCTAATTCACAGCTTGTGGCTCAAACAGACCCCAAGACATCCACCGCATCAGCCGGTGTCACTTCCTGAAACTCCTCCCAGAAAGATCGACCAGATGGTGCCTCCATAACCTCACACTACTCACCTACTTCATCCAACCCGGTGTTGAAATTACTCTGGATTTGAGCGATCTTGTCTGGATTTGAGCGATCTTGCAGACAAGATCGCTCAAATCCAGAGTAATTTCGACACCGGGTTGGATGAAGTAGGTGAGTAGTGTGAGGTTATGGAGGCACCATCTGGTCGATCTTTCTGGGAGGAGTTTCAGGAAGTGACGCTGGCTGATGCGGTGGATGTCTTGGGGTCTGTTTGAGCCACAAGCTGTGAATTAGATCTGTGGCCGTCCTGGTTGGTGAAAGCCTCCACGGAGACACTGGGGTCGGTTCTGGCGAGGGTGGTTAATGCGTCCCTTTGGCAGGGGAGGTTGTTGCCCAGTCTCAAGGAGGCTGTGGTGCGCCCCCTGCTGAAGAAGCCTTCGCTGGATGTGGACGCACTCGCCAGTTACCGTCCTGTCTCTAATCTTCCCTTTTTAGGGAAGGTTATTGAACAGACATTGGCTCTGCAGCTACAGGTGCATCTGGACCGTATCAGTTTCCTTGACCCTTTTCAGTCTGGGTTCTTCTACTTTTTAATTATTTTTATTTGATGATGTTTTTATGAGTTTGTTTTACCTGCTCTGAGCTGCCCCGGGATGCCATAGGCATGAGGGGGTGGCCAATAAATATAAAAAAATAAATATAAATAAATAAATAGTTTGAATGCTGAATTTCTTTGCCTTATTAATGTCGCTCTGTTAGTCCTCTGAGGCCCAAATGCATTACACTGGACTCTCTGTTAAAAGGACTTGAAGTGAGCTTTGACTAAAATATGTATTTGAAGGACATGATTGAAATAGGTCTGTTTAAAAAAAAAATAAAAAAAAATCAAAGCATTTAATAACACAAAAGCAACCACTTTCAGCACTCCTTCCATGAAAGTAAATAATCCCTAGAAGTAATCTCTAAATCCAAATTAGTATACTGTAAAGGGATTGTTCACACCAAGCAAAAGATGAGAGATGCACAAAAGAATAATTAGAGTATTATTTATTTTATTTATTTCAGTCCATTTCTAGTCCTCTCTCTCCTGCTCTCACATCAGCTTGAGGCGGCTCCCAATCACAGCTCCGAATATAAAACAATTCAATAAATTAAATCTAATACATTAAAATTATTAAACTCATTAGAGAGCACTTAAAAATAGTGGAACCAAATCCCCCCTCCCCCCCTCCCAAAACCTGGCGCAACAGCCAGGTCTTACACTGTCTCCAGAAAGAGGGGAGGTCCGGGGCTAGGCAGGCCTCCATCAGGAGGGAATTCCACAGTCTAGGAGCAGCCACCGAGGAATACATTTGATCTGCATTAAGTTGCTAAAGCAAACGCCTAATTAATCTGTAATAATGATTTGTCTTCCTAGAAGACAAATATTTAATGTGATTAAAGTGTTGGTAAAACATGCTAAATATAGAATTGGATAAAAAAATTCTTAGGGAAGAAGATTTTGATGGAAAATCTGAATTTTAATTTGGCCCAGGGACCAAATGTAACCCACAGCTGATTTTTTATTATTATTATTATTATTATTTGCCTCTTTTCCACCTCCTGGATCTGGCCCATGGATCCAGTCCCTACCCTCAAGAAGTGAAAAAGTAAACTTGCAGAGATGAGAGCATGTATCCAAGGGTAGAGCGTGTATTCATGGCATAGAGTCATGATCTGGACCCATTTCTTCTTTGCCCAATGATGTGCATACTCCTTAAGGTACCCTCCCCCAACTACTATGTAACCCTTGTACTAAGTTTGAAAGTGGCATCTGTGAGGGAGAAGGTTCCTCAGCCCCTGATCTAACCCTTTCACATAGCAAAAAAATAAAATAAAACCTCTCATGTGAATGCAGCCTCAGGTTTGTGGCCACTGACTCTATATTTACTGAGTGTCTGCCTTTGTTTTGTTGTGGTGAGGTATTTGCTATTGCAATCACTCTATACATGGGTCCCTCTGATTATGATTTTTAAAACATTGTAAAAGAAAACAAACCCAACTACATAAACTAACATATGCATTCATACAAATTGGCATTGGCTGTTTTTCATCCCTGCAGCAGCTGGCAACCCTAGTTAAGTGATGTCCACTCCCTTTAATAAAGTTCTGGTTGCACTCACCTACAGCCAGTGATTCCAAGCAGGGCTTCTTCTCGGCAATGGATGTAGGCTGAGGGAGGGGATGGGTGGGGTAGCCCAGGTGACTCGGTTTGCATGGTCCACTACAGCTAGCAGTCCCAGGTAGAGCTTTATCTCCTCAGCCAAAAGATTAGTATCTGACATGTTATTTATAAGGTAACAATAGCATCTCGATATCTAATTAATCCTATTTGTAGATATCTATGCTGTAGCTGTGTTTCAGAGATTTGAAAACGGCTGCACTGTTTAATGCATCCGCTGACTGGGAGTAAAGATATTTTTGAACTTTTTACTGTTGCTTACGTCTATCCACACCCAATGCATAGAGAGCTTGCATCTTTGCTCCCTGTTTTTCTTACTAGTATTTTCCACTTACAACAATGAACACACACTGACATTTTAGTGAGAAATATTAGTAAATTGTTTTTAAAACACTGCAGGAGGCTCTTGGTCACAAGTCCTCAAATGCTCAATAGAAAACAAATATTGGTTGTGGATTTGTCTGCTGTGTGACCAGATGGAATGTGCAGTAACAGGCTTGCCTGATATACTGGCATCCCATGGGAGTGGTTTGGAATTCAATAAATTATTTGTAAGACTATTGAATAGAATTATGTTGGGTCAAATGAGAGATGCTTGGGTGGACTTTGTTTACTTTTTTATTAAGGATTTTTTCATTCTGCTGTGCATAAGTGTTCAGATATCCCTATGGGAAAGCATTTTAAGAGCATCCAGCTTGCTCTCACAAATCTGGTCCTTTGGTATATTAAATACTTTAAAATGTAGAGTTGGATCAACTTTGAAGTGAGGATAATTTCAAAGAGACTGAGAGAATGTGTCATCCGTCTCCTTAACTGCTGGGAATGATTTTGGCTGCCTCCCATCATGAGTATTTTTCTGGAGAGAGAACTTTGCCTTGGCCCACTTTTGACAGTGTTACAGCTTTCAGGTCTCTGTTCTTTATTGTACAGGAAAGTCTTTACAGTGCCAAAATGTTTTACATAGAACATCCAGTAATTGCTAGCCAAATTCTAGTTTACTTGGACCTCTATACCTCTGTGTCTAAATTTAGCTTTCTTCAGGGGATATATTTAAGTTGGCCCAGCGCTAGACTTCTCTAATGTTTGTATACTACAGTTACTTGAATTCTTCTCTGGATATGTGGTTAATGTCCATAATACCTTCTTAATACTGCATGCTTTATAATAGATGGATATGCAAAGTCTTTGTGTGATTATAGCGCATTTCCAGATTCTTCTTAAAATCTGAAAAGCTATATATCCTTTAAGGAAATGTAAAGAAGTATGTATTTGCTGATGGCTTGAACAAACATCTTACCTCAGATTTTCTGCATCACAAGGTAGGAATATGTGTTGCACTAATGCTTGAGAATGTTATGTGTATATTACACAGATAATCCAGCTATCTGGGCTACTGGAACAAGCTATTTCACTGTTGCTTTACCGCTTGACCAGAGAGCCCAGACCTGTTCGTTCTTCTTTAGACCTTGGGAACAAGAACATCCTGTGGACTAAATGTGAAATTACAAATTAGGATTGAAATTACACAGGCCTTTCACTTGTAATCTTGCTTTGGCTTTAATTGCAGCCAGTCTACAATCAACATTTGAGACACTGCAGCTATTTGAATATAATGAATGAGAGCCCGGTACAGTTACTTCTACACTATTGCTTAGGCTGCAGTTCTGAATCCATTGAAATCCATCACACTCCCCTTGACTCTAATGGACGAGGATTGTACCCTTAGAGAAACCTTACTTGGAGGCTTTTCAACTTGATATTTAAATGGACTGCAAACTTGCTTCAGAAACCTTACATATTAAACTTGGGGGCGGAGGGAGGAAATCAATTCATCTCGTTTGTCTCAAACTTCATGGTAATTTTTCCTTGATGGGGATTTAGAGTAAAGTCAGTTCTGAAGTGTTTGATGGTGAGAATCTTATTAATTTGAGAGAGTAAGCGTCGTGGTGTTGGTGATGGATGCCACATGCCTCTTTAGTAAGAGGAAACAGAAGCAATACTGTAAAGTACTGTTTAAGTTGGAAAGCGGGTAATATTGTAGGCTTATTTTTTTATTATTTTTTTTAAAAGAAAAAATGTGCCCGTTTATGGTTTAGGAAGAACCAAACTACTTTGGTTTGGAAGCTGAGTAGGGGTTCTATTTATTCTGGCACAAGAACAAGCATTGGGGGAGAGCTTCCTAGTTTCAAACTGGTAATGGTAGTAGGAATCTAACCTTCCCAGCTAGCAGAATGCCTGGGGTATCTTGCTATACAGGAAATCAATTGCAACTGAATGCACAGTATCTACTCCAAGTATATAAACTTACTTTCTGGTGTGTGTGTAAATCTAAAAACTTGTGTTTTGTCCACAGCCTTTTAATAATAATTACTTGGAAGTTCAGAGCTAGAACAGTAGGTATTTTATTTCTAAAGCAGTGACACTCTTAGAAGGATTCATGCTCTCTCTGGCAGCCTGAAATTGCATTACGTTAGGCTAGAAGAACAAAACATGAGTGAGTCCAGAAAACAAAACCAGGGCATACAAAGAAGCAGCAGCATCGCTAGATCTTGAAATGCTGCAAAGCAAGCAAGCTCTAGAGTTGTGTCAAACCTGCTCTGATGAATGGAGAGAATGTGGCTTCCATGTTTGGCCCCAATGTGAGAGATGGAGACAAAGTAGCTGAGGAAATATCTTTTATTGGACTAGCTTTTGTTGGTGAGAATCAGCAGGCTTTCAAGTTACAAAACTATTTTTAGGTTTATATGCCAGCTAGACATTATTATCTTGGTGTTGGTATTATACCCAGCTCTGTAGCTGCCTTTTAAAAAACTTAGTGTGCGTACCTAATTAAAGGTGAAGTTTGGGTACCTAATTAAGATAAGTTTTAGGAGCTCGTGTGCTTCTAGTGATGGTGAATGCTGCCTTGAACAGGTACTAGTCGACAGTATGATGTCAGCGGGTGTTTTCAGACATGACGCTAACCCCAGTTTAAACACACTTGAACTTTTCTTATACATGTTGCAGGGCTGTATTGGTGCCCTATGCAGCCCTGGCTGCAACAAGCATAAGAAATGTTTTAAGTGTGGTTAAACTGGGGTTAGCGTCATGTCTGAAAACACCCAATGTGGTTGCCATCTTTGAGTTGGCTAGATGACTGCTTCTTCTTAGCCTTCTCTCTATAGTAAAAATATCTTGTTGTGAAGCCATTCTAATCTCTTCAGTATCAAAAACTAAAGATTCCTTAACATTGTTTTTACGAAAGACTGCTTCTCACTGAGAAGAATGTGGCCCTTGGGAGGGTGGGTGGTTAGAGCAGAAGTGCCGCTTAACTTGTGCCAAAGCCAACCAACCATGGCATAGATTGATTTTTGTTCAATGTGTATCTTCTTAAGCCCCTGGACAAGGTCGTATGGAGATTTGGAGTGAAGTGTCATCAGTATGCTGATGACACAAACTCTCACTCTCTCTCATCTGGTTCTGCTTTCTTAATGCTTACCCAGTGTTTGGCTGCTGTTGGGGACTGAATGTGGGCAAGCCAACTGAAGATGAATCCAGACGAGACTTGAGGTGATGAAGGTTAGCAGGCTTTGTGACCTGGGGGGCATAGGGACCCCTGCCATTGATGGAGTGTGGCCTCCTTTGATCACTGAAGTTTGCATTCTTGGGATGCTCTTGGATCCATTAGTGCACCTGGTTCTGGTGGGCCAGGAATGCTTTTCATTAACTCTACCTTGTGAGAAGGTGCTGACATTTTTATTTTATTTTTTTAAAATTCAGATCTGGCTAGTCATACATGCTTTCGTAACTTTGAGGGTAGATTGTATTAGATTGTAAGCCATAGGCAGGGACCACGACTTTCTCATTGCTATGTAAAGCGCCAGGTACACTACTAGCGCTATACAAATGCTTGTAATAATAATAATAACAGATTACTTCTATGTGGGGCTGTGTGTTTGTTCAGAAGCTGCAGCTGGGGTAGAATGTGGCGGCCTGCCTGCCTTTCAGGGGTGCAGCGCTGTGAGTGCATGATGCCAGTGCCCCATAGTTTGCACTGGCTACTAGCATTTTACAGAAGGGAGAGTGCATTAGGTTTTTGGTTGTGGAGTAGCTAATTAAAAATAAAATTCCTCCCATAGCTTGCATCTGATGAGAATTAGAGAGGCCTTATGGTCTGTTGGATCAGAAGAATTACTATCACTTTAATTAACAAAATATTTCCTGAAGGCCCAGGAAAGTACTAACCAGAAAATTGTTGGTGTGTTTGCTAAAATGGCAGTGCCTGCCTATTACTCTTGGAAAGCTAGTAACTGTTCTGATTGATTCACCAACTCACTGTACAGATTTGCATCTAATTGTGTTTTCAAATATTCAATGAATGTAAAAAGTTCTAATGGTTCTAATAGGACTGGTGAGGTTGCAGCTCGTCTGCATACGCTCCCAGCATCCTCGGCTGTCATCGCTCGAGGACCACCACGATTCTCCTGGGGCTTGGCCTTCCTGCCACCCCAAGCTCCACCGACCAGCAGGCTAAGGACTGGTGAGGTTGCAGCTCGTCTGAATACGCTCCCAGCATCCTTGGCTGTCATCGCTCGAGGACCACCATGACTCTCCTGGGGCTTCGTCTTCCTGCCGCCCCAAGTTCCACCGACCAGCGGGCCGACGTTTCTCCATTTCTTTTCTACTGTACTTCCCCCTCCTATCTTACTCACTAACATGTCTACCCTATTTTCTCGCCTTTTCTTTCCCTCCTCTCCTTCTCCTCTTCCTGTCCATCTTTTTCTTCCTCTACTTTTCTCCTCCCAGCTTCTTCCTCCCCCCAACCGATCACCACTCTCTAACCTCCCCCATACATCCTTTGCTCCCTTGGCTACTTTCTCTCATTGCTCCCCTTCCACTCCTGTCTCTAGCCTTCCTCGATGCTCCCCTTCTCCCAATCTTATCCCTATTCCTCCTGTCTCTAGCCTACCACGACGCTCCCCTTCTCCCAATCTTATCCCTATTCCTTGCCTCCCCCCTCATCAACTACCATTTTTCTGCTCCCTCTGGAACTGTCGCTCATCTATCAGTAAAGCTCCCTATATCCATGATCTTTTCCTCTCTCGCTCCCTCCAGCTCCTTGCCCTTACTGAAACTTGGATCACTCCCTCGGACTCTGTCACGCCTGCTACCCTCTCCTGTGGGGGTCTCTCCTTCTCTCACCAACCCCGCCCTGAAGGACGGGGTGGTGGGGTGGGCCTCCTTCTTGCTAAATCCTGTCAGTTCCAACCAATTTCTCCTCCCCCCTCTCTCTCCTTCCATACCTTTGAGGCTCACTCCGTGCGCCTCTACTCCCCCCTCCATCTACGTGTTGCTGTCATCTACCGTCCCCCTGGTCCTCTCTCCTCCTTTCTTTCTGACTTTGAGTCCTGGCTCACTTTCTTCCTCTCTGTTGATATCCCCACTCTCATCCTTGGTGACTTCAACATTCATGTTGATGACCCATCTCAGCCCTCAGTCTCTCGCTTCCTCTCCCTAGCCTCCTCCTTCAACCTCCACCTTTGGACCAACTCCCCCACCCATACTAATGGCCATTCTCTTGATCTTGTCCTCTCTAGAAACTGCTCTGTCGCTGATCTCTCCTTCGATCCTCATCCTATATCAGACCACTTCCTTGCCTCTTTCAACATTTCCCACTGTCCCCCCTCCTCTTCCCCTTCTCTACGCCCCTTCCGTGACCTTCAAGCTATTGATCCCCTGGACTTTGCCTCCTCTCTCTCTCCCCTTCTTCCTACAGTCTTCTCTTCCTCCTCCCCTGACTCCGCTGTCTCTGCTCTCAACGCCTCTCTCTCCTCCACACTTGACTCCCATGCCCCTCTCTCTTCCCGCCCTGCCTTCTCCCACAACCCCCGTCCTTGGCTCACCCCTAGTATCCGCCACCTCCGTTCTTGCACTCGTGCTGCTGAACGACTCTGGCGCAAATCCCATTCTCACGCTGACTTCCTTCACTTCAAATTCTGTCTCTCCACCCTTACTTCTGCTATCTCCCTTGCTAGACAACACTACTATGCCTCCCGCATTGAGTCCTGTTCTCGGGACCCTCGCCGCCTGTTCTCTACCTTTGACTCCCTCCTCAAGCCTCCCTGTCCTCCCCCTCCTTCTTCCCTTTCTGCTCAGGATCTTGCCTCCTTCTTCACCTCCAAGATAGACAAGATCCGCCTCGACATCGCTTCCCACTCCTCTCTTCCCACTCCCACCCCTCTCCCTCCTCCCCCTCCTTCTCTCATGTCCTCCTTCTCCCCTGCCTCCCTTAAGGAAATCTCCTCTCTGCTCTCCTCCTCCAACCCTTCCACTTGCCCCCTTGATCCCATTCCTTCCCGCCTCCTCACCTCCATTACTCCCACTGTCGCCCCTTCCTTCCTGCACATCATCAACCTCTCCCTCTCTACTGGCTCTTTCCCTTCTGCCTTCAAACATGCCACAGTCTCTCCTATTCTCAAAAAGTCCACTCTTGACCCCTCTGACCCTTCTAGCTATCGTCCTGTCTCACTCCTTCCTTTTGCTTCCAAGCTGCTTGAACGTGTTGTCTACTCCCGCTGCCTTGACTTCCTATCCTCCAACTCCTCCCTTGACCCCCTCCAATCTGGCTTCCGCCCCCTTCATTCTACTGAAACTGCTCTCGCTAAGATCACCAACGATCTTCTGGTGGCTAAATCTAAACGTCTCTATTCCATTCTTGTCCTCCTTGATCTCTCTGCTGCCTTCGATACTGTTGACCACTCACTCTTGCTGGATTCCCTTCACTCCCTTGGCTTTTGTGGCTCTGTCCATAACTGGTTCTCCTCCTACCTCTCTGACCGCTCCTTTAATGTGTCTCTCTCCAACTCCGCCTCCTCCTCCTTCCCCCTCTCAGTTGGTGTTCCTCAAGGCTCTGTTCTTGGCCCTCTCCTCTTCTCGATCTATACCTCATCCTTAGGCAAACTCATTGCCTCCCATGGCTTCCAATACCACCTCTATGCTGATGACACTCAACTCTATCTCTCTACTCCCTCTCTCTCTCCCTCTGTTCAAGCTCGTCTCATCAACTGTCTCTCTGACATCTCTACCTGGATGTCTCAACGTCAACTCAAACTCAACATGGCTAAAACTGAACTCCTTATCTTCCCCCCTCATCCTTCCTCTCCTTCCTCACTGTCAATAACTATTGATGGAGTCACCATCCTGCCTGTCCCCCAAGCCCGTAGCCTAGGCTTCATCTTTGACTCACCCCTTTCTTTTAAACCCTACATTGACTCTGTTGCTAAATCCTGTCGCTTCTCCCTCCATAACATTGCTAAGATTCGCCCTTTTCTCTCTGTCTCGTCTGCCAAAACTCTTGTTCATGCTCTGGTCATCTCTCGCCTCGATTACTGTAACCTCCTTCTCACTGGCCTTCCCCGGTCTCACCTTTCTCCCCTCATCTCTGTCCAAAACTCTGCTGCCAGGGTCATCTACCTCGCCAGTCGCTTCGACCATGTGCAGCCCCTCCTCTCTTCGCTTCACTGGCTTCCCCTTCCTGAACGAATCCTGCACAAGCTCCTAGTCTTCACCTATAAAGCTCTTCACAACCTTGCTCCCCCCTACCTCTCTGCACTTATCGCCCTCCATACTCCAGCCCGTGCACTTCGCTCCTCCTCTGTCCCTTCTCTCACCCTTCCACGCCTTCCCTGCTCCCCTAAGCGCCTTCGTCCCTTCTCACTTGCTGCCCCCCATGCCTGGAACTCCCTCCCTGTCCACATCCGCCTTGCCCCCTCCCTTCATACCTTCAAATCTCTCCTTAAAACTCACCTCTTTCGCTCTGCTCTGTCTGACTCTTTATCCTGCTGAGCCACTATTCCTATACCTACGATCGGTTTACCCTTATCCTTGCAACATGGACCTGCCTGCTGTCATTCTCATCGTAACCAAGCCAAGTACGTGCACTTGAGACCTCGCATCTTCATGAATGTTAGACCCCTTGTCTCTCCCTCTGTTCCCCTTCCTAAGTCTCTCCCCCAGCTCCTGTCTCTCAGATTGTAAGCCCTAGGGGCAGGGACCCTGTCTATTTTATTACTTTGTAAAGTGCCAGGTACACGGCTGGCGCTATATAAATGTTTGTTAATAATAATAATAAATAATAATGGTGACCAAGGAATGTAATTGGACTAGAATAAAACAGTCTAAGAAGGATTTAGCATCGGCTAAGCATGCATATGGAGAGGGGAGGGAATATGTATGAAGAGCATAGGAAGTGATATGGAAGTATAAGCACTGGGGAAATATGCACGTTAATTGATCTAAAGTCTTTCTGACTGTGAAGATATTCGTTTCATGGCCTGGCTTTTCTGTCAAATGTGATGTTCATTGATTGTTTACTTTCAACAGTAATTGTGTGGGCACAACTCCATTTATGACCTATGAAGTCCTAAACAGATGAGGGGAAAGATGGTCTTTAGGTGCATCATTTCCCATGTGGCCTCAGATCATTTGGGAGTGCCCTCTTGCAGGTACCATCTGCCCACCAAGTTTATAAAACAAGAGTACACAGCGAGGCATTCTTAGCGGCGGCCACACAATTATGGAATGTCCTTCCCGTGGAGATTTGTCTAAGCCTGAGCCTGCTCATCTTCTGGAGACCATGTAATAGCTCCCTCCTGTATAAACAAGCAAGCAAGTCCTCAACAGCAAGAATCTCCCTCCTCACTTTAACTCCTCTTCTTTGGAGAGGTAACTGCCTCCCCTTTTTTTCTCACTTTAACCCCCACCCACTCACCCACTTGTGGAAACCCAGGGAAGACTAAAGTGAGTTGGAGATATTTGCCTCTAAGAATGTGCTTGTAAAAACAAGCCTTTCAAGTGTATCTTAGGCCATGTTTAAATGGTCAAGGCTGGGGGAGGTGGATCTGTGTTTACTGGGTGGCGTGCCCACGCATGTCTGGTGAGTGGGGGTGGGGGAAGAGATTCAAACAGGCCAGGGATGGGGGTGCGCTCCTACCTATGCACGGTTTGGCCTGACCCTGCACCGAGTACGGACTCCTCTCCCACCCCCACTGCTCTGTGTGTGGACATGGCTGGGTGGTGTGTGGGTCACAGGAGCGTGTGCCCACTCACACTGCCTTCAGACGGGTGCTTGGATGGGTAGGGGATGGGTGGACCTCCTGTGGGTGCGTCTCATCTAAATTTGCTATTAAAGAAGAGAATTGCAGGTGGGGTTTTGTGTGAGGTGTGTGTGTGTGTGTGTGTATGTGTGTATATATATATATATATATGTGTTTTTTTTAAAAACAAACAAACACGCACATTTACTTGAATGTTGGCATCACAGTTGTAGGATTAGCAATAGTGTATTTACCTGGTGATATTGGCTTGTAACATCTTTCAGTGGTTATATATTGGGAATCCAATGTAAGAGTTTGTGTCCAGCTCTTGAGCATTTTACAGAAGGGAGAGTGCATTTGGTTGTGGAGTAGTTAATTAAAATAAAATTCCTCCCATAGCTTGCATCTGGCGAGAATTAGAGAGGCCTTACGGTCTGTTGGATCAGAAGAATTACTATCACTTTAATTAACAAAATATTTCCTGGAGGCCCAGGAAAGTACTAACCAGAAAATTGTTGGTGTGTTTGCTAAAATGGCAGTGTCTGCCTATTACTCTTGGAAAGTTAGTAACTGTTCTGATTTATTCACCAACTCACTGAACAGATTTGCATCTAATTGTGTTCTCAAATATTCAATGAATGTAAAAAGTTCTAATGGTGACCAAGGAATGTAATTGGACTAGAATAAAACAGTCTAAGAAGAATTTAGCTTCTGCTAAGCACTCACTTTTCAAGTGCTCAGTAAGCCAAGGGTCTCCCAGAATTTTTTGCAGAAAACACTAGAGAAAACTTATTACAGTTTGTTGAGGCAGCATCGTTGTCAGTTCTTGTTTTACTGAAAAATATGGAGGGGAGAGGGAATATGTATGAAGAGCATAGGAAGTGATATGGAAGTATAAGCACTGGGGAAATGTGAACGTTAATTGATCTAAAGTCTTTCTGACTGAAGATGTTTGTTTCATGACCTGGCTTTTCTGTCAAATGTGATCATTGATTGTTTGTTTACTTTCAACAGTATTTGTGTGGAGCAAATAAGGGGTGTTTTGTCAAACTTTTGCTAAAGTAGTGGTTCCCAAACTTTTGCTATTATTACCCCACTTAAGGTCAGAACCCACAGTATGTGAACCTCTGCCGGCGGCCCCCCCACCCCCATGAGACACACAGACCAAAACTGGTTTAAAACTGACCGCACTCTTCAACATAATAGTCAAGGCCAGTGGGTGATTGCACAAGCAATATGGATCCAGTATGCTAGCTACTTAAATTTGTATTAACTCGGGTACTGACTGGGATGTGCCCTCCCAGGTCAGGACCCCCAAACCAAAGCTCCCCTTCGACAGCACCCTGGCTCTGACCGAAATGGGGAGTGGCCCAACTTTGGGCTTGAGTAAGGAGGTGAGTACCCGCTAAGCCAGCAGACAGTGCATGTACTTACTGACCCAACTGCGGTACCTCTCCCAGGGTCATAACCCCAGTGCATGCTGCCTCCGCCTGGCACTGGGTGTCACCTCCCCGTCTTTTAAGGAGATGACTCGTCTTATCTTATCCTATTCTTACCTATTTAGCCTACTATAGCATACTAGACCCCCGCCACAAAAGGGGAGCTGTTCCCGGCCTCCCCCGACACTCACCGCCTATCCAATCAACAATTCCCTCAAGTGTTGGGCCAAGTTTGCCAAATATATTTCGTTTTCTGCTGCGGACAGATGCACGCCATCATCAGGAAACACATCAGTACGCCGATATATGATGTCTACATGCCGCACAATTGTTCCTCCTGTGCCCACTATCCATTTTGCCATTTCCTGGTTAATATTCCTTCTTGCTTTATCAACTTTTGCCGACTTATTAGCCCTCCCCCATTTAAGTCTAGGAACGAAACTAGTCCAAACTATATGAACCCCTTCAAACAAACTCTTAACCTTCAACATGTCCTGCTTAATTCTAATTATTAAGTTGAACCCTTTTCTAGCCAGACTGTCATTCACCCCTAAATGAACCACTAGTATGTGCGGTGCTGATCCCTCATGGAGTGCCCTCAACTTTGGGAGCAACTGGTTCCATCTCATACCTCCCATTCTGTAACACCTAATAATCGCCTTGTCGCCCAATCTGAATTGGAGGCCCCAGTCAGTCTTTACGGCAGCGTTGCTGGCCCATTGCACCAGGCTGTGGCCCACAATCCACACCACTTACTTCTCCTCGGTGCACCTAGGTCCTGTGCATGGGAGACACAATTGGTTATTACAGATAAGGCCTTACATACTACTTGTAGGCACCAGACCGCCACTGCCCAACTGCCTTAATCACCTCGATTGGCAAACCCGCTGCTGCCGCAGTTGTGGCGGCCCCTAGCCTGAAGGAGTGTGACCCAAAATCACCTGAGGGGAGGCCTGACCTGGGCAGTGCACCTCTGAGTACTGCATTGAACTGATAACATGTCAAAGGGGCCATGTTCTTATGTCTAAATAAAATTCCTGCTACCTGCGGGCGTATGGCTAGATACCGCCTCATTTGTTCTACTGGGCATATTCCTTTTGGCCCGCATTTAAACAATTTGATGTTTGTTCCCTTACTCCTCTGGTCCATCTTTGAATGCCTTAACCTCAACAGCAAGGTCTTGGGTGTCCAGGTGAGATCTTCTATATCGAGGGCCTGGCTGGTGGGGTCACTTCAGGATGATGGAACCACCTCGCTTATCCTAAATCCTCCAAAATATGTTATGGCGTATGCAGTGGTCAGGGCCCCAAGGGAAACGCGGGTCTGCGATTTGCAGATTTCCCGCGGAATTCCCCTCCCCCCGCGGAATCTCCTGCCCCGCTTACCCCAGCGCAGAATTTCCAGCCTGCGCTGCGGGGACGCGGGGCAGGAGATTCCATGAGGGGAGGGGAATGAAAAAACCCTCGGGGCTTCCCCTCCCCAGCCTCCCCAGTTGCCAGGGGGGGAGGCACCCCCTTTAGATAATTAATTAACTTACCAGGGACGGCAGCAGCAGCTGCTCCGTCCAGCGCGCTCGTACTTCCCGCTCGTACTTCCTGGCCCCTCCCGACGGGGCCTCTCAGGGCAACGCAGCCAGATGACATCATCCGGCTGCGTCGCCCTGAGAGGCCCCGTCGGGAGGGGCCAGGAAGTACGAGCGCGCTGGACGGAACAGCTGCTGCTGCCGCCGTCCCTGGTAAGGTAATTCCTTTTGTTTTTTGGGGGGGGAGAGTCAAGCACGCCCCAGCAGCTGGGGAGGGCAAGCGCCGGCAGCTGGGGAGGGGAAGCCCTGAGGTTTTTACCAGTGCGGGGGGAGGAGGAGGCAAGCCAAGCCCCCCCCCCCCGCATGGTAAATCGCGCCGAGGCGCAGAATTGGGCCCTGATTCCCGCGGAATTTTTAAAAAAATTCTGCGGAAGAATCGGGGCCCTGGCAGTGGTAAACAATTGTCTCAAAAGCATTGTAACAGACGTCAGGCAAGGTTCCCATGATCCGCACTAATATAGGGGTGGTTATGGGGGCATGGGCGTTAGCGGGGGCCAGTACAGACCTAGCCCAGCTTTCCAGCATGCGTTTTATGTAAAAACCTTTATCCGGCAAGGGGTATCCTTTCATCCTGCTAACAAAAGTGAGGGCTGCTATCTTTCCACCTATGGTACCCACTGCTAATCCTTTGCTTCGGAGCAAAATGGCAAACCGTAAGACTTCTGGCTCAGCAATGGGAAAGCCCATCCCATTATTAGTCCTATACGCCTGGAACTCCCAGAACGCCCTACCGTAAGCTGCCTGGGTTCTGAGGGCCAGGGATCCCCAAACGATATTCTGCAGCTCTAGTTCCCAAGGCTCCATGCCCCCGGAAGCAGGGGGTCGGGGAATTCTCAGGCCTCCAGCGCTAGTTTCCAGAATCGCTTGATCTGAAAGCAAGAGAGGGCATCGACTATGCCACTGTCAATGCCGGGGACGTGTCAGGCTGTAAACAAAATGTTGTATGGGCAATGGTAGGGGTGTGCCTGCGGAACAAGTGTCATGACCCGGGGAGAACAAGAAGACAAAGTGTTTATTACATGAACGACTGCCATGTTATCGCACCAGAATAATACTGGTCAGCCCATAGCAGTACTGCTACCACTATGGGAAACAGCTCTAGAAACGTTTAGATCTTTCATTACGCCCGTCTCCTGCCACCCCAGTGGTCAAGGCTCGGCGCACCATCGCATCCTAAAGTACACCCCAAACCCCACACCACCTGCGGCGTTGGAATGCACCGGAAGATCACTGCGTAGCAACCACCTCTCTCTCCAAAAACTTACTCCATTATATTATTCAACCCATGACTTGAAGTTGTGCTTCACGTCCTGAGTCACTCTGATCCTATAGTGTGGCGGCAGTTCTCCCTTTAGTTTTACATACAGTCTGGACAAGAATGCTCTGCCCAGTGCCATGACCTGGCATGCAAAATTGAGGCTCCCCGCTTTGGACCCTGCAGTCCGTATGGTTATTTTTCCAGGAGAGCATGCATTCCCCGATCTTACCCCTTAAGTTGTCTAGTTTTTCTGGTAGCCTGGATAATTTTAGTTCTGTGTCCAATTCTATGCCAAAGTAAGTGATTCTTGTGGAGGGATCTTCCGTCTTCTCAGGGGCGAGAGGGATTCCCAGTTCGTTGGCCATCTCCTGAAATAGCTGCAACACAGTTGCGCGCTCCCTCACCCTAGGGGGGCCTATAATCAGAAAGTCGTCCAAATATTTGGTCAAGTCGCCTTCCCCCCCCCCCCCCCCCCATTGCTTGATGATCCATTCTACTAGTGAACTGAATTGTTCAAACGCCAAGCAGGATATGGAACACCCCATAGGTATTGCTCGGTCGTAATAATATTTGCCCTCGAAATGAAACCCCAAGAGATGGAAACTGCTGGGGTGCACTGGGAACAAGCAGAATGCTGATTTGACGTCGCACTTAGTCAGCAGTGCCTCATTTCCCATATTCCTTGTCTTCTCGACCGCCATGTCAAAGGATGCATACCTGATCGTTGCCAGTTCTTTTGGTATTGCATCGTTTACCGAGGCGCCCTGAGGATGGGACAGGTGGTGAATCGTCCAAAATTCTCCTTGGGCTTTCTTGGGTACTATACCCAATGGGGACAGAACCAGCTCATGCATAGGGGGGTGTTCCAAGGGCCTGCGACTCTGCCTTCCGCTACCTCTTTCTCTCTTTTTTTTTTTTTCACTAGGTCTTCACGCCCTTCTTGAGATTTGAGATTCTTGACTTGTACATGCTGTTTGACTTAGCTGGCCGGTATTATGAAACCATTTATAAAACCCGGCGCCACATATTCTACTTCAGCCCTATTTGGGTGTGCATTCAGGGCTTTCTCAAGGGCATCAATTTGAATTGGTGCTGGCTCCCTTTTTGAGGGTGGGACCCTGTGGCTGCTCCCTGGTTACCTTTCCCAGTTCGGTCTCCCGGGCCATAACAGCCTCCGCCACCCTTCTGTTGGGGCCGGTAACATGCTCTCAGGGTGCCCCCTGCCACAACTGGAACACACGTGGCGAAACCTACACTGGGGCCTGTTGCACCGGCCGGCTTTGTTATATTCCCTACACTACAAACAGGGTATATTAGAGCAATATAAATCAATACAATAACAATAACATCAAACAATGCTCCAAACAACGTAAAAAATGCTAAAAAGGAAATAATGTTTTAATCAGAATAGTATTCAAGGTAGAAACAGTCTAGATAGAGAGTGCTTACAACCATAAACTTCACTCCAGTGAACTGGTTAGATAATAATAATTTTAGGATAATCTGATCCAGAATTCAATATCCAATTTACAAAGATAAATTCAGAGTCCAAATCTGGTCCAAAAGATTCAAAATCCAACATTTCACCAATACATAGCTTCTTCAGGGATTTTCAATATCTTTTACCATTTCTGCTCGCAGGCAAATCACTTAATTAGTACTGTTCAAGAGAATAAACAATGTAATTAGAACAGAAACAGGGTACTAAATGTTTTTTACCTATATCCAAAACTGGGTATGTAATATAAATACTGCCATACTCTCCCATACTAGCTGCAATAGCTCAAACAATAACAAACACCATAGTGGTCTTCCTAATTGAATTACTCAGCAGCTGGAGGGTTTCTCAAAAGGAGGTGACTTATCCTCATAGCCAGTATACTCCCAGCATGGGCCAGGTCCCCCCTGTCCCCTGCTGACATTCACTTTGGTGTGGTTCATTGGCTGGAGCCCCCTGCCCCCCCCGTGAACTAGGGGATGCCCGCTGTCTGACCTGAGTGCCTTTGTGGCATCAACCATACGTTCGAACCATCTATCTGGGGCGTGGTTGTCCCACTGAAGGCCCAGCGTGTTGGTTGCCCTATGACGGAACGCTTTGTCATAGCGCAGCCAAGCTCCTGGTGGACCAGTTCCGTGGGCTCTGTGAACTATATCTGCATATTTATGGAGCTCCAAACCACGCTCTGGGTCCACCTGCATTATGACCCCCCATATATGCTGTGAATGCGGAGGTCCAGTTTGCCCAATTTCTGTCTGCTTTAGGACACCTGCATTTTTCCTTGTCCTTCTCCCCGTCTGGTTCAGAGTGATCCACTAAACAATAGTGTGTACAGGTCTACATATTCCCCCCGCCATATCTTTTCTTTGGTCGCGAGCGTTAAATGGCTCCCAAATAGGACTGCCACGTCTGCAATAACCCCACCTGGGGGAGGGGGGGGCGGATCACTGTTGGCGTTTGGACCCCGGCCACAGCTTCTTCCGGGTTTGCCCCTGAAGGGGGGGAGGAGGGAGGTCGCTTCAGTGATTGTGCTCCTTGCTGGTTCACTACCTGTGGGAGGCCTAGTCACCCCAGATTCCTCTGTGGGTGGCATAGCTGGGAACACCCATGCCCAGACCCCATTTTCAGCAACCTTGGCCCTGTAGAGGCTTTCAACTGCGCAGCCGGCATTGGTTGGGCTAACCCTGCCTGACCACCACCACCCCCCATCTTGTGTGGGCCCATGTGGAGACTGCTGCCCCCATTCCCTGCTGTTTGTTCCGGTCCTCTCCCCCCCCCCCCCCCCGCGGGTGTCCACTTCGCCCTTCCCATGGTGGCAGGTGCCCACCCCCCATGTGTAGTGGACTCACCATATGCCATCTCCCGCTGTGGCCCGCTCCCGTCAGGTCCCCCGGTGCTGCTCCTCTCCGCTTGCCACATAGGGTCCCCCCTCAGTGCATTCTCGAGAACGTGAATCCTCTGCCACATGGCGTAATCTGCGTTCCTATAGTGTTGCGCGGGTTCTTCCACCCACCTCTGGGTCACTGGGGGTTTGTCACCTGGTAATAAAGATATCCCACCAGGCTCATCGTGCCCAGCTCGGTTATCAAGTGCTCCCATTGGGGCACTCAGTGCAGCCGGGGCTATCCTCCCTGTCCTCTGTCTCTGGTATTGGGCGAGGCCAGGGACCCCCAGTGGATCCCAGGGTCCCCCCATGTTACCGGCTGTCCCCATCGGGGCTGGCGAGATATTGTACCTGGGCTGCTGTGCCTGCTCCTTTCGCACAATTTGAGCCCCCCTGCTCTTCTTCTTGGGTGGGGGTGTCTTGCCTGAACCTGATCTGTTTTGGGGGGGCTGGCATATCCCTCCCCTGGTGTGCCCTCCCTGGGCCTGAATGGGCCTGCCACTCATTCCAGCAGGCCTTGCTCGCCCTTCGTCCCTGAACCGCATGGGTGTGTGTGTGTGTGTGTGTGTGGTGACCACCCTGGTGCCGCGCCTCTGCCCTTCTAGTGGGGGTGGGGGGTGGGTCTGTGCCCTGGTGGTCTGTTGGCCCTGCCACACGGGGGCCTCGTAGGCCGCGTGTTGTTCCTCTGATCCCTGCCCCACTTTGGGGGGTGTCCTGCCCAGTGTTGGAGGCGCCTCCTAGGGCCTGTGAGGTCTCCTGGGCTGAGGTTGGGCTGCTGGTCCGCAACATGGCCTCGCACGCAGCGAGGCACGCGATCAACTCTGCCCTGGATGGGGCCCCCCTCCTCCTCCACCGCAATCTCCCCTCAGGGTTACAACCGCCCGGCGGTGGCTGGCTCCCTTCGGGCTGAATCCTCCTCTTTCCTGCCGCTCCGTTCTTCCTGGTGCGGCTCATCTTCGGCTTGGTGAGTCTCCACTCCGCTGATGAGGCCAAGCTCAGCAGCAAGCGCTTGCTCCTTGCTGATGACCTGGTCGTGTCCCCGTGCTGAATGCCGCTTCCACACGGCCCGAACGGCTTTGCCCTTGCTACAAAGGGCGGGTCCGCTTCCTTTTCCAGCGTGGCGCCTCTGCGCTGTCAGGGCTAGGTTGCCACAGCAACCCCAGTTCACCGGCAGGGAGCACTCTAGCATGCTGTGCCATGGCCTCCCTTCCCTATCTGGTCTGAGCTCTCGTCTCATGACAGGGGGCCCAACAAATACCCCGTCGCAGCCATTACAGCAGCGAAGGGGACTTGTGCTAGTTGAATTTAACATATTGTCTATTTCTGATTATTCTTTCTATAGCTGATTCACTGTATCCTTGTTCTGTTTGGCTGCTGTTGGCTCTTAACCTTGGTAGTTATTTTGTTAAAAAGCACAAAAAACTCCCTCTTTTCCGCCATTGTCACTGTGGTCTTAACTTTTTAGTGGGATCAGTGGAACCTGTTAGTGTTCAGATTCTCTGAAAATCAAAACTTTTGTGTAATGGAGAAGAAAATGTCAGATCTAAGCAGTTGTTCCAGGAATTTGAACTATGTATTTGATATGCAGTGTGCATATTCTTAAAAAGTCAGTGCACATTTGAGAACTTCATTGCATGTTTGTGTACCACTGAATGCTTCATTTACGACTTGTCTAGGTATTATTATTTAAAAAAATAAAATAAAAAAATTTAGGCAGCTGACCTCAAATACTGAAGAACTGGGAAAACTCAGTTAGAGGAGCCTGCAGCTATACACAGGCACATACTCTTGGGCGGTTGTTCCTTATAAACTGTTCTAACCACCTCCATTCTGCAAAATAGTGAAAGGGTTCTGTCATGATGCCATGTGTGATGATAGATTATTTTTTTACTATAGCACAACTAAGCCAAATGGTGCTTGGAGCACTTCAAAAGCATAACATACAGTAATATAAAATCCATCTAAAAACAATTTTAAAGAGGGAGGACAGAATACCAAGGTGTGCAGTTCATATCACTTGAATTAGTTACAAAAACCAATGGAAGCAGGGTATAGGTGGGCCCTGCTTCAAGCGGAAGTCATGGACGGCCCCCACATGTCCCGGAATGTTGAGGCAGCCCTGACCACCATGGTGAGGGAGTGAGTCATGCCTGGTGTGCCCTTCACCAAGGGGTGCGTGGTCACGGATAACGCAGCCAATATATGGAGGGCAGTCAGCGAGGGGGGCTTCACTAACATCCCTTTCACCTGGTGGTCAGGGATGCTCAGGGCTTGGGGAAGAAGGGGATTGGGACCGGCACCCTTAGTTCCCTGATTGAGCGGGGGAGGAAGCTGGCCGGTTTCTTTAACCGGAGCGTGATGGGTAGTGACCTCCTTTGGGCGAAGCAGGCCGAGCAAGGCTCCCCAGTGCATCCGCTGCCACCATCAGCCAGATGACCCCTCGGGTCCAAAGTCTCCTCAAGAGGCTGGAGGAGATTCTTCAGGGGCGGGATTGTGGCCCTCAGGGCAGGAAGTTGGCAGATGAGGCAGTTGCCCTGGTGCGGCAGCTGCAGGCATGTTTCTATGAGCTCCTGCGGGGGCCGGAATATGTGTTGACAACCATGCTGGACCCCAGGGTCAATGGCAGCGTGGCACGCCAGATACCCCTCTATGGCCACTGGAAGGTAGGTGTACTGAGTGTTCCTGCTCGACCACAGGTCTGTGGTGAAGTGGACAGTGGCACCAGCCCCAGCCTCTTCCAGCTGTTCCCTCACCCGCTCCTTTAAACCCCTGTACAAGGCTGCCACTACGTTCTGACTCAGGTTCGTGTGCGACAGCAGCTTAAACTGGGGGTCCAGGAAGCCAATCAGATGCCTGAACCCTATCTCCCCGACCACTGAGAAGGGCTGCCCATCCAGGGTGATCATGTCCCCCAACATGCACGTGGCTTTCACTTGAAAGCCACGCCGCCCTCCACGTCCTGCAGCTGCCGAGGGACTTGGCAGCTGCCCCCACCCCAGCTCCTCCATGGTGGACTGACACTGCTGCTCCCCCCTGCCCCCAGCAGCAATACCACTCCTGCTACTAGATGCAGCTGTTTGAGCAGGACTCTTGCCCTCTGATGGAGGCGGACGACTGGCCGCTGCAGTCGGGAACCTGCTGCCGTCCACTACCCCTGCTTGCCTGCTTAGCAGCACAGCACTGTGGCATCCCTTAAGGTGCCTCACCATGGCAGTTGTGCCAAGGTTGGTGAGCACCTGCCCATGCTTCACCACCTTCTGGCACAAAGTGCGCTGCACCTCCCTGGGATCATCTGCCCACACCAACTTAAAATGCACCCAGATAGAGGATTTCCACCCACCCCCGCCTTCTGGCCCACACTAGGTGATGCACCACTGACAGCGCTGCTGGGAGGTGCAGAACATGGTGGCGACACAGCTCTCGGAGGGACAGCCATCGCCTCGGCTCCAGACATCTCCACGGGACTAGTGTCTGCCTCGCTGTCCCCAATCACAGTGATGTCCTGCGAAGGGGAGTACTGGGACCCTGAGGCTGATGGACTGCCCACCATGCTGCTGCCACTCGCCCTGTGCCCCCTATAGCTGCTGCTGCTCCTCTCCCTGCTGCCATTGCCCGGGGATCGGGCCCTGCCTCTAACAGCCAGGGTGGCATCCACCAGCCCTGGACTGCTGGGGATCACCTCAATAATGGGGGACATCGGTGGCCCTTGAGGAACATCTGACCCCGAAGCACCTGCAGCCGCAGCAGAGACAGCTGCAGCCTCCTGGACTGCAGGCTTTTTAGTGCCCTGCACGGCAGTGGAGGATGCTGGCAGGAGACGCCACCGAACCACTGCCCTAGTGCCACTGCTGGGAGCCTCAGAAGCCTGTCACCCAAAATCAGACCTGTGGAGTTTGGGGCGCGGTGATTGGCTCAGGCTGATGCCTGCTGCCACTCCGCTGGCACGGCCCCTATCACCTCTGCCACGTGCCCTATTGCCCGCCTTACAGGCAGCAGACCAGCTTCCCTTGCTTCCCTTCTACAAGTCTTCCAACCCAACCCAAAGAATGCAGTTTGAAATTTTATATTTTTATTTATTAAAATGTTTAATCTAATATATATTCTATCTACACTAACTCTAGTAATTGCTATTAACTATTCTAAAATGTATGGAACTAAATGGAATATTATATCTACAAAGGCCTAGTCCTACAAACACCCACTATAAAATATTAAAACTGAATCACTACACACTATCTGTCTCTATAACTAAGCTAACTCCTGCAGCTATCTATAGTAACTATCCAGTATCTTTATTTTAATATATATATATATATATATATATATATATATATATACACACACACACACAGAGCTCACAACAAACAACACAGGGAGGGGTACAAAACTGAAATGAAACCTAAATCAATCTAATCCTACTCTAAATAAATCCAAAAACAGGGGACGGGAATCAGGGATAGAATATATAGTGGGAGGAGGGAAGGATTCAATGGAGGGTAGGGAGAAAACATTGGGAGGGGTAAAAAATAACACCTAAATCTATCTAATCTAAATAAATTAAACTGGAGGTAAATGGGTGCAATAGGAGGAGGATGGTAATGGATTAGGAAGACAAACTGCTGGGAGAGGGAGACTTCTGAAAACGCCTGCTGACAGGATCAGTGGCTATCTCAGAAGGAATTGGAAGGGGAGAGGGCAATGATTTTTGGTGCTTGCTGTGCCCACCTTACCACAAGCCCCATTGAGCCTAGCCTGTGGCCAATCGCAGACTGCAAAGCCAGTGGGTGGAGGGATGGTGGATTGGGCAGGCTGGTGATTGGGCAGAAGGATGGTGATTGGGCAGGCTGGCTACTGCTCCAAGCCTCTCCACCCCTGGTGCAAGGAAGTCTGCTTCTCATCTGCCCCCCCTTCCCTGGGCCTTCCAGTCACATTTTTCCTGCCCGAACGCGGCCAAACTGTTCAGGGCTTCAGGTGTTCAGTTTGGCCGTTCAGTTCAGCCATCCAAACGGGCTGAGTTCGAGCCGAACACCCGAACCGCGTTCACACATCCCTAGTAGTCATGGTCTTGTACTGTAGTCACTTTAGATACAGGGTGAAAACAAACAGGATGGTAGCCTGAGAGTCACTTGCTTGTCAGTTCAGTGGCCAGATGCTTGTCCACTTCCACCTTGGGGTGGGCAGGCGGCTGCTACTGGATGTATTTCTGGAGGAGGTCCGTGACGTGGCGTGGGCTAAATCTCACATGTCCAGGCTACCGTATGTCCTCCCATCTGTTAGGCCCTGCTCGGCCTGGCTGCGAAGCGAGGTCCAAGGAACGAGCCTGGAGGAGTGTGCTCACCCTGACCCACCTAACAGTTGATCTGGGGGGCCCAGAGGAGTGCATTGACCTGGGCTGACAAACAGTGGCATCTGAGGTGAGCGTGCTCTTCTAGGTCCCTCTGATCAGCTGTTTGACAACAGCTCCGAACCCAAACCCCCCCCCCCCCGATGTTCGCACATCCCTATGGACACACACAAACTGCAGTGTACACCCCCCCAGAAAATGCAGTACTTTGCTGCGTTCACTTTGGGGGCTCCTTCTCCCTTCTCTTGACAATGAGGAGCTAAGAGGATAACGCTGCTTGTCTCTTTCCAAGGCTCTTGACTAAGGCTGCGTGTACATGAGACAGAAGGGGGGGAAGGACTAGTCTGAGCCAAAATCACGTCAGGGGAAGCTCCACTCATGTGGATGGGGTTTTAGCTCATTTCTGGCGCAATTTCTCTTGTGGATTATACGACTGGGTTTTGAGCCCTGTTATCAGAGTGATAAATTGCACCAGAAATGGACTAAAAACTAGCACACACAATTGGAACTTCCTGCAGTTTCCCCCCCTCCTGTCCCATGTGCAAGCAGCCTTTACCTGAGCCACTGTCTCTTATGGCTCAGTTGTGGAGAGGAATGATGGTGGCTTAGCACGAGACCAGTCAGAGATAAGTTTAGCCCTGCTCACTTTCTCCTCCTCCTGCCCAGCCTGATGGGGGCAGTGAGGGTGGGAGGGGTTTAGATGTATGTGTGTGGCAAGAGTTAGGCAACAGGGACCAGATTTGGTCTCCAGACTGCCTACTGAGGAACATTCATACATAGGTTTTAATATAAATAGGAAGCCAATAGCACCAAGACAAAGTAGGAGCAAGAAGGGAGAGTCGGTGCTAATGGTTATCTCGTTTGGTGTGTGGGAAATAGTAATATGGCAGGTGCAAATGTAAAGGGTTCCTCCTGATTTAACATATGGTGGTATCCAGGATCGGTACATTTTATTCTGATCCTGTAACAGCCACTTTATATCCACATTCTCTACCTTTTGCATCAGAGTTATTAATTTATTATTATTATTTTATTATTCTTAACAAACATATAGCACCAGCAGTGTACCTGGCACTTTACAAAGTAACAAAATAGACATGGTCCCTTCCCTAGGTCTTACAATCTGAGAGACAGGAGCTGGGGGAGAGACATAGGAAGGGGAACAGAGGGAGAGACAAGGGGTCTAACATTCATGAAGATGCGAGGTCTCAAGTGCACGT